>JALIGW010000155.1:0-340967 GCA_023053685.1 Diadophis punctatus similis
TGCTGAGTTAGACCTTGGGCTAGCTCTTCAGGGAAAGGTCGGAATCAAAAATTGAGTGAGAATTCGGCTTTCCAGCCCGTGGGGAACAGGAATATGTGTTTCTTTTTCATTTCTGAGGTGTTTGTCAAAAGTGATGTTTTTGGGCTGAATTGAGAAATAAGGCGAATGCTGTGTTAGACCTTGGGCTAGCTCTTCAGGGAAAGGTCAGAATCAAAAATCAAGCGAGAATTTGGCTTTCCAGCCTGTGGGGAACAGGAATATGTGTTTCTTTTTCATTTCTGAGGTGTTTGTCAAAAGTGATGTTTTTGGGCTGAATTGAGAAATAAGGCGAATGCTGTGTTAGACCTTGGGCTAGCTCTTCAGGGAAGGCTCGGAATCGAAAATCAAGCGAGAATTCGGCTTTCCAGCCGTGGGGAACAGGAATATGTGTTTCTTTTTCATTTCTGAGGTGTTTGTCAAAAGTGATGTTTTTGGGCTGAATTGAGAAATAAGGCGAATGCTGTGTTAGACTTTGGGCTAGCTCTTCAGGGTAGGCTCGGAATCAAAAATCAAGCGAGAATTCAGCTTTCCAGCCTGTGGGGAACAGGGATATGTGTTTCATTTTCATTTCTGAGGTGTTTGCCAAAAGTGATGTTTTTGGGCTGAATTGAGAAATAAGGCGAATGCTGTGTTAGATTTTGGGCTAGATCTTCAGGGTAGGCTCGGAATCGAAAAATCAAGCGAGAATTCGGCTTTCCAGCCTGTGCGGAACAGGAATATGTGTTTCATTTTCATTTCTGAGGTGTTTGTCAAAAGTGATGTTTTTGGGCTGAATTGAGAAATAAGGTGAATACTGTGTTAGACCTTGTGCTAGCTCTTCAGGGAAAGGTCAGAATCAATAATCAAGCGAGAATTCGGCTTTCCAGCCCGTGGGGAACAGGAATATGTGTTTCTTTTTCATTTCTGAGGTGTTTGTCAAAAGTCATGTTTTTTGGCTGTATTGAGTCCTAAGGCGAATGCTGTGTTAGACTTTGGGCTAGCTCTTCAGGGTAGGCTCGGAATCGAAATTCAAGTGAGAATTTGGCTTTCCAGCACGTGGGGAACAGGAATATGTGTTTCTTTTTGATTTCTGAGGTGTTTGTCAAAAGTGATATTTTTGGACTGAATTGAATCCTAAGGCGACTGCTGTGTTAGACTTTGGGCTAGCTCTTCAGGGTAGGCTCGGAATCAAAAATCAAACGAGAATTCGGCTTTCCAGCCTGTGGGGAACAGGAATATGTGTTTCATTTTCATTTCTGAGGTGTTTGTCAAAAGTGATGTTTTTGGGCTGAATTGAGAAATAAGGAGAATGCTGTGTTAGACCCTTGGGCTAGCTCTTCAGGGAAAGGTCGGAATCAAAAAACAAGCGAGAATTTGGCTTTCCAGCCTGTGGGGAACAGGAATATGTGTTTCTTTTTCATTTCTGAGGTGTTTGTCAAAAGTGATGTTTTTGGGCTGAATTGAGAAATAATGCTGTGTTAGACCTTGGGCTAGCTCTTCAGGGAAAGGTCAGAATCAATAATCAAGCGAGAATTCGGCTTTCCAGCCCATGGGGAACAGGAATATGTGTTTCTTTTTCATTTCTGAGGTGTTTGTCAAAAGTGATGTTTTTGGGCCGAATTGAGAAATAAGGCGAATGCTCTGTTAGACCTTGCGCTAGCTCTTCAGGGAAATGTCAGAATCAATAATCAAGTGAGAATTCGGCTTTCCAGCCCATGGGGAACAGGAATATGTGTTTCTTTTTCATTTCTGAGGTGTTTGTCAAAAGTGATGTTTTTGGGCTGAAATGAATCCTAAGGCGAATGCTGTGTTCGACTTTGGGCTAGCTCTTCAGAGAAAGGTCGGAATCAAAAATTGAGCGAGAATTCGGCTTTCCAGCCCGTGGGGAACAGGAATATGTGTTTCTTTTTCATTTCTGAGGTGTTTGTCAAAAGTGATGTTTTTGGGCTGAATTGAGAAATAAGGCGAATGCTGTGTTAGACCTTGGGCTAGCTCTTCAGGGAAAGGTCAGAATCAAAAATCAAGCAAGAATTCGGCTTTCCAGCCTCTGGGGAACAGGAATATGTTTTTCATTTTCATTTCTGAGGTGTTTGTCAAAAGTCATGTTTTTTGGCTGTATTGAGTCCTAAGGCGAATGCTGTGTTAGACTTTGGGCTAGCTCTTCAGGGTAGGCTCGGAATCGAAATTCAAGTGAGAATTTGGCTTTCCAGCACGTGGGGAACAGGAATATGTGTTTCTTTTTGATTTCTGAGGTGTTTGTCAAAAGTGATATTTTTGGACTGAATTGAATCCTAAGGCGAATGCTGTGTTAGACTTTGGGCTAGCTCTTCAGGGTAGGCTCGGAATCAAAAATCAAGCGAGAATTCGGCTTTCCAGCCTGTGGGGAACAGGAATATGTGTTTCATTTTCATTTCTGAGGTGTTTGTCAAAAGTGATGTTTTTGGGCTGAATTGAGAAATAAGGAGAATGCTGTGTTAGACTTTGGGCTAGCTCTTCAGCGAAGGCTTGGAATCGAAAATCAAGCGAGAATTCGGCTTTCCAGCCTGTGGTGAACAGGAATATGTGTTTCTTTTTCATTACTGAGGTGTTTGCCAAAAGTGATGTTTTTGGGCTCAATTGAGAAATAAGGCGAATGCTGTGTTAGACCTTGGGCTAGCTCTTCAGGGAAAGGTCGGAATCAAAAATCAAGCGAGAATTTGGCTTTCCAGCCTGTGGGGAACAGGAATATGTGTTTCTTTTTCATTTCTGAGGTGTTTGTCAAAAGTGATGTTTTTGGGCTGAATTGAGAAATAATGCTGTGTTAGACCTTGGGCTAGCTCTTCAGGGATAGGTCAGAATCAATAATCAAGCGAGAATTCGGCTTTCCAGCCCATGGGGAACAGGAATATGTGTTTCTTTTTCATTTCTGAGGTGTTTGTCAAAAGTGATGTTTTTGGGCCGAATTGAGAAATAAGGCGAATGCTCTGTTAGACCTTGCGCTAGCTCTTCAGGGAAATGTCAGAATCAATAATCAAGTGAGAATTCGGCTTTCCAGCCCATGGGGAACAGGAATATGTGTTTCTTTTTCATTTCTGAGGTGTTTGTCAAAAGTGATGTTTTTGGGCTGAATTGAATCCTAAGGCGAATGCTGTGTTCGACTTTGGGCTAGCTCTTCAGAGAAAGGTCGGAATCAAAAATTGAGCGAGAATTCGGCTTTCCAGCCCGTGGGGAACAGGAATATGTGTTTCTTTTTCATTTCTGAGGTGTTTGCCAAAAGTGATGTTTTTGGGCTGAATTGAGAAATAAGGCGAATGCTGTGTTAGACTTTGGGCTAGCTCTTCAGGGAAAGGTCGGAATCAATAATCAAGCGAGAATTCGGCTTTCCAGCCCGTGGGGAACAGGAATATGTGTTTCTTTTTCATTTCTGAGGTGTTTGTCAAAATTGATGTTTTTGGGCTGAATTGAGAAATAAGGCGAATGCTGTGTTAGACCTTGGGCTAGCTCTTCAGGGAAAGGTCGGAATCAATAATCAAGCGAGAATTCGGCTTTCCAGCCCATGGGGAACAGGAATATGTGTTTCTTTTTCATTTCTGAGGTGTTTGTCAAAAGTGATGTTTTTGGGCTGAATTGAGAAATAAGGCGAATGCTGAGTTAGACCTTGGGCTAGCTCTTCAGGGAAAGGTCGGAATCAAAAATTGAGTGAGAATTCGGCTTTCCAGCCCGTGGGGAACAGGAATATGTGTTTCTTTTTCATTTCTGAGGTGTTTGTCAAAAGTGATGTTTTTGGGCTGAATTGAGAAATAAGGCGAATGCTGTGTTAGACCTTGGGCTAGCTCTTCAGGGAAAGGTCAGAATCAAAAATCAAGCGAGAATTTGGCTTTCCAGCCTGTGGGGAACAGGAATATGTGTTTCTTTTTCATTTCTGAGGTGTTTGTCAAAAGTGATGTTTTTGGGCTGAATTGAGAAATAAGGCGAATGCTGTGTTAGAGCTTGGGCTAGCTCTTCAGGGAAAGGTCGGAATCAAAAATCAAGCGAGAATTCGGCTTTCCAGCCTGTGCGGAACAGGAATATGTGTTTCATTTTCATTTCTGAGGTGTTTGTCAAAAGTCATGTTTTTTGGCTGAATTGAGAACTGAGGCGAATTCTGTGTTAGACCTTGGGCTAGCTCTTCAGGGAAGGCTCGGAATCGAAAATCAAGCGAGAATTCGGCTTTCCAGCCCGTGGGGAACAGGAATATGTGTTTCTTTTTCATTTCTGAGGTGTTTGTCAAAAGTGATGTTTTTGGGCTGCATTGAATCCTAAGGCGAATGCTGTGTTAGACTTTGGGCTAGCTCTTCAGGGTAGGCTCGGAATCAAAAATCAAGCGAGAATTCAGCTTTCCAGCCTGTGGGGAACAGGGATATGTGTTTCATTTTCATTTCTGAGGTGTTTGCCAAAAGTGATGTTTTTGGGCTGAATTGAGAAATAAGGCGAATGCTGTGTTAGACCTTGGGCTAGCTCTTCAGGGAAAGGTCGGAATCAAAAATTGAGTAAGAATTCGGTTTTCCAGCCCGTGGGGAACAGGAATATGTGTTTCTTTTTCATTTCTGAGGTGTTTGTCAAAAGTGATGTTTTTTGGCTGAATTGAGAAATAAGGCGAATGCTGTGTTAGACCTTGGGCTAGCTCTTCAGGGAAAGGTCAGAATCAAAAATCAAGCAAGAATCCGGCTTTCCAGCCTGTGGGGAACAGGAATATGTTTTTCATTTTCATTTCTGAGGTGTTTGTCAAAAGTCATGTTTTTTGGCTGTATTGAGTCCTAAGGCGAATGCTGTGTTAGACTTTGGGCTAGCTCTTCAGGGTAGGTTCGGAATCGAAATTCAAGTGAGAATTTGGCTTTCCAGCACGTGGGGAACAGGAATATGTGTTTCTTTTTGATTTCTGAGGTGTTTGTCAAAAGTGATATTTTTGGACTGAATTGAATCCTAAGGCGAATGCTGTGTTAGACCTTGGGCTAGCTCTTCAGGGTAGGCTCGGAATCAGAAATCAAGCGAGAATTCGGCTTTCCAGCCTGTGGGGAACAGGAATATGTGTTTCATTTTCATTTCTGAGGTGTTGTCAAAAGTGATGTTTTTGGGCTGAATTGAGAAATAAGGAGAATGCTGTGTTAGACTTTGGGCTAGCTCTTCAGCGAAGGCTTGGAATCGAAAATCAAGCGAGAATTCGGCTTTCCAGCCTGTGGGGAACAGGAATATGTGTTTCTTTTTCATTACTGAGGTGTTTGCCAAAAGTGATGTTTTTGGGCTCAATTGAGAAATAAGGCGAATGCTGTGTTAGACCTTGGGCTAGCTCTTCAGGGAAAGGTCGGAATCAAAAATCAAGCGAGAATTTGGCATTCCAGCCTGTGGGGAACAGGAATATGTGTTTCTTTTTCATTTCTGAGGTGTTTGTCAAAAGTGATGTTTTTGGGCTGAATTGAGAAATAATGCTGTGTTAGACCTTGGGCTAGCTCTTCAGGGAAAGGTCAGAATCAATAATCAAGCGAGAATTCGGCTTTCCAGCCCATGGGGAACAGGAATATGTGTTTCTTTTTCATTTCTGAGGTGTTTGTCAAAAGTGATGTTTTTGGGCTGAATTGAATCCTAAGGCGAATGCTGTGTTAGACTTTGGGCTAGCTCTTCAGGGTAGGCTCGGAATCGAAAATCAAGCGAGAATTCGGCTTTCCAGCCTGTGCAGAACAGGAATATGTGTTTCATTTTCATTTCTGAGGTGTTTGTCAAAACTCATGTTTTTTGGCTGAATTGAGAACTGAGGCGAATTCTGTTTTAGACCTTGGGCTAGCTCTTCAGGGTAGGCTAGGAATCGAAAATCAAGCGAGAATTCGGCTTTCCCAGCCCGTGGGGAACAGGAATATGTGTTTCTTTTTCATTTCTGAGGTGTTTGTCAAAAGTGATGTTTTTGGGCTGAATTGAGAAATAAGGCGAATGCTGTGTTACACCTTGGGCTAGCTCTTCAGGGAAAGGTCGGAATCAATAATCAAGCGGGAATTCGGCTTTCCAGCCCATGGGGAACAGGAATATGTGTTTCTTTTTCATTTCTGAGGTGTTTGTCAAAAGTGATGTTTTTGGGCTGAATTGAATCCTAAGGCGAATGCTGTGTTAGACTTTGGGCTAGCTCTTCAGGGTAGGCTCGGAATCGAAAATCAAGCGAGAATTCGGCTTTCCAGCCTGTGCAGAACAGGAATATGTGTTTCATTTTCATTTCTGAGGTGTTTGTCAAAAGTCATGTTTTTTGGCTGAATTGAGAACTGAGGCGAATTCTGTGTTAGACCTTGGGCTAGCTCTTCAGGGTAGGCTAGGAATCGAAAATCAAGCGAGAATTCGGCTTTCCAGCCCGTGGGGAACAGGAATATGTGTTTCTTTTTCATTTCTGAGGTGTTTGTCAAAAGTGATGTTTTTGGGCTGAATTGAATCCTAAGGCGAATGCTGTGTTAGACTTTGGGCTAGCTCTTCAGGGAAAGGTCAGAATCAATAATCAAGCGGGAATTCGGCTTTCCAGTCCATGGGGAACAGGAATATGTGTTTCTTTTTCATTTCTGAGGTGTTTGTCAAAAGTGATGTTTTTGGGCTGAATTGAATCCTAAGGCGAATGCTGTGTTCGACTTTGGGCTAGCTCTTCAGAGAAAGGTCGGAATCAAAAATTGAGCGAGAATTCGGCTTTCCAGCCCGTGGGGAACAGGAATATGTGTTTCATTTTCATTTCTGATGTGTTTTCCAAAAGTGATGTTTTTGGGCTGAATTGAGAAATAAGGCGAATGCTGTGTTAGACCTTGGGCTAGCTCTTCAGGGAAAGGTCGGAATCAATAATCAAGCGAGAATTCGGCTTTCCAGCCCATGGGGAACAGGAATATGTGTTTCTTTTTCATTTCTGAGGTGTTTGTCAAAAGTGATGTTTTTGGGCTGAATTGAATCCTAAGGCGAATGCTGTGTTAGACTTTGGGCTAGCTCTTCAGGGTAGGCTCGGAATTAAAAATCAAGCGAGAATTCAGCTTTCCAGCCTGTGGGGAACAGGGATATGTGTTTCATTTTCATTTCTGATGTGTTTGCCAAAAGTGATGTTTTTGGGCTGAATTGAGAAATAAGGCGAATGCTCTGTTAGACCTTGGGCTAGCTTTTCAGGGAAAGGTCGGAATCAAAAATTGAGTGAGAATTCGGCTTTCCAGCCCGTGGGGAACAGGAATATGTGTTTCTTTTTCATTTCTGAGGTGTTTGCCAAAAGTGATGTTTTTGGGCTGAATTGAGAAATAAGGCGAATGCTGTGTTAGACCTTGGGCTAGCTCTTCAGGGAAAGGTCAGAATCAATAATCAAGCGAGAATTCGGCTTTCCAGCCCATGGGGAACAGGAATATGTGTTTCTTTTTCATTTCTGAGGTGTTTGTCAAAAGTGATGTTTTTGGGCTGAATTGAATCCTAAGGCGAATGCTGTGTTAGACTTTGGGCTAGCTCTTCAGGGTAGGCTCGGAATCGAAATTCAAGTGAGAATTTGGCTTTCCAGCACGTGGGGAACAGGAATATGTGTTTCTTTTTGATTTCTGAGGTGTTTGTCAAAAGTGATATTTTTGGACTGAATTGAATCCTAAGGCGAATGCTGTGTTAGACTTTGGGCTAGCTCTTCAGGGTAGGCTCGGAATCAAAAATCAAGCGAGAATTCGGCTTTCCAGCCTGTGGGGAACAGGAATATGTGTTTCATTTTCATTTCTGAGGTGTTTGTCAAAAGTGATGTTTTTGGGCTGAATTGAGAAATAAGGAGAATGCTGTGTTAGACTTTGGGCTAGCTCTTCAGCGAAGGCTTGGAATCGAAAATCAAGCGAGAATTCGGCTTTCCAGCCTGTGGGGAACAGGAATATGTGTTTCTTTTTCATTACTGAGGTGTTTGCCAAAAGTGATGTTTTTGGGCTCAATTGAGAAATAAGGCGAATGCTGTGTTAGACCTTGGGCTAGCTCTTCAGGGAAAGGTCGGAATCAAAAATCAAGCGAGAATTTGGCTTTCCAGCCTGTGGGGAACAGGAATATGTGTTTCTTTTTCATTTCTGAGGTGTTTGTCAAAAGTGATGTTTTTGGGCTGAATTGAGAAATAATGCTGTGTTAGACCTTGGGCTAGCTCTTCAGGGAAAGGTCAGAATCAATAATCAAGCGAGAATTCGGCTTTCCAGCCCATGGGGAACAGGAATATGTGTTTCTTTTTCATTTCTGAGGTGTTTGTCAAAAGTGATGTTTTTGGGCTGAATTGAATCCTAAGGCGAATGCTGTGTTAGACTTTGGGCTAGCTCTTCAGGGTAGGCTCGGAATCGAAAATCAAGCGAGAATTCGGCTTTCCAGCCTGTGCAGAACAGGAATATGTGTTTCATTTTCATTTCTGAGGTGTTTGTCAAAACTCATGTTTTTTGGCTGAATTGAGAACTGAGGCGAATTCTGTTTTAGACCTTGGGCTAGCTCTTCAGGGTAGGCTAGGAATCGAAAATCAAGCGAGAATTCGGCTTTCCAGCCCGTGGGGAACAGGAATATGTGTTTCTTTTTCATTTCTGAGGTGTTTGTCAAAAGTGATGTTTTTGGGCTGAATTGAGAAATAAGGCGAATGCTGTGTTACACCTTGGGCTAGCTCTTCAGGGAAAGGTCGGAATCAATAATCAAGCGGGAATTCGGCTTTCCAGCCCATGGGGAACAGGAATATGTGTTTCTTTTTCATTTCTGAGGTGTTTGTCAAAAGTGATGTTTTTGGGCTGAATTGAATCCTAAGGCGAATGCTGTGTTAGACTTTGGGCTAGCTCTTCAGGGTAGGCTCGGAATCGAAAATCAAGCGAGAATTCGGCTTTCCAGCCTGTGCAGAACAGGAATATGTGTTTCATTTTCATTTCTGAGGTGTTTGTCAAAAGTCATGTTTTTTGGCTGAATTGAGAACTGAGGCGAATTCTGTGTTAGACCTTGGGCTAGCTCTTCAGGGTAGGCTAGGAATCGAAAATCAAGCGAGAATTCGGCTTTCCAGCCCGTGGGGAACAGGAATATGTGTTTCTTTTTCATTTCTGAGGTGTTTGTCAAAAGTGATGTTTTTGGGCTGAATTGAATCCTAAGGCGAATGCTGTGTTAGACTTTGGGCTAGCTCTTCAGGGAAAGGTCAGAATCAATAATCAAGCGGGAATTCGGCTTTCCAGTCCATGGGGAACAGGAATATGTGTTTCTTTTTCATTTCTGAGGTGTTTGTCAAAAGTGATGTTTTTGGGCTGAATTGAATCCTAAGGCGAATGCTGTGTTCGACTTTGGGCTAGCTCTTCAGAGAAAGGTCGGAATCAAAAATTGAGCGAGAATTCGGCTTTCCAGCCCGTGGGGAACAGGAATATGTGTTTCATTTTCATTTCTGATGTGTTTTCCAAAAGTGATGTTTTTGGGCTGAATTGAGAAATAAGGCGAATGCTGTGTTAGACCTTGGGCTAGCTCTTCAGGGAAAGGTCGGAATCAATAATCAAGCGAGAATTCGGCTTTCCAGCCCATGGGGAACAGGAATATGTGTTTCTTTTTCATTTCTGAGGTGTTTGTCAAAAGTGATGTTTTTGGGCTGAATTGAATCCTAAGGCGAATGCTGTGTTAGACTTTGGGCTAGCTCTTCAGGGTAGGCTCGGAATCAAAAATCAAGCGAGAATTCAGCTTTCCAGCCTGTGGGGAACAGGGATATGTGTTTCATTTTCATTTCTGATGTGTTTGCCAAAAGTGATGTTTTTGGGCTGAATTGAGAAATAAGGCGAATGCTCTGTTAGACCTTGGGCTAGCTTTTCAGGGAAAGGTCGGAATCAAAAATTGAGTGAGAATTCGGCTTTCCAGCCCGTGGGGAACAGGAATATGTGTTTCTTTTTCATTTCTGAGGTGTTTGCCAAAAGTGATGTTTTTGGGCTGAATTGAGAAATAAGGCGAATGCTGTGTTAGACCTTGGGCTAGCTCTTCAGGGAAAGGTCAGAATCAATAATCAAGCGAGAATTCGGCTTTCCAGCCCATGGGGAACAGGAATATGTGTTTCTTTTTCATTTCTGAGGTGTTTGTCAAAAGTGATGTTTTTGGGCTGAATTGAATCCTAAGGCGAATGCTGTGTTAGACTTTGGGCTAGCTCTTCAGGGTAGGCTCGGAATCGAAATTCAAGTGAGAATTTGGCTTTCCAGCACGTGGGGAACAGGAATATGTGTTTCTTTTTGATTTCTGAGGTGTTTGTCAAAAGTGATATTTTTGGACTGAATTGAATCCTAAGGCGAATGCTGTGTTAGACTTTGGGCTAGCTCTTCAGGGTAGGCTCGGAATCAAAAATCAAGCGAGAATTCGGCTTTCCAGCCTGTGGGGAACAGGAATATGTGTTTCATTTTCATTTCTGAGGTGTTTGTCAAAAGTGATGTTTTTGGGCTGAATTGAGAAATAAGGAGAATGCTGTGTTAGACTTTGGGCTAGCTCTTCAGCGAAGGCTTGGAATCGAAAATCAAGCGAGAATTCGGCTTTCCAGCCTGTGGTGAACAGGAATATGTGTTTCTTTTTCATTACTGAGGTGTTTGCCAAAAGTGATGTTTTTGGGCTCAATTGAGAAATAAGGCGAATGCTGTGTTAGACCTTGGGCTAGCTCTTCAGGGAAAGGTCGGAATCAAAAATCAAGCGAGAATTTGGCTTTCCAGCCTGTGGGGAACAGGAATATGTGTTTCTTTTTCATTTCTGAGGTGTTTGTCAAAAGTGATGTTTTTGGGCTGAATTGAGAAATAATGCTGTGTTAGACCTTGGGCTAGCTCTTCAGGGATAGGTCAGAATCAATAATCAAGCGAGAATTCGGCTTTCCAGCCCATGGGGAACAGGAATATGTGTTTCTTTTTCATTTCTGAGGTGTTTGTCAAAAGTGATGTTTTTGGGCCGAATTGAGAAATAAGGCGAATGCTCTGTTAGACCTTGCGCTAGCTCTTCAGGGAAATGTCAGAATCAATAATCAAGTGAGAATTCGGCTTTCCAGCCCATGGGGAACAGGAATATGTGTTTCTTTTTCATTTCTGAGGTGTTTGTCAAAAGTGATGTTTTTGGGCTGAATTGAATCCTAAGGCGAATGCTGTGTTCGACTTTGGGCTAGCTCTTCAGAGAAAGGTCGGAATCAAAAATTGAGCGAGAATTCGGCTTTCCAGCCCGTGGGGAACAGGAATATGTGTTTCTTTTTCATTTCTGAGGTGTTTGCCAAAAGTGATGTTTTTGGGCTGAATTGAGAAATAAGGCGAATGCTGTGTTAGACTTTGGGCTAGCTCTTCAGGGAAAGGTCGGAATCAATAATCAAGCGAGAATTCGGCTTTCCAGCCCGTGGGGAACAGGAATATGTGTTTCTTTTTCATTTCTGAGGTGTTTGTCAAAATTGATGTTTTTGGGCTGAATTGAGAAATAAGGCGAATGCTGTGTTAGACCTTGGGCTAGCTCTTCAGGGAAAGGTCGGAATCAATAATCAAGCGAGAATTCGGCTTTCCAGCCCATGGGGAACAGGAATATGTGTTTCTTTTTCATTTCTGAGGTGTTTGTCAAAAGTGATGTTTTTGGGCTGAATTGAGAAATAAGGCGAATGCTGAGTTAGACCTTGGGCTAGCTCTTCAGGGAAAGGTCGGAATCAAAAATTGAGTGAGAATTCGGCTTTCCAGCCCGTGGGGAACAGGAATATGTGTTTCTTTTTCATTTCTGAGGTGTTTGTCAAAAGTGATGTTTTTGGGCTGAATTGAGAAATAAGGCGAATGCTGTGTTAGACCTTGGGCTAGCTCTTCAGGGAAAGGTCAGAATCAAAAATCAAGCGAGAATTTGGCTTTCCAGCCTGTGGGGAACAGGAATATGTGTTTCTTTTTCATTTCTGAGGTGTTTGTCAAAAGTGATGTTTTTGGGCTGAATTGAGAAATAAGGCGAATGCTGTGTTAGACCTTGGGCTAGCTCTTCAGGGAAAGGTCGGAATCAAAAATCAAGCGAGAATTCGGCTTTCCAGCCTGTGCGGAACAGGAATATGTGTTTCATTTTCATTTCTGAGGTGTTTGTCAAAAGTCATGTTTTTTGGCTGAATTGAGAACTGAGGCGAATTCTGTGTTAGACCTTGGGCTAGCTCTTCAGGGAAGGCTCGGAATCGAAAATCAAGCGAGAATTCGGCTTTCCAGCCCGTGGGGAACAGGAATATGTGTTTCTTTTTCATTTCTGAGGTGTTTGTCAAAAGTGATGTTTTTGGGCTGCATTGAATCCTAAGGCGAATGCTGTGTTAGACTTTGGGCTAGCTCTTCAGGGTAGGCTCGGAATCAAAAATCAAGCGAGAATTCAGCTTTCCAGCCTGTGGGGAACAGGGATATGTGTTTCATTTTCATTTCTGAGGTGTTTGCCAAAAGTGATGTTTTTGGGCTGAATTGAGAAATAAGGCGAATGCTGTGTTAGACCTTGGGCTAGCTCTTCAGGGAAAGGTCGGAATCAAAAATTGAGTAAGAATTCGGTTTTCCAGCCCGTGGGGAACAGGAATATGTGTTTCTTTTTCATTTCTGAGGTGTTTGTCAAAAGTGATGTTTTTTGGCTGAATTGAGAAATAAGGCGAATGCTGTGTTAGACCTTGGGCTAGCTCTTCAGGGAAAGGTCAGAATCAAAAATCAAGCAAGAATCCGGCTTTCCAGCCTGTGGGGAACAGGAATATGTGTTTCTTTTTCATTTCTGAGGTGTTTGTCAAAAGTGATGTTTTTGGGCTGAATTGAGAAATAAGGCGAATGCTGAGTTAGACCTTGGGCTAGCTCTTCAGGGAAAGGTCGGAATCAATAATCAAGCGAGAATTCGGCTTTCCAGCCCATGGGGAACAGGAATATGTGTTTCTTTTTCATTTCTGAGGTGTTTGTCAAAAGTGATGTTTTTGGGCTGAATTGAGAAATAAGGCGAATGCTGAGTTAGACCTTGGGCTAGCTCTTCAGGGAAAGGTCGGAATCAAAAATTGAGTGAGAATTCGGCTTTCCAGCCCGTGGGGAACAGGAATATGTGTTTCTTTTTCATTTCTGAGGTGTTTGTCAAAAGTGATGTTTTTGGGCTGAATTGAGAAATAAGGCGAATGCTGTGTTAGACCTTGGGCTAGCTCTTCAGGGAAAGGTCAGAATCAAAAATCAAGCGAGAATTTGGCTTTCCAGCCTGTGGGGAACAGGAATATGTGTTTCTTTTTCATTTCTGAGGTGTTTGTCAAAAGTGATGTTTTTGGGCTGAATTGAGAAATAAGGCGAATGCTGTGTTAGACCTTGGGCTAGCTCTTCAGGGAAAGGTCGGAATCAAAAATCAAGCGAGAATTCGGCTTTCCAGCCTGTGCGGAACAGGAATATGTGTTTCATTTTCATTTCTGAGGTGTTTGTCAAAAGTCATGTTTTTTGGCTGAATTGAGAACTGAGGCGAATTCTGTGTTAGACCTTGGGCTAGCTCTTCAGGGAAGGCTCGGAATCGAAAATCAAGCGAGAATTCGGCTTTCCAGCCCGTGGGGAACAGGAATATGTGTTTCTTTTTCATTTCTGAGGTGTTTGTCAAAAGTGATGTTTTTGGGCTGCATTGAATCCTAAGGCGAATGCTGTGTTAGACTTTGGGCTAGCTCTTCAGGGTAGGCTCGGAATCAAAAATCAAGCGAGAATTCAGCTTTCCAGCCTGTGGGGAACAGGGATATGTGTTTCATTTTCATTTCTGAGGTGTTTGCCAAAAGTGATGTTTTTGGGCTGAATTGAGAAATAAGGCGAATGCTGTGTTAGACCTTGGGCTAGCTCTTCAGGGAAAGGTCGGAATCAAAAATTGAGTAAGAATTCGGTTTTCCAGCCCGTGGGGAACAGGAATATGTGTTTCTTTTTCATTTCTGAGGTGTTTGTCAAAAGTGATGTTTTTTGGCTGAATTGAGAAATAAGGCGAATGCTGTGTTAGACCTTGGGCTAGCTCTTCAGGGAAAGGTCAGAATCAAAAATCAAGCAAGAATCCGGCTTTCCAGCCTGTGGGGAACAGGAATATGTTTTTCATTTTCATTTCTGAGGTGTTTGTCAAAAGTCATGTTTTTTGGCTGTATTGAGTCCTAAGGCGAATGCTGTGTTAGACTTTGGGCTAGCTCTTCAGGGTAGGCTCGGAATCGAAATTCAAGTGAGAATTTGGCTTTCCAGCACGTGGGGAACAGGAATATGTGTTTCTTTTTGATTTCTGAGGTGTTTGTCAAAAGTGATATTTTTGGACTGAATTGAATCCTAAGGCGAATGCTGTGTTAGACCTTGGGCTAGCTCTTCAGGGTAGGCTCGGAATCAGAAATCAAGCGAGAATTCGGCTTTCCAGCCTGTGGGGAACAGGAATATGTGTTTCATTTTCATTTCTGAGGTGTTTGTCAAAAGTGATGTTTTTGGGCTGAATTGAGAAATAAGGAGAATGCTGTGTTAGACTTTGGGCTAGCTCTTCAGCGAAGGCTTGGAATCGAAAATCAAGCGAGAATTCGGCTTTCCAGCCTGTGGGGAACAGGAATATGTGTTTCTTTTTCATTACTGAGGTGTTTGCCAAAAGTGATGTTTTTGGGCTCAATTGAGAAATAAGGCGAATGCTGTGTTAGACCTTGGGCTAGCTCTTCAGGGAAAGGTCGGAATCAAAAATCAAGCGAGAATTTGGCTTTCCAGCCTGTGGGGAACAGGAATATGTGTTTCTTTTTCATTTCTGAGGTGTTTGTCAAAAGTGATGTTTTTGGGCTGAATTGAGAAATAATGCTGTGTTAGACCTTGGGCTAGCTCTTCAGGGAAAGGTCAGAATCAATAATCAAGCGAGAATTCGGCTTTCCAGCCCATGGGGAACAGGAATATGTGTTTCTTTTTCATTTCTGAGGTGTTTGTCAAAAGTGATGTTTTTGGGCTGAATTGAATCCTAAGGCGAATGCTGTGTTAGACTTTGGGCTAGCTCTTCAGGGTAGGCTCGGAATCGAAAATCAAGCGAGAATTCGGCTTTCCAGCCTGTGCAGAACAGGAATATGTGTTTCATTTTCATTTCTGAGGTGTTTGTCAAAAGTCATGTTTTTTGGCTGAATTGAGAACTGAGGCGAATTCTGTGTTAGACCTTGGGCTAGCTCTTCAGGGTAGGCTAGGAATCGAAAATCAAGCGAGAATTCGGCTTTCCAGCCCGTGGGGAACAGGAATATGTGTTTCTTTTTCATTTCTGAGGTGTTTGTCAAAAGTGATGTTTTTGGGCTGAATTGAGAAATAAGGCGAATGCTGTGTTAGACCTTGGGCTAGCTCTTCAGGGAAAGGTCGGAATCAATAATCAAGCGGGAATTCGGCTTTCCAGCCCATGGGGAACAGGAATATGTGTTTCTTTTTCATTTCTGAGGTGTTTGTCAAAAGTGATGTTTTTGGGCTGAATTGAATCCTAAGGCGAATGCTGTGTTAGACTTTGGGCTAGCTCTTCAGGGTAGGCTCGGAATCGAAAATCAAGCGAGAATTCGGCTTTCCAGCCTGTGCAGAACAGGAATATGTGTTTCATTTTCATTTCTGAGGTGTTTGTCAAAAGTCATGTTTTTTGGCTGAATTGAGAACTGAGGCGAATTCTGTGTTAGACCTTGGGCTAGCTCTTCAGGGTAGGCTAGGAATCGAAAATCAAGCGAGAATTCGGCTTTCCAGCCCGTGGGGAACAGGAATATGTGTTTCTTTTTCATTTCTGAGGTGTTTGTCAAAAGTGATGTTTTTGGGCTGAATTGAATCCTAAGGCGAATGCTGTGTTAGACTTTGGGCTAGCTCTTCAGGGAAAGGTCAGAATCAATAATCAAGCGGGAATTCGGCTTTCCAGTCCATGGGGAACAGGAATATGTGTTTCTTTTTCATTTCTGAGGTGTTTGTCAAAAGTGATGTTTTTGGGCTGAATTGAATCCTAAGGCGAATGCTGTGTTCGACTTTGGGCTAGCTCTTCAGAGAAAGGTCGGAATCAAAAATTGAGCGAGAATTCGGCTTTCCAGCCCGTGGGGAACAGGAATATGTGTTTCATTTTCATTTCTGATGTGTTTTCCAAAAGTGATGTTTTTGGGCTGAATTGAGAAATAAGGCGAATGCTGTGTTAGACCTTGGGCTAGCTCTTCAGGGAAAGGTCGGAATCAATAATCAAGCGAGAATTCGGCTTTCCAGCCCATGGGGAACAGGAATATGTGTTTCTTTTTCATTTCTGAGGTGTTTGTCAAAAGTGATGTTTTTGGGCTGAATTGAATCCTAAGGCGAATGCTGTGTTAGACTTTGGGCTAGCTCTTCAGGGTAGGCTCGGAATCAAAAATCAAGCGAGAATTCAGCTTTCCAGCCTGTGGGGAACAGGGATATGTGTTTCATTTTCATTTCTGATGTGTTTGCCAAAAGTGATGTTTTTGGGCTGAATTGAGAAATAAGGCGAATGCTCTGTTAGACCTTGGGCTAGCTTTTCAGGGAAAGGTCGGAATCAAAAATTGAGTGAGAATTCGGCTTTCCAGCCCGTGGGGAACAGGAATATGTGTTTCTTTTTCATTTCTGAGGTGTTTGCCAAAAGTGATGTTTTTGGGCTGAATTGAGAAATAAGGCGAATGCTGTGTTAGACCTTGGGCTAGCTCTTCAGGGAAAGGTCAGAATCAATAATCAAGCGAGAATTTGGCTTTCCAGCCCATGGGGAACAGGAATATGTGTTTCTTTTTCATTTCTGAGGTGTTTGTCAAAAGTGATGTTTTTGGGCTGAATTGAATCCTAAGGCGAATGCTGTGTTCGACTTTGGGCTAGCTCTTCAGAGAAAGGTCGGAATCAAAAATTGAGCGAGAATTCGGCTTTCCAGCCCGTGGGGAACAGGAATATGTGTTTCTTTTTCATTTCTGAGGTGTTTGCCAAAAGTGATGTTTTTGGGCTGAATTGAGAAATAAGGCGAATGCTGTGTTAGACCTTGGGCTAGCTCTTCAGGGAAAGGTCAGAATCAATAATCAAGCGAGAATTCGGCTTTCCAGCCCGTGGGGAACAGGAATATGTGTTTCTTTTTCATTTCTGAGGTGTTTGTCAAAAGTGATGTTTTTGGGCTGAATTGAGAAATAAGGCGAATGCTGTGTTAGACCTTGGGCTAGCTCTTCAGGGAAAGGTCGGAATCAATAATCAAGCGAGAATTCGGCTTTCCAGCCTGTGGGGAACAGGGATATGTGTTTCATTTTCATTTCTGATGTGTTTTCCAAAAGTGATGTTTTTGGGCTGAATTGAGAAATAAGGCGAATGCTGTGTTAGACCTTGGGCTAGCTCTTCAGGGAAAGGTCGGAATCAATAATCAAGCGAGAATTCGGCTTTCCAGCCCATGGGGAACAGGAATATGTGTTTCTTTTTCATTTCTGAGGTGTTTGTCAAAAGTGATGTTTTTGGGCTGAATTGAATCCTAAGGCGAATGCTGTGTTAGACTTTGGGCTAGCTCTTCAGGGTAGGCTCGGAATCAAAAATCAAGCGAGAATTCAGCTTTCCAGCCTGTGGGGAACAGGGATATGTGTTTCATTTTCATTTCTGATGTGTTTGCCAAAAGTGATGTTTTTGGGCTGAATTGAGAAATAAGGCGAATGCTGTGTTAGACCTTGGGCTAGCTTTTCAGGGAAAGGTCGGAATCAAAAATTGAGTGAGAATTCGGTTTTCCAGCCCGTGGGGAACAGGAATATGTGTTTCTTTTTCATTTCTGAGGTGTTTGTCAAAAGTGATGTTTTTGGGCTGAATTGAGAAATAAGGCGAATGCTGAGTTAGACCTTGGGCTAGCTCTTCAGGGAAAGGTCGGAATCAAAAATTGAGTGAGAATTCGGCTTTCCAGCCCGTGGGGAACAGGAATATGTGTTTCTTTTTCATTTCTGAGGTGTTTGTCAAAAGTGATGTTTTTGGGCTGAATTGAGAAATAAGGCGAATGCTGTGTTAGACCTTGGGCTAGCTCTTCAGGGAAAGGTCGGAATCAAAAATCAAGCGAGAATTTGGCTTTCCAGCCTGTGGGGAACAGGAATATGTGTTTCTTTTTCATTTCTGAGGTGTTTGTCAAAAGTGATGTTTTTGGGCTGAATTGAGAAATAAGGCGAATGCTGTGTTAGACCTTGGGCTAGCTCTTCAGGGAAAGGTCAGAATCAATAATCAAGCGAGAATTCGGCTTTCCAGCCCATGGGGAACAGGAATATGTGTTTCTTTTTCATTTCTGAGGTGTTTGTCAAAAGTGATGTTTTTGGGCTGAATTGAATCCTAAGGCGAATGCTGTGTTCGACTTTGGGCTAGCTCTTCAGGGTAGGCTCGGAATCAAAAATCAAGCGAGAATTCAGCTTTCCAGCCTGTGGGGAACAGGGATATGTGTTTCATTTTCATTTCTGATGTGTTTTCCAAAAGTGATGTTTTTGGGCTGAATTGAGAAATAAGGCGAATGCTGTGTTAGACCTTGGGCTAGCTCTTCAGGGAAAGGTCGGAATCAATAATCAAGCGAGAATTCGGCTTTCCAGCCCATGGGGAACAGGAATATGTGTTTCTTTTTCATTTCTGAGGTGTTTGTCAAAAGTGATGTTTTTGGGCTGAATTGAATCCTAAGGCGAATGCTGTGTTAGACTTTGGGCTAGCTCTTCAGGGTAGGCTCGGAATCAAAAATCAAGCGAGAATTCAGCTTTCCAGCCTGTGGGGAACAGGGATATGTGTTTCATTTTCATTTCTGATGTGTTTGCCAAAAGTGATGTTTTTGGGCTGAATTGAGAAATAAGGCGAATGCTGTGTTAGACCTTGGGCTAGCTCTTCAGGGAAAGGTCAGAATCAATAATCAAGCGAGAATTCGGCTTTCCAGCCCATGGGGAACAGGAATATGTGTTTCTTTTTCATTTCTGAGGTGTTTGTCAAAAGTGATGTTTTTGGGCTGAATTGAATCCTAAGGCGAATGCTGTGTTCGACTTTGGGCTAGCTCTTCAGAGAAAGGTCGGAATCAAAAATTGAGCGAGAATTCGGCTTTCCAGCCCGTGGGGAACAGGAATATGTGTTTCTTTTTCACTTCTGAGGTGTTTGTCAAAAGTGATGTTTTTGGGCTGAATTGAGAAATAAGGCGAATGCTGAGTTAGACCTTGGGCTAGCTCTTCAGGGAAAGGTCGGAATCAAAAATTGAGTGAGAATTCGGCTTTCCAGCCCGTGGGGAACAGGAATATGTGTTTCTTTTTCATTTCTGAGGTGTTTGTCAAAAGTGATGTTTTTGGGCTGAATTGAGAAATAAGGCGAATGCTGTGTTAGACCTTGGGCTAGCTCTTCAGGGAAAGGTCGGAATCAAAAATCAAGCGAGAATTTGGCTTTCCAGCCTGTGGGGAACAGGAATATGTGTTTCTTTTTCATTTCTGAGGTGTTTGTCAAAAGTGATGTTTTTGGGCTGAATTGAGAAATAAGGCGAATGCTGTGTTAGACCTTGGGCTAGCTCTTCAGGGAAAGGTCGGAATCAAAAATCAAGCGAGAATTCGGCTTTCCAGCCTGTGCGGAACAGGAATATGTGTTTCATTTTCATTTCTGAGGTGTTTGTCAAAAGTCATGTTTTTTGGCTGAATTGAGAACTGAGGCGAATTCTGTGTTAGACCTTGGGCTAGCTCTTCAGGGAAGGCTCGGAATCGAAAATCAAGCGAGAATTCGGCTTTCCAGCCCGTGGGGAACAGGAATATGTGTTTCTTTTTCATTTCTGAGGTGTTTGTCAAAAGTGATGTTTTTGGGCTGAATTGAGAAATAAGGCGAATGCTGTGTTAGAGTTTGGGCTAGATCTTCAGGGTAGGCTCGGAATCGAAAATCAAGCGAGAATTCGGCTTTCCAGCCTGTGCGGAACAGGAATATGTGTTTCATTTTCATTTCTGAGGTGTTTGTCAAAAGTGATGTTTTTGGGCTGAATTGAGAAATAAGGCGAATGCTGTGTTAGACCTTGGGCTAGCTCTTCAGGGAAAGGTCGGAATCAAAAATCAAGCGAGAATTCGGCTTTCCAGCCTGTGCGGAACAGGAATATGTGTTTCATTTTCATTTCTGAGGTGTTTGTCAAAAGTCATGTTTTTTGGCTGAATTGAGAACTGAGGCGAATTCTGTGTTAGACCTTGGGCTAGCTCTTCAGGGAAGGCTCGGAATCGAAAATCAAGCGAGAATTCGGCTTTCCAGCCCGTGGGGAACAGGAATATGTGTTTCTTTTTCATTTCTGAGGTGTTTGTCAAAAGTGATGTTTTTGGGCTGAATTGAGAAATAAGGCGAATGCTGTGTTAGACTTTGGGCTAGATCTTCAGGGTAGGCTCGGAATCGAAAATCAAGCGAGAATTCGGCTTTCCAGCCTGTGCGGAACAGGAATATGTGTTTCATTTTCATTTCTGAGGTGTTTGTCAAAAGTGATGTTTTTGGGCTGAATTGAGAAATAAGGCGAATGCTGTTTTAGACCTTGGGCTAGCTCTTCAGGGAAACGTCGGAATAAAAAATCAAGCGAGAATTCAGCTTTCCAGCCTGTGCGGAACAGGAATATGTGTTTCATTTTCATTTCTGAGGTGTTTGTCAAAAGTCATGTTTTTTGGCCGAATTGAGAACTGAGGCGAATTCTGTGTTAGACCTTGGGCTAGCTCTTCAGGGTAGGCTAGGAATCGAAAATCAAGCGAGAATTCGGCTTTCCAGCCCGTGGGGAACAGGAATATGTGTTTCTTTTTCATTTCTGAGGTGTTTGTCAAAAGTGATGTTTTTGGGCTGAATTGAGAAATAAGGCAAATACTGTGTTAGACCTTGTGCTAGCTCTTCAGGGAAAGGTCAGAATCAATAATCAAGCGAGAATTCGGCTTTCCAGCCCGTGGGGAACAGGAATATGTGTTTCTTTTTCATTTCTGAGGTGTTTGTCAAAAGTGATTTTTTTGGGCTGAATTGAATCCTAAGGCGAATGCTGTGTTAGACTTTGGGCTAGCTCTTCAGGGCAGGCTCGGAATCAAAAATCAAGCGAGAATTCAGCTTTCCAGCCTGTGGGGAACAGGGATATGTGTTTCATTTTCATTTCTGAGGTGTTTGCCAAAAGTGATGTTTTTTGGCTGAATTGAGAACTGAGGCGAATTCTGTGTTAGACCTTGGGCTAGCTCTTCAGGGTAGGCTAGGAATCGAAAATCAAGCGAGAATTCGGCTTTCCAGCCCGTGGGGAACAGGAATATGTGTTTCTTTTTCATTTCTGAGGTGTTTGTCAAAAGTGATGTTTTTGGGCTGAATTGAGAAATAAGGCGAATACTGTCTTAGACTTTGGGCTAGCTCTTCAGGGTAGGCTCGGAATCAAAAATCAAGCGAGAATTCAGCTTTCCAGCCTGTGGGGAACAGGGATATGTGTTTCATTTTCATTTCTGAGGTGTTTGCCAAAAGTGATGTTTTTGGGCTGAATTGAGAAATAAGGCGAATGCTGTGTTAGACCTTGGGCTAGCTCTTCAGGGAAAGGTCGGAATCAAAAATCAAGCGAGAATTCGGCTTTCCAGCCTGTGCGGAACAGGAATATGTGTTTCATTTTCATTTCTGAGGTGTTTGTCAAAAGTCATGTTTTTTGGCTGAATTGAGAACTGAGGCGAATTCTGTGTTAGACCTTGGGCTGGCTCTTCAGGGAAGGCTCGGAATCGAAAATCAAGCGAGAATTCGGCTTTCCAGCCTGTGCGGAACAGGAATATGTGTTTCATTTTCATTTCTGAGGTGTTTGTCAAAAGTGATGTTTTTGGGCTGAATTGAGAAATAAGGCGAATGCTGTTTTAGACCTTGGGCTAGCTCTTCAGGGAAACGTCGGAATAAAAAATCAAGCGAGAATTCAGCTTTCCAGCCTGTGCGGAACAGGAATATGTGTTTCATTTTCATTTCTGAGGTGTTTGTCAAAAGTCATGTTTTTTGGCCGAATTGAGAACTGAGGCGAATTCTGTGTTAGACCTTGGGCTGGCTCTTCAGGGAAGGCTCGGAATCGAAAATCAAGCGAGAATTCGGCTTTCCAGCCTGTGCGGAACAGGAATATGTGTTTCATTTTCATTTCTGAGGTGTTTGTCAAAAGTGATGTTTTTGGGCTGAATTGAGAAATAAGGCGAATGCTGTTTTAGACCTTGGGCTAGCTCTTCAGGGAAACGTCGGAATAAAAAATCAAGCGAGAATTCAGCTTTCCAGCCTGTGCGGAACAGGAATATGTGTTTCATTTTCATTTCTGAGGTGTTTGTCAAAAGTCATGTTTTTTGGCCGAATTGAGAACTGAGGCGAATTCTGTGTTAGACCTTGGGCTAGCTCTTCAGGGTAGGCTAGGAATCGAAAATCAAGCGAGAATTCGGCTTTCCAGCCCGTGGGGAACAGGAATATGTGTTTCTTTTTCATTTCTGAGGTGTTTGTCAAAAGTGATGTTTTTGGGCTGAATTGAGAAATAAGGCAAATACTGTGTTAGACCTTGTGCTAGCTCTTCAGGGAAAGGTCAGAATCAATAATCAAGCGAGAATTCGGCTTTCCAGCCCGTGGGGAACAGGAATATGTGTTTCTTTTTCATTTCTGAGGTGTTTGTCAAAAGTGATTTTTTTGGGCTGAATTGAATCCTAAGGCGAATGCTGTGTTAGACTTTGGGCTAGCTCTTCAGGGTAGGCTCGGAATCAAAAATCAAGCGAGAATTCAGCTTTCCAGCCTGTGGGGAACAGGGATATGTGTTTCATTTTCATTTCTGAGGTGTTTGCCAAAAGTGATGTTTTTTGGCTGAATTGAGAACTGAGGCGAATTCTGTGTTAGACCTTGGGCTAGCTCTTCAGGGTAGGCTAGGAATCGAAAATCAAGCGAGAATTCGGCTTTCCAGCCCGTGGGGAACAGGAATATGTGTTTCTTTTTCATTTCTGAGGTGTTTGTCAAAAGTGATGTTTTTGGGCTGAATTGAGAAATAAGGCGAATGCTGTGTTAGACCTTGGGCTAGCTCTTCAGGGAAAGGTCGGAATCAAAAATCAAGCGAGAATTTGGCTTTCCAGCCTGTGGGGAACAGGAATATGTGTTTCTTTTTCATTTCTGAGGTGTTTGTCAAAAGTGATGTTTTTGGGCTGAATTGAGAAATAAGGCGAATGCTGTGTTAGACCTTGGGCTAGCTCTTCAGGGAAAGGTCGGAATCAAAAATCAAGCGAGAATTCGGCTTTCCAGCCTGTGCGGAACAGGAATATGTGTTTCATTTTCATTTCTGAGGTGTTTGTCAAAAGTCATGTTTTTTGGCTGAATTGAGAACTGAGGCGAATTCTGTGTTAGACCTTGGGCTAGCTCTTCAGGGAAGGCTCGGAATCGAAAATCAAGCGAGAATTCGGCTTTCCAGCCCGTGGGGAACAGGAATATGTGTTTCTTTTTCATTTCTGAGGTGTTTGTCAAAAGTGATGTTTTTGGGCTGAATTGAGAAATAAGGCGAATGCTGTGTTAGAGTTTGGGCTAGATCTTCAGGGTAGGCTCGGAATCGAAAATCAAGCGAGAATTCGGCTTTCCAGCCTGTGCGGAACAGGAATATGTGTTTCATTTTCATTTCTGAGGTGTTTGTCAAAAGTGATGTTTTTGGGCTGAATTGAGAAATAAGGCGAATGCTGTGTTAGACCTTGGGCTAGCTCTTCAGGGAAAGGTCGGAATCAAAAATCAAGCGAGAATTCGGCTTTCCAGCCTGTGCGGAACAGGAATATGTGTTTCATTTTCATTTCTGAGGTGTTTGTCAAAAGTCATGTTTTTTGGCTGAATTGAGAACTGAGGCGAATTCTGTGTTAGACCTTGGGCTAGCTCTTCAGGGAAGGCTCGGAATCGAAAATCAAGCGAGAATTCGGCTTTCCAGCCCGTGGGGAACAGGAATATGTGTTTCTTTTTCATTTCTGAGGTGTTTGTCAAAAGTGATGTTTTTGGGCTGAATTGAGAAATAAGGCGAATGCTGTGTTAGACTTTGGGCTAGATCTTCAGGGTAGGCTCGGAATCGAAAATCAAGCGAGAATTCGGCTTTCCAGCCTGTGCGGAACAGGAATATGTGTTTCATTTTCATTTCTGAGGTGTTTGTCAAAAGTGATGTTTTTGGGCTGAATTGAGAAATAAGGCGAATGCTGTTTTAGACCTTGGGCTAGCTCTTCAGGGAAACGTCGGAATAAAAAATCAAGCGAGAATTCAGCTTTCCAGCCTGTGCGGAACAGGAATATGTGTTTCATTTTCATTTCTGAGGTGTTTGTCAAAAGTCATGTTTTTTGGCCGAATTGAGAACTGAGGCGAATTCTGTGTTAGACCTTGGGCTAGCTCTTCAGGGTAGGCTAGGAATCGAAAATCAAGCGAGAATTCGGCTTTCCAGCCCGTGGGGAACAGGAATATGTGTTTCTTTTTCATTTCTGAGGTGTTTGTCAAAAGTGATGTTTTTGGGCTGAATTGAGAAATAAGGCAAATACTGTGTTAGACCTTGTGCTAGCTCTTCAGGGAAAGGTCAGAATCAATAATCAAGCGAGAATTCGGCTTTCCAGCCCGTGGGGAACAGGAATATGTGTTTCTTTTTCATTTCTGAGGTGTTTGTCAAAAGTGATTTTTTTGGGCTGAATTGAATCCTAAGGCGAATGCTGTGTTAGACTTTGGGCTAGCTCTTCAGGGTAGGCTCGGAATCAAAAATCAAGCGAGAATTCAGCTTTCCAGCCTGTGGGGAACAGGGATATGTGTTTCATTTTCATTTCTGAGGTGTTTGCCAAAAGTGATGTTTTTTGGCTGAATTGAGAACTGAGGCGAATTCTGTGTTAGACCTTGGGCTAGCTCTTCAGGGTAGGCTAGGAATCGAAAATCAAGCGAGAATTCGGCTTTCCAGCCCGTGGGGAACAGGAATATGTGTTTCTTTTTCATTTCTGAGGTGTTTGTCAAAAGTGATGTTTTTGGGCTGAATTGAGAAATAAGGCGAATACTGTCTTAGACTTTGGGCTAGCTCTTCAGGGTAGGCTCGGAATCAAAAATCAAGCGAGAATTCAGCTTTCCAGCCTGTGGGGAACAGGGATATGTGTTTCATTTTCATTTCTGAGGTGTTTGCCAAAAGTGATGTTTTTGGGCTGAATTGAGAAATAAGGCGAATGCTGTGTTAGACCTTGGGCTAGCTCTTCAGGGAAAGGTCGGAATCAAAAATCAAGCGAGAATTCGGCTTTCCAGCCTGTGCGGAACAGGAATATGTGTTTCATTTTCATTTCTGAGGTGTTTGTCAAAAGTCATGTTTTTTGGCTGAATTGAGAACTGAGGCGAATTCTGTGTTAGACCTTGGGCTAGCTCTTCAGGGAAGGCTCGGAATCGAAAATCAAGCGAGAATTCGGCTTTCCAGCCCGTGGGGAACAGGAATATGTGTTTCTTTTTCATTTCTGAGGTGTTTGTCAAAAGTGATGTTTTTGGGCTGAATTGAGAAATAAGGCGAATGCTGTGTTAGACTTTGGGCTAGATCTTCAGGGTAGGCTCGGAATCGAAAATCAAGCGAGAATTTGGCTTTCCAGCCTGTGCGGAACAGGAATATGTGTTTCATTTTCATTTCTGAGGTGTTTGTCAAAAGTGATGTTTTTGGGCTGAATTGAGAAATAAGGCGAATGCTGTTTTAGACCTTGGGCTAGCTCTTCAGGGAAACGTCGGAATAAAAAATCAAGCGAGAATTCGGCTTTCCAGCCTGTGCGGAACAGGAATATGTGTTTCATTTTCATTTCTGAGGTGTTTGTCAAAAGTCATGTTCTTTGGCTGAATTGAGAACTGAGGCGAATTCTGTGTTAGACCTTGGGCTAGCTCTTCAGGGTAGGCTAGGAATCGAAAATCAAGCGAGAATTCGGCTTTCCAGCCCGTGGGGAACAGGAATATGTGTTTCTTTTTCATTTCTGAGGTGTTTGTCAAAAGTGATGTTTTTGGGCTGAATTGAGAAATAAGGCGAATACTGTGTTAGACCTTGTGCTAGCTCTTCAGGGAAAGGTCAGAATCAATAATCAAGCGAGAATTCGGCTTTCCAGCCCGTGGGGAACAGGAATATGTGTTTCTTTTTCATTTCTGAGGTGTTTGTCAAAAGTGATTTTTTTGGGCTGAATTGAATCCTAAGGCGAATGCTGTGTTAGACTTTGGGCTAGCTCTTCAGGGTAGGCTCGGAATCAAAAATCAAGCGAGAATTCAGCTTTCCAGCCTGTGGGGAACAGGGATATGTGTTTCATTTTCATTTCTGACGTGTTTGCCAAAAGTGATGTTTTTGGGCTGAATTGAGAAATAAGGCGAATACTGTGTTAGACCTTGTGCTAGCTCTTCAGGGAAAGGTCAGAATCAATAATCAAGCGAGAATTCGGCTTTCCAGCCCGTGGGGAACAGGAATATGTGTTTCTTTTTCATTTCTGAGGTGTTTGTCAAAAGTGATGTTTTTGGGCTGAATTGAATCCTAAGGCGAATGCTGTCTTAGACTTTGGGCTAGCTCTTCAGGGTAGGCTCGGAATCAAAAATCAAGCGAGAATTCAGCTTTCCAGCCTGTGGAGAACAGGGATATGTGTTTCATTTTCATTTCTGAGGTGTTTGCCAAAAGTGATGTTTTTGGGCTGAATTGAGAAATAAGGCGAATGCTGTGTTAGACCTTGGCCTAGCTCTTCAGGGAAAGGTCGGAATCAAAAATTGAGTGAGAATTCGGTTTTCCAGCCCGTGGGGAACAGGAATATGTGTTTCTTTTTCATTTCTGAGGTGTTTGTCAAAAGTGATGTTTTTTGGCTGAATTGAGAAATAAGGCGAATGCTGTGTTAGACCTTGGGCTAGCTCTTCAGGGAAAGGTCAGAATCAAAAATCAAGCAAGAATTCGGCTTTCCAGCCTGTGGGGAACAGGAATATGTTTTTCATTTTCATTTCTGAGGTGTTTGTCAAAAGTCATGTTTTTTGGCTGTATTGAGTCCTAAGGCGAATGCTGTGTTAGACTTTGGGCTAGCTCTTCAGGGTAGGCTCGGAATCGAAATTCAAGCGAGAATTCAGCTTTCCAGCCTGTGGGGAACAGGGATATGTGTTTCATTTTCATTTCTGAGGTGTTTGCCAAAAGTGATGTTTTTGGGCTGAATTGAGAAATAAGGCGAATGCTGTGTTAGACCTTGGGCTAGCTCTTCAGGGTAGGCTAGGAATCGAAAATCAAGCGAGAATTCGGCTTTCCAGCCCGTGGGGAACAGGAATATGTGTTTCTTTTTCATTTCTGAGGTGTTTGTCAAAAGTGATGTTTTTGGGCTGAATTGAGAAATAAGGCGAATACTGTGTTAGACCTTGTGCTAGCTCTTCAGGGAAAGGTCAGAATCAATAATCAAGCGAGAATTCGGCTTTCCAGCCCGTGGGGAACAGGAATATGTGTTTCTTTTTCATTTCTGAGGTGTTTGTCAAAAGTGATGTTTTTGGGCTGAATTGAGAAATAAGGCGAATACTGTGTTAGACCTTGTGCTAGCTCTTCAGGGAAAGGTCAGAATCAATAATCAAGCGAGAATTCGGCTTTCCAGCCCGTGGGGAACAGGAATATGTGTTTCTTTTTCATTTCTGAGGTGTTTGTCAAAAGTGATGTTTTTGGGCTGAATTGAATCCTAAGGCGAATGCTGTCTTAGACTTTGGGCTAGCTCTTCAGGGTAGGCTCGGAATCAAAAATCAAGCGAGAATTCAGCTTTCCAGCCTGTGGGGAACAGGGATATGTGTTTCATTTTCATTTCTGAGGTGTTTGCCAAAAGTGATGTTTTTGGGCTGAATTGAGAAATAAGGCGAATGCTGTGTTAGACCTTGGGCTAGCTCTTCAGGGAAAGGTCGGAATCAAAAATCAAGTGAGAATTCGGCTTTCCAGCCTGTGCGGAACAGGAATATGTGTTTCATTTTCATTTCTGAGGTGTTTGTCAAAAGTCATGTTTTTTGGCTGAATTGAGAACTGAGGCGAATTCTGTGTTAGACCTTGGGCTAGCTCTTCAGGGAAGGCTCGGAATCGAAAATCAAGCGAGAATTCGATTTCCAGCCCGTGGGGAACAGGAATATGTGTTTCATTTTCATTTCTGAGGTGTTTGTCAAAAGTCATGTTTTTTGGCTGAATTGAGAACTGAGGCGAATTCTGTGTTAGACCTTGGGCTAGCTCTTCAGGGTAGGCTAGGAATCGAAAATCAAGCGAGAATTCGGCTTTCCAGCCCGTGGGGAACAGGAATATGTGTTTCTTTTTCATTTCTGAGGTGTTTGTCAAAAGTGATGTTTTTGGGCTGAATTGAGAAATAAGGCGAATACTGTGTTAGACCTTGTGCTAGCTCTTCAGGGAAAGGTCAGAATCAATAATCAAGCGAGAATTCGGCTTTCCAGCCCGTGGGGAACAGGAATATGTGTTTCTTTTTCATTTCTGAGGTGTTTGTCAAAAGTGATTTTTTTGGGCTGAATTGAATCCTAAGGCGAATGCTGTGTTAGACTTTGGGCTAGCTCTTCAGGGTAGGCTCGGAATCAAAAATCAAGCGAGAATTCAGCTTTCCAGCCTGTGGGGAACAGGGATATGTGTTTCATTTTCATTTCTGAGGTGTTTGCCAAAAGTGATGTTTTTTGGCTGAATTGAGAACTGAGGCGAATTCTGTGTTAGACCTTGGGCTAGCTCTTCAGGGTAGGCTAGGAATCGAAAATCAAGCGAGAATTCGGCTTTCCAGCCCGTGGGGAACAGGAATATGTGTTTCTTTTTCATTTCTGAGGTGTTTGTCAAAAGTGATGTTTTTGGGCTGAATTGAGAAATAAGGCGAATACTGTGTTAGACCTTGTGCTAGCTCTTCAGGGAAAGGTCAGAATCAATAATCAAGCGAGAATTCGGCTTTCCAGCCCGTGGGGAACAGGAATATGTGTTTCTTTTTCATTTCTGAGGTGTTTGTCAAAAGTGATGTTTTTGGGCTGAATTGAATCCTAAGGCGAATGCTGTCTTAGACTTTGGGCTAGCTCTTCAGGGTAGGCTCGGAATCAAAAATCAAGCGAGAATTCAGCTTTCCAGCCTGTGGGGAACAGGGATATGTGTTTCATTTTCATTTCTGAGGTGTTTGCCAAAAGTGATGTTTTTGGGCTGAATTGAGAAATAAGGCGAATGCTGTGTTAGACCTTGGCCTAGCTCTTCAGGGAAAGGTCGGAATCAAAAATTGAGTGAGAATTCGGTTTTCCAGCCCGTGGGGAACAGGAATATGTGTTTCTTTTTCATTTCTGAGGTGTTTGTCAAAAGTGATGTTTTTTGGCTGAATTGAGAAATAAGGCGAATGCTGTGTTAGACCTTGGGCTAGCTCTTCAGGGAAAGGTCAGAATCAAAAATCAAGCAAGAATTCGGCTTTCCAGCCTGTGGGGAACAGGAATATGTTTTTCATTTTCATTTCTGAGGTGTTTGTCAAAAGTCATGTTTTTTGGCTGTATTGAGTCCTAAGGCGAATGCTGTGTTAGACTTTGGGCTAGCTCTTCAGGGTAGGCTCGGAATCGAAATTCAAGCGAGAATTCAGCTTTCCAGCCTGTGGGGAACAGGGATATGTGTTTCATTTTCATTTCTGAGGTGTTTGCCAAAAGTGATGTTTTTGGGCCGAATTGAGAAATAAGGCGAATGCTGTGTTAGACCTTGGGCTAGCTCTTCAGGGTAGGCTAGGAATCGAAAATCAAGCGAGAATTCGGCTTTCCAGCCCGTGGGGAACAGGAATATGTGTTTCTTTTTCATTTCTGAGGTGTTTGTCAAAAGTGATGTTTTTGGGCTGAATTGAGAAATAAGGCGAATACTGTGTTAGACCTTGTGCTAGCTCTTCAGGGAAAGGTCAGAATCAATAATCAAGCGAGAATTCGGCTTTCCAGCCCATGGGGAACAGGAATATGTGTTTCTTTTTCATTTCTGAGGTGTTTGTCAAAAGTGATGTTTTTGGGCTGAATTGAATCCTAAGGCGAATGCTGTGTTAGACTTTGGGCTAGCTCTTCAGGGTAGGCTCGGAATCAAAAATCAAGCGAGAATTCAGCTTTCCAGCCTGTGGGGAACAGGGATATGTGTTTCATTTTCATTTCTGAGGTGTTTGCCAAAAGTGATGTTTTTGGGCTGAATTGAGAAATAAGGCGAATGCTGTGTTAGACCTTGGGCTAGCTCTTCAGGGAAAGGTCGGAATCAAAAATTGAGTGAGAATTCGGTTTTCCAGCCCATGGGGAACAGGAATATGTGTTTCTTTTTCATTTCTGAGGTGTTTGTCAAAAGTGATGTTTTTTGGCTGAATTGAGAAATAAGGCGAATGCTGTGTTAGACCTTGGGCTAGCTCTTCAGGGAAAGGTCAGAATCAAAAATCAAGCAAGAATTCGGCTTTCCAGCCTGTGGGGAACAGGAATATGTTTTTCATTTTCATTTCTGAGGTGTTTGTCAAAAGTCATGTTTTTTGGCTGTATTGAGTCCTAAGGCGAATGCTGTGTTAGACCTTGTGCTAGCTCTTCAGGGAAAGGTCAGAATCAATAATCAAGCGAGAATTCGGCTTTCCAGCCCGTGGGGAACAGGAATATGTGTTTCTTTTTCATTTCTGAGGTGTTTGTCAAAAGTGATGTTTTTGGGCTGAATTGAATCCTAAGGCGAATGCTGTGTTAGACTTTGGGCTAGCTCTTCAGGGTAGGCTCGGAATCAAAAATCAAGCGAGAATTCAGCTTTCCAGCCTGTGGGGAACAGGGATATGTGTTTCATTTTCATTTCTGAGGTGTTTGCCAAAAGTGATGTTTTTGGGCTGAATTGAGAAATAAGGCGAATGCTGTGTTAGACCTTGGGCTAGCTCTTCAGGGAAAGGTCGGAATCAAAAATTGAGTGAGAATTCGGTTTTCCAGCCCGTGGGGAACAGGAATATGTGTTTCTTTTTCATTTCTGAGGTGTTTGTCAAAAGTGATGTTTTTTGGCTGAATTGAGAAATAAGGCGAATGCTTCTGTTAGACCTTGGGCTAGCTCTTCAGGGAAAGGTCAGAATCAAAAATCAAGCAAGAATCCGGCTTTCCAGCCTGTGGGGAACAGGAATATGTTTTTCATTTTCATTTCTGAGGTGTTTGTCAAAAGTCATGTTTTTTGGCTGTATTGAGTCCTAAGGCGAATGCTGTGTTAGACTTTGGGCTAGCTCTTCAGGGTAGGCTCGGAATCGAAATTCAAGTGAGAATTTGGCTTTCCAGCACGTGGGGAACAGGAATATGTGTTTCTTTTTGATTTCTGAGGTGTTTGTCAAAAGTGATATTTTTGGACTGAATTGAATCCTAAGGCGAATGCTGTGTTAGACTTTGGGCTAGCTCTTCAGGGTAGGCTCGGAATCAAAAATCAAGCGAGAATTCGGCTTTCCAGCCTGTGGGGAACAGGAATATGTGTTTCATTTTCATTTCTGAGGTGTTTGTCAAAAGTGATGTTTTTGGGCTGAATTGAGAAATAAGGAGAATGCTGTGTTAGACTTTGGGCTAGCTCTTCAGCGAAGGCTTGGAATCGAGAATCAAGCGAGAATTCGGCTTTCCAGCCTGTGGGGAACAGGAATATGTGTTTCTTTTTCATTACTGAGGTGTTTGCCAAAAGTGATGTTTTTGGGCTCAATTGAGAAATAAGGCGAATGCTGTGTTAGACCTTGGGCTAGCTCTTCAGGGAAAGGTCGGAATCAAAAATCAAGCGAGAATTTGGCTTTCCAGCCTGTGGGGAACAGGAATATGTGTTTCTTTTTCATTTCTGAGGTGTTTGTCAAAAGTGATGTTTTTGGGCTGAATTGAGAAATAAGGCGAATGCTGTGTTAGACCTTGGGCTAGCTCTTCAGGGAAAGGTCGGAATCAAAAATCAAGCGAGAATTCGGCTTTCCAGCCTGTGCGGAACAGGAATATGTGTTTCATTTTCATTTCTGAGGTGTTTGTCAAAAGTCATGTTTTTTGGCTGAATTGAGAACTGAGGCGAATTCTGTGTTAGACCTTGGGCTAGCTCTTCAGGGAAGGCTCGGAATCGAAAATCAAGCGAGAATTCGGCTTTCCAGCCCGTGGGGAACAGGAATATGTGTTTCTTTTTCATTTCTGAGGTGTTTGTCAAAAGTGATGTTTTTGGGCTGAATTGAGAAATAAGGCGAATGCTGTGTTAGAGTTTGGGCTAGATCTTCAGGGTAGGCTCGGAATCGAAAATCAAGCGAGAATTCGGCTTTCCAGCCTGTGCGGAAAAGGAATATGTGTTTCATTTTCATTTCTGAGGTGTTTGTCAAAAGTGATGTTTTTGGGCTGAATTGAGAAATAAGGCGAATGCTGTGTTAGACTTTGGGCTAGATCTTCAGGGTAGGCTCGGAATCGAAAATCAAGCGAGAATTCGGCTTTCCAGCCTGTGCGGAACAGGAATATGTGTTTCATTTTCATTTCTGAGGTGTTTGTCAAAAGTGATGTTTTTGGGCTGAATTGAGAAATAATGCGAATGCTGTTTTAGACCTTGGGCTAGCTCTTCAGGGAAAGGTCGGAATAAAAAATCAAGCGAGAATTCGGCTTTCCAGCCTGTGCGGAACAGGAATATGTGTTTCATTTTCATTTCTGAGGTGTTTGTCAAAAGTCATGTTTTTTGGCTGAATTGAGAACTGAGGCGAATTCTGTGTTAGACCTTGTGCTAGCTCTTCAGTGAAAGGTCAGAATCAATAATCAAGCGAGAATTCAGCTTTCCAGCCCGTGGGGAACAGGAATATGTGTTTCTTTTTCATTTCTGAGGTGTTTGTCAAAAGTGATGTTTTTGGGCTGAATTGAGAAATAAGGCGAATACTGTGTTAGACCTTGTGCTAGCTCTTCAGGGAAAGGTCAGAATCAATAATCAAGCGAGAATTCGGCTTTCCAGCCCGTGGGGAACAGGAATATGTGTTTCTTTTTCATTTCTGAGGTGTTTGTCAAAAGTGATTTTTTTGGGCTGAATTGAATCCTAAGGCGAATGCTGTGTTAGACTTTGGGCTAGCTCTTCAGGGTAGGCTCGGAATCAAAAATCAAGCGAGAATTCAGCTTTCCAGCCTGTGGGGAACAGGGATATGTGTTTCATTTTCATTTCTGAGGTGTTTGCCAAAAGTGATGTTTTTTGGCTGAATTGAGAACTGAGGCGAATTCTGTGTTAGACCTTGGGCTAGCTCTTCAGGGTAGGCTAGGAATCGAAAATCAAGCGAGAATTCGGCTTTCCAGCCCGTGGGGAACAGGAATATGTGTTTCTTTTTCATTTCTGAGGTGTTTGTCAAAAGTGATGTTTTTGGGCTGAATTGAGAAATAAGGCGAATGCTGTGTTAGACTTTGGGCTAGATCTTCAGGGTAGGCTTGGAATCGAAAATCAAGCGAGAATTCGGCTTTCCAGCCTGTGCGGAACAGGAATATGTGTTTCATTTTCATTTCTGAGGTGTTTGTCAAAAGTGATGTTTTTGGGCTGAATTGAGAAATAAGGCGAATGCTGTTTTAGCCCTTGGGCTAGCTCTTCAGGGAAACGTCGGAATAAAAAATCAAGCGAGAATTCGGCTTTCCAGCCTGTGCGGAACAGGAATATGTGTTTCATTTTCATTTCTGAGGTGTTTGTCAAAAGTCATGTTTTTTGGCTGAATTGAGAACTGAGGCGAATTCTGTGTTAGACCTTGGGCTAGCTCTTCAGGGTAGGCTAGGAATCGAAAATCAAGCGAGAATTCGGCTTTCCAGCCCGTGGGGAACAGGAATATGTGTTTCTTTTTCATTTCTGAGGTGTTTGTCAAAAGTGATGTTTTTGGGCTGAATTGAGAAATAAGGCGAATACTGTGTTAGACCTTGTGCTAGCTCTTCAGGGAAAGGTCAGAATCAATAATCAAGCGAGAATTCGGCTTTCCAGCCCGTGGGGAACAGGAATATCTGTTTCTTTTTCATTTCTGAGGTGTTTGTCAAAAGTGATTTTTTTGGGCTGAATTGAATCCTAAGGCGAATGCTGTGTTAGACTTTGGGCTAGCTCTTCAGGGTAGGCTCGGAATCAAAAATCAAGCGAGAATTCAGCTTTCCAGCCTGTGGGGAACAGGGATTTGTGTTTCATTTTCATTTCTGAGGTGTTTGCCAAAAGTGATGTTTTTTGGCTGAATTGAGAACTGAGGCGAATTCTGTGTTAGACCTTGGGCTAGCTCTTCAGGGTAGGCTAGGAATCGAAAATCAAGCGAGAATTCGGCTTTCCAGCCCGTGGGGAACAGGAATATGTGTTTCTTTTTCATTTCTGAGGTGTTTGTCAAAAGTGATGTTTTTGGGCTGAATTGAGAAATAAGGCGAATACTGTGTTAGACCTTGTGCTAGCTCTTCAGGGAAAGGTCAGAATCAATAATCAAGCGAGAATTCGGCTTTCCAGCCCGTGGGGAACAGGAATATGTGTTTCTTTTTCATTTCTGAGGTGTTTGTCAAAAGTGATGTTTTTGGGCTGAATTGAATCCTAAGGCGAATGCTGTCTTAGACTTTGGGCTAGCTCTTCAGGGTAGGCTCGGAATCAAAAATCAAGCGAGAATTCAGCTTTCCAGCCTGTGGGGAACAGGGATATGTGTTTCATTTTCATTTCTGAGGTGTTTGCCAAAAGTGATGTTTTTGGGCTGAATTGAGAAATAAGGCGAATGCTGTGTTAGACCTTGGGCTAGCTCTTCAGGGAAAGGTCGGAATCAAAAATTGAGTGAGAATTCGGTTTTCCAGCCCGTGGGGAACAGGAATATGTGTTTCTTTTTCATTTCTGAGGTGTTTGTCAAAAGTGATGTTTTTTGGCTGAATTGAGAAATAAGGCGAATGCTGTGTTAGACCTTGGGCTAGCTCTTCAGGGAAACGTCGGAATAAAAAATCAAGCGAGAATTCGGCTTTCCAGCCTGTGCGGAACAGGAATATGTGTTTCATTTTCATTTCTGAGGTGTTTGTCAAAAGTCATGTTTTTTGGCTGAATTGAGAACTGAGGCGAATTCTGTGTTAGACCTTGGGCTAGCTCTTCAGGGTAGGCTAGGAATCGAAAATCAAGCGAGAATTCGGCTTTCCAGCCCGTGGGGAACAGGAATATGTGTTTCTTTTTCATTTCTGAGGTGTTTGTCAAAAGTGATGTTTTTGGGCTGAATTGAGAAATAAGGCGAATACTGTGTTAGACCTTGTGCTAGCTCTTCAGGGAAAGGTCAGAATCAATAATCAAGCGAGAATTCGGGTTTCCAGCCCATGGGGAACAGGAATATGTGTTTCTTTTTCATTTCTGAGGTGTTTGTCAAAAGTGATGTTTTTGGGCTGAATTGAATCCTAAGGCGAATGCTGTCTTAGACGTTGGGCTAGCTCTTCAGGGTAGGCTCGGAATCAAAAATCAAGCGAGAATTCAGCTTTCCAGCCTGTGGGGAACAGGGATATGTGTTTCATTTTCATTTCTGAGGTGTTTGCCAAAAGTGATGTTTTTGGGCTGAATTGAGAAATAAGGCGAATGCTGTGTTAGACCTTGGGCTAGCTCTTCAGGGAAAGGTCGGAATCAAAAATTGAGTGAGAATTCGGTTTTCCAGCCCGTGGGGAACAGGAATATGTGTTTCTTTTTCATTTCTGAGGTGTTTGTCAAAAGTGATGTTTTTTGGCTGAATTGAGAAATAAGGCGAATGCTGTGTTAGACCTTGGGCTAGCTCTTCAGGGAAACGTCGGAATAAAAAATCAAGCGAGAATTCGGCTTTCCAGCCTGTGCGGAACAGGAATATGTGTTTCATTTTCATTTCTGAGGTGTTTGTCAAAAGTCATGTTTTTTGGCTGAATTGAGAACTGAGGCGAATTCTGTGTTAGACCTTGGGCTAGCTCTTCAGGGTAGGCTAGGAATCGAAAATCAAGCGAGAATTCGGCTTTCCAGCCCGTGGGGAACAGGAATATGTGTTTCTTTTTCATTTCTGAGGTGTTTGTCAAAAGTGATGTTTTTGGGCTGAATTGAGAAATAAGGCAAATACTGTGTTAGACCTTGTGCTAGCTCTTCAGGGAAAGGTCAGAATCAATAATCAAGCGAGAATTCGGCTTTCCAGCCCGTGGGGAACAGGAATATGTGTTTCTTTTTCATTTCTGAGGTGTTTGTCAAAAGTGATTTTTTTGGGCTGAATTGAATCCTAAGGCGAATGCTGTGTTAGACTTTGGGCTAGCTCTTCAGGGTAGGCTCGGAATCAAAAATCAAGCGAGAATTCAGCTTTCCAGCCTGTGGGGAACAGGGATTTGTGTTTCATTTTCATTTCTGAGGTGTTTGCCAAAAGTGATGTTTTTTGGCTGAATTGAGAACTGAGGCGAATTCTGTGTTAGACCTTGGGCTAGCTCTTCAGGGTAGGCTAGGAATCGAAAATCAAGCGAGAATTCGGCTTTCCAGCCCGTGGGGAACAGGAATATGTGTTTCTTTTTCATTTCTGAGGTGTTTGTCAAAAGTGATGTTTTTGGGCTGAATTGAGAAATAAGGCGAATACTGTGTTAGACCTTGTGCTAGCTCTTCAGGGAAAGGTCAGAATCAATAATCAAGCGAGAATTCGGCTTTCCAGCCCGTGGGGAACAGGAATATGTGTTTCTTTTTCATTTCTGAGGTGTTTGTCAAAAGTGATGTTTTTGGGCTGAATTGAATCCTAAGGCGAATGCTGTCTTAGACTTTGGGCTAGCTCTTCAGGGTAGGCTCGGAATCAAAAATCAAGCGAGAATTCAGCTTTCCAGCCTGTGGGGAACAGGGATATGTGTTTCATTTTCATTTCTGAGGTGTTTGCCAAAAGTGATGTTTTTGGGCTGAATTGAGAAATAAGGCAAATGCTGTGTTAGACCTTGGGCTAGCTCTTCAGGGAAAGGTCGGAATCAAAAATTGAGTGAGAATTCGGTTTTCCAGCCCGTGGGGAACAGGAATATGTGTTTCTTTTTCATTTCTGAGGTGTTTGTCAAAAGTGATGTTTTTTGGCTGAATTGAGAAATAAGGCGAATGCTGTGTTAGACCTTGGGCTAGCTCTTCAGGGAAAGGTCGGAATCAAAAATCAAGCGAGAATTCGGCTTTCCAGCCTGTGCGGAACAGGAATATGTGTTTCATTTTCATTTCTGAGGTGTTTGTCAAAAGTCATGTTTTTTGGCTGAATTGAGAACTGAGGCGAATTCTGTGTTAGACCTTGGGCTAGCTCTTCAGGGAAGGCTCGGAATCGAAAATCAAGCGAGAATTCGGCTTTCCAGCCCGTGGGGAACAGGAATATGTGTTTCTTTTTCATTTCTGAGGTGTTTGTCAAAAGTGATGTTTTTGGGCTGAATTGAGAAATAAGGCGAATGCTGTGTTAGAGTTTGGGCTAGATCTTCAGGGTAGGCTCGGAATCGAAAATCAAGCGAGAATTCGGCTTTCCAGCCTGTGCGGAACAGGAATATGTGTTTCATTTTCATTTCTGAGGTGTTTGTCAAAAGTGATGTTTTTGGGCTGAATTGAGAAATAAGGCGAATGCTGTGTTAGACTTTGGGCTAGATCTTCAGGGTAGGCTCGGAATCGAAAATCAAGCGAGAATTCGGCTTTCCAGCCTGTGCGGAACAGGAATATGTGTTTCATTTTCATTTCTGAGGTGTTTGTCAAAAGTGATGTTTTTGGGCTGAATTGAGAAATAAGGCGAATGCTGTTTTAGACCTTGGGCTAGCTCTTCAGGGAAAGGTCGGAATAAAAAATCAAGCGAGAATTCGGCTTTCCAGCCTGTGCGGAACAGGAATATGTGTTTCATTTTCATTTCTGAGGTGTTTGTCAAAAGTCATGTTTTTTGGCTGAATTGAGAACTGAGGCGAATTCTGTGTTAGACCTTGTGCTAGCTCTTCAGTGAAAGGTCAGAATCAATAATCAAGCGAGAATTCGGCTTTCCAGCCCGTGGGGAACAGGAATATGTGTTTCTTTTTCATTTCTGAGGTGTTTGTCAAAAGTGATGTTTTTGGGCTGAATTGAGAAATAAGGCGAATACTGTGTTAGACCTTGTGCTAGCTCTTCAGGGAAAGGTCAGAATCAATAATCAAGCGAGAATTCGGCTTTCCAGCCCGTGGGGAACAGGAATATGTGTTTCTTTTTCATTTCTGAGGTGTTTGTCAAAAGTGATTTTTTTGGGCTGAATTGAATCCTAAGGCGAATGCTGTGTTAGACTTTGGGCTAGCTCTTCAGGGTAGGCTCGGAATCAAAAATCAAGTGAGAATTCAGCTTTCCAGCCTGTGGGGAACAGGGATATGTGTTTCATTTTCATTTCTGAGGTGTTTGCCAAAAGTGATGTTTTTTGGCTGAATTGAGAACTGAGGCGAATTCTGTGTTAGACCTTGGGCTAGCTCTTCAGGGTAGGCTAGGAATCGAAAATCAAGCGAGAATTCGGCTTTCCAGCCCGTGGGGAACAGGAATATGTGTTTCTTTTTCATTTCTGAGGTGTTTGTCAAAAGTGATGTTTTTGGGCTGAATTGAGAAATAAGGCGAATACTGTGTTAGACCTTGTGCTAGCTCTTCAGGGAAAGGTCAGAATCAATAATCAAGCGAGAATTCGGCTTTCCAGCACGTGGGGAACAGGAATATGTGTTTCTTTTTCATTTCTGAGGTGTTTGTCAAAAGTGATGTTTTTGGGCTGAATTGAATCCTAAGGCGAATACTGTGTTAGACCTTGTGCTAGCTCTTCAGGGAAAGGTCGGAATCAAAAATCAAGCGAGAATTCAGCTTTCCAGCCTGTGCGGAACAGGAATATGTGTTTCATTTTCATTTCTGAGGTGTTTGTCAAAAGTCATGTTTTTTGGCTGAATTGAGAACTGAGGCGAATTCTGTGTTAGACCTTGGGCTAGCTCTTCAGGGAAGGCTCGGAATCGAAAATCAAGCGAGAATTCGGCTTTCCAGCCCGTGGGGAACAGGAATATGTGTTTCTTTTTCATTTCTGAGGTGTTTGTCAAAAGTGATGTTTTTGGGCTGAATTGAGAAATAAGGCGAATGCTGTGTTAGACTTTGGGCTAGATCTTCAGGGTAGGCTCGGAATCGAAAATCAAGCGAGAATTCGGCTTTCCAGCCTGTGCGGAACAGGAATATGTGTTTCATTTTCATTTCTGAGGTGTTTGTCAAAAGTGATGTTTTTGGGCTGAATTGAGAAATAAGGCGAATGCTGTTTTAGACCTTGGGCTAGATCTTCAGGGTAGGCTTGGAATCGAAAATCAAGCGAGAATTCGGCTTTCCAGCCTGTGCGGAACAGGAATATGTGTTTCATTTTCATTTCTGAGGTGTTTGTCAAAAGTGATGTTTTTGGGCTGAATTGAGAAATAAGGCGAATGCTGTTTTAGCCCTTGGGCTAGCTCTTCAGGGAAACGTCGGAATAAAAAATCAAGCGAGAATTCGGCTTTCCAGCCTGTGCGGAACAGGAATATGTGTTTCATTTTCATTTCTGAGGTGTTTGTCAAAAGTCATGTTTTTTGGCTGAATTGAGAACTGAGGCGAATTCTGTGTTAGACCTTGGGCTAGCTCTTCAGGGTAGGCTAGGAATCGAAAATCAAGCGAGAATTCGGCTTTCCAGCCCGTGGGGAACAGGAATATGTGTTTCTTTTTCATTTCTGAGGTGTTTGTCAAAAGTGATGTTTTTGGGCTGAATTGAGAAATAAGGCGAATACTGTGTTAGACCTTGTGCTAGCTCTTCAGGGAAAGGTCAGAATCAATAATCAAGCGAGAATTCGGCTTTCCAGCCCGTGGGGAACAGGAATATCTGTTTCTTTTTCATTTCTGAGGTGTTTGTCAAAAGTGATTTTTTTGGGCTGAATTGAATCCTAAGGCGAATGCTGTGTTAGACTTTGGGCTAGCTCTTCAGGGTAGGCTCGGAATCAAAAATCAAGCGAGAATTCAGCTTTCCAGCCTGTGGGGAACAGGGATTTGTGTTTCATTTTCATTTCTGAGGTGTTTGCCAAAAGTGATGTTTTTTGGCTGAATTGAGAACTGAGGCGAATTCTGTGTTAGACCTTGGGCTAGCTCTTCAGGGTAGGCTAGGAATCGAAAATCAAGCGAGAATTCGGCTTTCCAGCCCGTGGGGAACAGGAATATGTGTTTCTTTTTCATTTCTGAGGTGTTTGTCAAAAGTGATGTTTTTGGGCTGAATTGAGAAATAAGGCGAATACTGTGTTAGACCTTGTGCTAGCTCTTCAGGGAAAGGTCAGAATCAATAATCAAGCGAGAATTCGGCTTTCCAGCCCGTGGGGAACAGGAATATGTGTTTCTTTTTCATTTCTGAGGTGTTTGTCAAAAGTGATGTTTTTGGGCTGAATTGAATCCTAAGGCGAATGCTGTCTTAGACTTTGGGCTAGCTCTTCAGGGTAGGCTCGGAATCAAAAATCAAGCGAGAATTCAGCTTTCCAGCCTGTGGGGAACAGGGATATGTGTTTCATTTTCATTTCTGAGGTGTTTGCCAAAAGTGATGTTTTTGGGCTGAATTGAGAAATAAGGCGAATGCTGTGTTAGACCTTGGGCTAGCTCTTCAGGGAAAGGTCGGAATCAAAAATTGAGTGAGAATTCGGTTTTCCAGCCCGTGGGGAACAGGAATATGTGTTTCTTTTTCATTTCTGAGGTGTTTGTCAAAAGTGATGTTTTTTGGCTGAATTGAGAAATAAGGCGAATGCTGTGTTAGACCTTGGGCTAGCTCTTCAGGGAAACGTCGGAATAAAAAATCAAGCGAGAATTCGGCTTTCCAGCCTGTGCGGAACAGGAATATGTGTTTCATTTTCATTTCTGAGGTGTTTGTCAAAAGTCATGTTTTTTGGCTGAATTGAGAACTGAGGCGAATTCTGTGTTAGACCTTGGGCTAGCTCTTCAGGGTAGGCTAGGAATCGAAAATCAAGCGAGAATTCGGCTTTCCAGCCCGTGGGGAACAGGAATATGTGTTTCTTTTTCATTTCTGAGGTGTTTGTCAAAAGTGATGTTTTTGGGCTGAATTGAGAAATAAGGCGAATACTGTGTTAGACCTTGTGCTAGCTCTTCAGGGAAACGTCGGAATAAAAAATCAAGCGAGAATTCGGCTTTCCAGCCTGTGCGGAACAGGAATATGTGTTTCATTTTCATTTCTGAGGTGTTTGTCAAAAGTCATGTTTTTTGGCTGAATTGAGAACTGAGGCGAATTCTGTGTTAGACCTTGGGCTAGCTCTTCAGGGTAGGCTAGGAATCGAAAATCAAGCGAGAATTCGGCTTTCCAGCCCGTGGGGAACAGGAATATGTGTTTCTTTTTCATTTCTGAGGTGTTTGTCAAAAGTGATGTTTTTGGGCTGAATTGAGAAATAAGGCGAATACTGTGTTAGACCTTGTGCTAGCTCTTCAGGGAAAGGTCAGAATCAATAATCAAGCGAGAATTCGGGTTTCCAGCCCATGGGGAACAGGAATATGTGTTTCTTTTTCATTTCTGAGGTGTTTGTCAAAAGTGATGTTTTTGGGCTGAATTGAATCCTAAGGCGAATGCTGTCTTAGACTTTGGGCTAGCTCTTCAGGGTAGGCTCGGAATCAAAAATCAAGCGAGAATTCAGCTTTCCAGCCTGTGGGGAACAGGGATATGTGTTTCATTTTCATTTCTGAGGTGTTTGCCAAAAGTGATGTTTTTGGGCTGAATTGAGAAATAAGGCGAATGCTGTGTTAGACCTTGGGCTAGCTCTTCAGGGAAAGGTCGGAATCAAAAATTGAGTGAGAATTCGGTTTTCCAGCCCGTGGGGAACAGGAATATGTGTTTCTTTTTCATTTCTGAGGTGTTTGTCAAAAGTGATGTTTTTTGGCTGAATTGAGAAATAAGGCGAATGCTGTGTTAGACCTTGGGCTAGCTCTTCAGGGAAACGTCGGAATAAAAAATCAAGCGAGAATTCGGCTTTCCAGCCTGTGCGGAACAGGAATATGTGTTTCATTTTCATTTCTGAGGTGTTTGTCAAAAGTCATGTTTTTTGGCTGAATTGAGAACTGAGGCGAATTCTGTGTTAGACCTTGGGCTAGCTCTTCAGGGTAGGCTAGGAATCGAAAATCAAGCGAGAATTCGGCTTTCCAGCCCGTGGGGAACAGGAATATGTGTTTCTTTTTCATTTCTGAGGTGTTTGTCAAAAGTGATGTTTTTGGGCTGAATTGAGAAATAAGGCAAATACTGTGTTAGACCTTGTGCTAGCTCTTCAGGGAAAGGTCAGAATCAATAATCAAGCGAGAATTCGGCTTTCCAGCCCGTGGGGAACAGGAATATGTGTTTCTTTTTCATTTCTGAGGTGTTTGTCAAAAGTGATTTTTTTGGGCTGAATTGAATCCTAAGGCGAATGCTGTGTTAGACTTTGGGCTAGCTCTTCAGGGTAGGCTCGGAATCAAAAATCAAGCGAGAATTCAGCTTTCCAGCCTGTGGGGAACAGGGATTTGTGTTTCATTTTCATTTCTGAGGTGTTTGCCAAAAGTGATGTTTTTTGGCTGAATTGAGAACTGAGGCGAATTCTGTGTTAGACCTTGGGCTAGCTCTTCAGGGTAGGCTAGGAATCGAAAATCAAGCGAGAATTCGGCTTTCCAGCCCGTGGGGAACAGGAATATGTGTTTCTTTTTCATTTCTGAGGTGTTTGTCAAAAGTGATGTTTTTGGGCTGAATTGAGAAATAAGGCGAATACTGTGTTAGACCTTGTGCTAGCTCTTCAGGGAAAGGTCAGAATCAATAATCAAGCGAGAATTCGGCTTTCCAGCCCATGGGGAACAGGAATATGTGTTTCTTTTTCATTTCTGAGGTGTTTGTCAAAAGTGATGTTTTTGGGCTGAATTGAATCCTAAGGCGAATGCTGTCTTAGACTTTGGGCTAGCTCTTCAGGGTAGGCTCGGAATCAAAAATCAAGCGAGAATTCAGCTTTCCAGCCTGTGGGGAACAGGGATATGTGTTTCATTTTCATTTCTGAGGTGTTTGCCAAAAGTGATGTTTTTGGGCTGAATTGAGAAATAAGGCGAATGCTGTGTTAGACCTTGGGCTAGCTCTTCAGGGAAAGGTCGGAATCAAAAATTGAGTGAGAATTCGGTTTTCCAGCCCGTGGGGAACAGGAATATGTGTTTCTTTTTCATTTCTGAGGTGTTTGTCAAAAGTGATGTTTTTTGGCTGAATTGAGAAATAAGGCGAATGCTGTGTTAGACCTTGGGCTAGCTCTTCAGGGAAAGGTCGGAATCAAAAATCAAGCGAGAATTTGGCTTTCCAGCCTGTGGGGAACAGGAATATGTGTTTCTTTTTCATTTCTGAGGTGTTTGTCAAAAGTGATGTTTTTGGGCTGAATTGAGAAATAAGGCGAATGCTGTGTTAGACCTTGGGCTAGCTCTTCAGGGAAAGGTCGGAATCAAAAATCAAGCGAGAATTCGGCTTTCCAGCCTGTGCGGAACAGGAATATGTGTTTCATTTTCATTTCTGAGGTGTTTGTCAAAAGTCATGTTTTTTGGCTGAATTGAGAACTGAGGCGAATTCTGTGTTAGACCTTGGGCTAGCTCTTCAGGGAAGGCTCGGAATCGAAAATCAAGCGAGAATTCGGCTTTCCAGCCCGTGGGGAACAGGAATATGTGTTTCTTTTTCATTTCTGAGGTGTTTGTCAAAAGTGATGTTTTTGGGCTGAATTGAGAAATAAGGCGAATGCTGTGTTAGAGTTTGGGCTAGATCTTCAGGGTAGGCTCGGAATCGAAAATCAAGCAAGAATTCGGCTTTCCAGCCTGTGCGGAACAGGAATATGTGTTTCATTTTCATTTCTGAGGTGTTTGTCAAAAGTGATGTTTTTGGGCTGAATTGAGAAATAAGGCGAATGCTGTGTTAGACTTTGGGCTAGATCTTCAGGGTAGGCTCGGAATCGAAAATCAAGCGAGAATTCGGCTTTCCAGCCTGTGCGGAACAGGAATATGTGTTTCATTTTCATTTCTGAGGTGTTTGTCAAAAGTGATGTTTTTGGGCTGAATTGAGAAATAAGGCGAATGCTGTTTTAGACCTTGGGCTAGCTCTTCAGGGAAAGGTCGGAATCAAAAATCAAGCGAGAATTCGGCTTTCCAGCCTGTGCGGAACAGGAATATGTGTTTCATTTTCATTTCTGAGGTGTTTGTCAAAAGTCATGTTTTTTGGCTGAATTGAGAACTGAGGCGAATTCTGTGTTAGACCTTGTGCTAGCTCTTCAGTGAAAGGTCAGAATCAATAATCAAGCGAGAATTCGGCTTTCCAGCCCGTGGGGAACAGGAATATGTGTTTCTTTTTCATTTCTGAGGTGTTTGTCAAAAGTGATGTTTTTGGGCTGAATTGAGAAATAAGGCGAATACTGTGTTAGACCTTGTGCTAGCTCTTCAGGGAAAGGTCAGAATCAATAATCAAGCGAGAATTCGGCTTTCCAGCCCGTGGGGAACAGGAATATGTGTTTCTTTTTCATTTCTGAGGTGTTTGTCAAAAGTGATTTTTTTGGGCTGAATTGAATCCTAAGGCGAATGCTGTGTTAGACTTTGGGCTAGCTCTTCAGGGTAGGCTCGGAATCAAAAATCAAGTGAGAATTCAGCTTTCCAGCCTGTGGGGAACAGGGATATGTGTTTCATTTTCATTTCTGAGGTGTTTGCCAAAAGTGATGTTTTTTGGCTGAATTGAGAACTGAGGCGAATTCTGTGTTAGACCTTGGGCTAGCTCTTCAGGGTAGGCTAGGAATCGAAAATCAAGCGAGAATTCGGCTTTCCAGCCCGTGGGGAACAGGAATATGTGTTTCTTTTTCATTTCTGAGGTGTTTGTCAAAAGTGATGTTTTTGGGCTGAATTGAGAAATAAGGCGAATACTGTGTTAGACCTTGTGCTAGCTCTTCAGGGAAAGGTCAGAATCAATAATCAAGCGAGAATTCGGCTTTCCAGCCCGTGGGGAACAGGAATATGTGTTTCTTTTTCATTTCTGAGGTGTTTGTCAAAAGTGATGTTTTTGGGCTGAATTGAATCCTAAGGCGAATACTGTGTTAGACCTTGTGCTAGCTCTTCAGGGAAAGGTCGGAATCAAAAATCAAGCGAGAATTCGGCTTTCCAGCCTGTGCGGAACAGGAATATGTGTTTCATTTTCATTTCTGAGGTGTTTGTCAAAAGTCATGTTTTTTGGCTGAATTGAGAACTGAGGCGAATTCTGTGTTAGACCTTGGGCTAGCTCTTCAGGGAAGGCTCGGAATCGAAAATCAAGCGAGAATTCGGCTTTCCAGCCCGTGGGGAACAGGAATATGTGTTTCTTTTTCATTTCTGAGGTGTTTGTCAAAAGTGATGTTTTTGGGCTGAATTGAGAAATAAGGCGAATGCTGTGTTAGACTTTGGGCTAGATCTTCAGGGTAGGCTCGGAATCGAAAATCAAGCGAGAATTCGGCTTTCCAGCCTGTGCGGAACAGGAATATGTGTTTCATTTTCATTTCTGAGGTGTTTGTCAAAAGTGATGTTTTTGGGCTGAATTGAGAAATAAGGCGAATGCTGTTTTAGACCTTGGGCTAGCTCCTCAGGGAAACGTCGGAATAAAAAATCAAGCGAGAATTCGGCTTTCCAGCCTGTGCGGAACAGGAATATGTGTTTCATTTTCATTTCTGAGGTGTTTGTCAAAAGTCATGTTTTTTGGCTGAATTGAGAACTGAGGCGAATTCTGTGTTAGACCTTGGGCTAGCTCTTCAGGGTAGGCTAGGAATCGAAAATCAAGCGAGAATTCGGCTTTCCAGCCCGTGGGGAACAGGAATATGTGTTTCTTTTTCATTTCTGAGGTGTTTGTCAAAAGTGATGTTTTTGGGCTGAATTGAGAAATAAGGCGAATACTGTGTTAGACCTTGTGCTAGCTCTTCAGGGAAAGGTCAGAATCAATAATCAAGCGAGAATTCGGCTTTCCAGCCCGTGGGGAACAGGAATATCTGTTTCTTTTTCATTTCTGAGGTGTTTGTCAAAAGTGATTTTTTTGGGCTGAATTGAATCCTAAGGCGAATGCTGTGTTAGACTTTGGGCTAGCTCTTCAGGGTAGGCTCGGAATCAAAAATCAAGCGAGAATTCAGCTTTCCAGCCTGTGGGGAACAGGGATTTGTGTTTCATTTTCATTTCTGAGGTGTTTGCCAAAAGTGATGTTTTTTGGCTGAATTGAGAACTGAGGCGAATTCTGTGTTAGACCTTGGGCTAGCTCTTCAGGGTAGGCTAGGAATCGAAAATCAAGCGAGAATTCGGCTTTCCAGCCCGTGGGGAACAGGAATATGTGTTTCTTTTTCATTTCTGAGGTGTTTGTCAAAAGTGATGTTTTTGGGCTGAATTGAGAAATAAGGCGAATACTGTGTTAGACCTTGTGCTAGCTCTTCAGGGAAAGGTCAGAATCAATAATCAAGCGAGAATTCGGGTTTCCAGCCCATGGGGAACAGGAATATGTGTTTCTTTTTCATTTCTGAGGTGTTTGTCAAAAGTGATGTTTTTGGGCTGAATTGAATCCTAAGGCGAATGCTGTCTTAGACTTTGGGCTAGCTCTTCAGGGTAGGCTCGGAATCAAAAATCAAGCGAGAATTCAGCTTTCCAGCCTGGGGGGAACAGGGATATGTGTTTCATTTTCATTTCTGAGGTGTTTGCCAAAAGTGATGTTTTTGGGCTGAATTGAGAAATAAGGCGAATGCTGTGTTAGACCTTGGGCTAGCTCTTCAGGGAAAGGTCGGAATCAAAAATTGAGTGAGAATTCGGTTTTCCAGCCCGTGGGGAACAGGAATATGTGTTTCTTTTTCATTTCTGAGGTGTTTGTCAAAAGTGATGTTTTTTGGCTGAATTGAGAAATAAGGCGAATGCTGTGTTAGACCTTGGGCTAGCTCTTCAGGGAAACGTCGGAATAAAAAATCAAGCGAGAATTCGGCTTTCCAGCCTGTGCGGAACAGGAATATGTGTTTCATTTTCATTTCTGAGGTGTTTGTCAAAAGTCATGTTTTTTGGCTGAATTGAGAACTGAGGCGAATTCTGTGTTAGACCTTGGGCTAGCTCTTCAGGGTAGGCTAGGAATCGAAAATCAAGCGAGAATTCGGCTTTCCAGCCCGTGGGGAACAGGAATATGTGTTTCTTTTTCATTTCTGAGGTGTTTGTCAAAAGTGATGTTTTTGGGCTGAATTGAGAAATAAGGCGAATACTGTGTTAGACCTTGTGCTAGCTCTTCAGGGAAAGGTCAGAATCAATAATCAAGCGAGAATTCGGGTTTCCAGCCCATGGGGAACAGGAATATGTGTTTCTTTTTCATTTCTGAGGTGTTTGTCAAAAGTGATGTTTTTGGGCTGAATTGAATCCTAAGGCGAATGCTGTCTTAGACTTTGGGCTAGCTCTTCAGGGTAGGCTCGGAATCAAAAATCAAGCGAGAATTCAGCTTTCCAGCCTGTGGGGAACAGGGATATGTGTTTCATTTTCATTTCTGAGGTGTTTGCCAAAAGTGATGTTTTTGGGCTGAATTGAGAAATAAGGCGAATGCTGTGTTAGACCTTGGGCTAGCTCTTCAGGGAAAGGTCGGAATCAAAAATTGAGTGAGAATTCGGTTTTCCAGCCCGTGGGGAACAGGAATATGTGTTTCTTTTTCATTTCTGAGGTGTTTGTCAAAAGTGATGTTTTTTGGCTGAATTGAGAAATAAGGCGAATGCTGTGTTAGACCTTGGGCTAGCTCTTCAGGGAAACGTCGGAATAAAAAATCAAGCGAGAATTCGGCGTTCCAGCCTGTGCGGAACAGGAATATGTGTTTCATTTTCATTTCTGAGGTGTTTGTCAAAAGTCATGTTTTTTGGCTGAATTGAGAACTGAGGCGAATTCTGTGTTAGACCTTGGGCTAGCTCTTCAGGGTAGGCTAGGAATCGAAAATCAAGCGAGAATTCGGCTTTCCAGCCCGTGGGGAACAGGAATATGTGTTTCTTTTTCATTTCTGAGGTGTTTGTCAAAAGTGATGTTTTTGGGCTGAATTGAGAAATAAGGCGAATACTGTGTTAGACCTTGTGCTAGCTCTTCAGGGAAAGGTCAGAATCAATAATCAAGCGAGAATTCGGCTTTCCAGCCCGTGGGGAACAGGAATATGTGTTTCTTTTTCATTTCTGAGGTGTTTGTCAAAAGTGATTTTTTGGGGCTGAATTGAATCCTAAGGCGAATGCTGTGTTAGACTTTGGGCTAGCTCTTCAGGGTAGGCTCGGAATCAAAAATCAAGCGAGAATTCAGCTTTCCAGCCTGTGGGGAACAGGGATTTGTGTTTCATTTTCATTTCTGAGGTGTTTGCCAAAAGTGATGTTTTTTGGCTGAATTGAGAACTGAGGCGAATTCTGTGTTAGACCTTGGGCTAGCTCTTCAGGGTAGGCTAGGAATCGAAAATCAAGCGAGAATTCGGCTTTCCAGCCCGTGGGGAACAGGAATATGTGTTTCTTTTTCATTTCTGAGGTGTTTGTCAAAAGTGATGTTTTTGGGCTGAATTGAGAAATAAGGCGAATACTGTGTTAGACCTTGTGCTAGCTCTTCAGGGAAAGGTCAGAATCAATAATCAAGCGAGAATTCGGCTTTCCAGCCCGTGGGGAACAGGAATATGTGTTTCTTTTTCATTTCTGAGGTGTTTGTCAAAAGTGATGTTTTTGGGCTGAATTGAATCCTAAGGCGAATGCTGTCTTAGACTTTGGGCTAGCTCTTCAGGGTAGGCTCGGAATCAAAAATCAAGCGAGAATTCAGCTTTCCAGCCTGTGGGGAACAGGGATATGTGTTTCATTTTCATTTCTGAGGTGTTTGCCAAAAGTGATGTTTTTGGGCTGAATTGAGAAATAAGGCGAATGCTGTGTTAGACCTTGGGCTAGCTCTTCAGGGAAAGGTCGGAATCAAAAATTGAGTGAGAATTCGGTTTTCCAGCCCGTGGGGAACAGGAATATGTGTTTCTTTTTCATTTCTGAGGTGTTTGTCAAAAGTGATGTTTTTTGGCTGAATTGAGAAATAAGGCGAATGCTGTGTTAGACCTTGGGCTAGCTCTTCAGGGAAAGGTCAGAATCAAAAATCAAGCAAGAATTTGGCTTTCCAGCCTGTGGGGAACAGGAATATGTTTTTCATTTTCATTTCTGAGGTGTTTGTCAAAAGTCATATTTTTTGGCTGTATTGAGTCCTAAGGCGAATGCTGTGTTAGACCTTGTGCTAGCTCTTCAGGGAAAGGTCAGAATCAATAATCAAGCGAGAATTCGGCTTTCCAGCCCGTGGGGAACAGGAATATGTGTTTCTTTTTCATTTCTGAGGTGTTTGTCAAAAGTCATGTTTTTTGGCTGAATTGAGAACTGAGGCGAATTCTGTGTTAGACCTTGGGCTAGCTCTTCAGGGAAGGCTCGGAATCGAAAATCAAGCGAGAATTCGGCTTTCCAGCCCGTGGGGAACAGGAATATGTGTTTCTTTTTCATTTCTGAGGTGTTTGTCAAAAGTGATGTTTTTGGACTGAATTGAGAAATAAGGCGAATGCTGTGTTAGACTTTGGGCTAGATCTTCAGGGTAGGCTCGGAATCGAAAATCAAGCGAGAATTCGGCTTTCCAGCCTGTGCGGAACAGGAATATGTGTTTCATTTTCATTTCTGAGGTGTTTGTCAAAAGTGATGTTTTTGGGCTGAATTGAGAAATACGGCGAATGCTGTTTTAGACCTTGGGCTAGCTCCTCAGGGAAACGTCGGAATAAAAAATCAAGCGAGAATTCGGCTTTCCAGCCTGTGCGGAACAGGAATATGTGTTTCATTTTCATTTCTGAGGTGTTTGTCAAAAGTCATGTTTTTTGGCTGAATTGAGAACTGAGGCGAATTCTGTGTTAGACCTTGGGCTAGCTCTTCAGGGTAGGCTAGGAATCGAAAATCAAGCGAGAATTCGGCTTTCCAGCCCGTGGGGAACAGGAATATGTGTTTCTTTTTCATTTCTGAGGTGTTTGTCAAAAGTGATGTTTTTGGGCTGAATTGAGAAATAAGGCGAATACTGTGTTAGACCTTGTGCTAGCTCTTCAGGGAAAGGTCAGAATCAATAATCAAGCGAGAATTCGGCTTTCCAGCCCGTGGGGAACAGGAATATCTGTTTCTTTTTCATTTCTGAGGTGTTTGTCAAAAGTGATTTTTTTGGGCTGAATTGAATCCTAAGGCGAATGCTGTGTTAGACTTTGGGCTAGCTCTTCAGGGTAGGCTCGGAATCAAAAATCAAGCGAGAATTCAGCTTTCCAGCCTGTGGGGAACAGGGATTTGTGTTTCATTTTCATTTCTGAGGTGTTTGCCAAAAGTGATGTTTTTTGGCTGAATTGAGAACTGAGGCGAATTCTGTGTTAGACCTTGGGCTAGCTCTTCAGGGTAGGCTAGGAATCGAAAATCAAGCGAGAATTCGGCTTTCCAGCCCGTGGGGAACAGGAATATGTGTTTCTTTTTCATTTCTGAGGTGTTTGTCAAAAGTGATGTTTTTGGGCTGAATTGAGAAATAAGGCGAATACTGTGTTAGACCTTGTGCTAGCTCTTCAGGGAAAGGTCAGAATCAATAATCAAGCGAGAATTCGGCTTTCCAGCCCGTGGGGAACAGGAATATGTGTTTCTTTTTCATTTCTGAGGTGTTTGTCAAAAGTGATGTTTTTGGGCTGAATTGAATCCTAAGGCGAATGCTGTCTTAGACTTTGGGCTAGCTCTTCAGGGTAGGCTCGGAATCAAAAATCAAGCGAGAATTCAGCTTTCCAGCCTGTGGGGAACAGGGATATGTGTTTCATTTTCATTTCTGAGGTGTTTGCCAAAAGTGATGTTTTTGGGCTGAATTGAGAAATAAGGCGAATGCTGTGTTAGACCTTGGGCTAGCTCTTCAGGGAAAGGTCGGAATCAAAAATTGAGTGAGAATTCGGTTTTCCAGCCCGTGGGGAACAGGAATATGTGTTTCTTTTTCATTTCTGAGGTGTTTGTCAAAAGTGATGTTTTTTGGCTGAATTGAGAAATAAGGCGAATGCTGTGTTAGACCTTGGGCTAGCTCTTCAGGGAAACGTCGGAATAAAAATCAAGCGAGAATTCGGCTTTCCAGCCTGTGCGGAACAGGAATATGTGTTTCATTTTCATTTCTGAGGTGTTTGTCAAAAGTCATGTTTTTTGGCTGAATTGAGAACTGAGGCGAATTCTGTGTTAGACCTTGGGCTAGCTCTTCAGGGTAGGCTAGGAATCGAAAATCAAGCGAGAATTCGGCTTTCCAGCCCGTGGGGAACAGGAATATGTGTTTCTTTTTCATTTCTGAGGTGTTTGTCAAAAGTGATGTTTTTGGGCTGAATTGAGAAATAAGGCGAATACTGTGTTAGACCTTGTGCTAGCTCTTCAGGGAAAGGTCAGAATCAATAATCAAGCGAGAATTCGGGTTTCCAGCCCATGGGGAACAGGAATATGTGTTTCTTTTTCATTTCTGAGGTGTTTGTCAAAAGTGATGTTTTTGGGCTGAATTGAATCCTAAGGCGAATGCTGTCTTAGACTTTGGGCTAGCTCTTCAGGGTAGGCTCGGAATCAAAAATCAAGCGAGAATTCAGCTTTCCAGCCTGTGGGGAACAGGGATATGTGTTTCATTTTCATTTCTGAGGTGTTTGCCAAAAGTGATGTTTTTGGGCTGAATTGAGAAATAAGGCGAATGCTGTGTTAGACCTTGGGCTAGCTCTTCAGGGAAAGGTCGGAATCAAAATTGAGTGAGAATTCGGTTTTCCAGCCCGTGGGGAACAGGAATATGTGTTTCTTTTTCATTTCTGAGGTGTTTGTCAAAAGTGATGTTTTTTGGCTGAATTGAGAAATAAGGCGAATGCTGTGTTAGACCTTGGGCTAGCTCTTCAGGGAAACGTCGGAATAAAAAATCAAGCGAGAATTCGGCGTTCCAGCCTGTGCGGAACAGGAATATGTGTTTCATTTTCATTTCTGAGGTGTTTGTCAAAAGTCATGTTTTTTGGCTGAATTGAGAACTGAGGCGAATTCTGTGTTAGACCTTGGGCTAGCTCTTCAGGGTAGGCTAGGAATCGAAAATCAAGCGAGAATTCGGCTTTCCAGCCCGTGGGGAACAGGAATATGTGTTTCTTTTTCATTTCTGAGGTGTTTGTCAAAAGTGATGTTTTTGGGCTGAATTGAGAAATAAGGCGAATACTGTGTTAGACCTTGTGCTAGCTCTTCAGGGAAAGGTCAGAATCAATAATCAAGCGAGAATTCGGCTTTCCAGCCCGTGGGGAACAGGAATATGTGTTTCTTTTTCATTTCTGAGGTGTTTGTCAAAAGTGATTTTTTTGGGCTGAATTGAATCCTAAGGCGAATGCTGTGTTAGACTTTGGGCTAGCTCTTCAGGGTAGGCTCGGAATCAAAAATCAAGCGAGAATTCAGCTTTCAGCCTGTGGGGAAACAGGGATTTGTGTTTCATTTTCATTTCTGAGGTGTTTGCCAAAAGTGATGTTTTTTGGCTGAATTGAGAACTGAGGCGAATTCTGTGTTAGACCTTGGGCTAGCTCTTCAGGGTAGGCTAGGAATCGAAAATCAAGCGAGAATTCGGCTTTCCAGCCCATGGGGAACAGGAATATGTGTTTCTTTTTCATTTCTGAGGTGTTTGTCAAAAGTGATGTTTTTGGGGCTGAATTGAGAAATAAGGCGAATACTGTGTTAGACCTTGTGCTAGCTCTTCAGGGAAAGGTCAGAATCAATAATCAAGCGAGAATTCGGCTTTCCAGCCCGTGGGGAACAGGAATATGTGTTTCTTTTTCATTTCTGAGGTGTTTGTCAAAAGTGATGTTTTTGGGCTGAATTGAATCCTAAGGCGAATGCTGTCTTAGACTTTGGGCTAGCTCTTCAGGGTAGGCTCGGAATCAAAAATCAAGCGAGAATTCAGCTTTCCAGCCTGTGGGGAACAGGGATATGTGTTTCATTTTCATTTCTGAGGTGTTTGCCAAAAGTGATGTTTTTGGGCTGAATTGAGAAATAAGGCGAATGCTGTGTTAGACCTTGGGCTAGCTCTTCAGGGAAAGGTCGGAATCAAAAATTGAGTGAGAATTCGGTTTTCCAGCCCGTGGGGAACAGGAATATGTGTTTCTTTTTCATTTCTGAGGTGTTTGTCAAAAGTGATGTTTTTTGGCTGAATTGAGAAATAAGGCGAATGCTGTGTTAGACCTTGGGCTAGCTCTTCAGGGAAAGGTCAGAATCAAAAATCAAGCAAGAATTTGGCTTTCCAGCCTGTGGGGAACAGGAATATGTTTTTCATTTTCATTTCTGAGGTGTTTGTCAAAAGTCATATTTTTTGGCTGTATTGAGTCCTAAGGCGAATGCTGTGTTAGACCTTGTGCTAGCTCTTCAGGGAAAGGTCAGAATCAATAATCAAGCGAGAATTCGGCTTTCCAGCCCGTGGGGAACAGGAATATGTGTTTCTTTTTCATTTCTGAGGTGTTTGTCAAAAGTCATGTTTTTTGGCTGAATTGAGAACTGAGGCGAATTCTGTGTTAGACCTTGGGCTAGCTCTTCAGGGAAGGCTCGGAATCGAAAATCAAGCGAGAATTCGGCTTTCCAGCCCGTGGGGAACAGGAATATGTGTTTCTTTTTCATTTCTGAGGTGTTTGTCAAAAGTGATGTTTTTGGGCTGAATTGAGAAATAAGGCGAATGCTGTGTTAGACTTTGGGCTAGATCTTCAGGGTAGGCTCGGAATCGAAAATCAAGCGAGAATTCGGCTTTCCAGCCTGTGCGGAACAGGAATATGTGTTTCATTTTCATTTCTGAGGTGTTTGTCAAAAGTGATGTTTTTGGGCTGAATTGAGAAATAAGGCGAATGCTGTTTTAGACCTTGGGCTAGCTCCTCAGGGAAACGTCGGAATAAAAAATCAAGCGAGAATTCGGCTTTCCAGCCTGTGCGGAACAGGAATATGTGTTTCATTTTCATTTCTGAGGTGTTTGTCAAAAGTCATGTTTTTTGGCTGAATTGAGAACTGAGGCGAATTCTGTGTTAGACCTTGGGCTAGCTCTTCAGGGTAGGCTAGGAATCGAAAATCAAGCGAGAATTCGGCTTTCCAGCCCGTGGGGAACAGGAATATGTGTTTCTTTTTCATTTCTGAGGTGTTTGTCAAAAGTGATGTTTTTGGGCTGAATTGAGAAATAAGGCGAATACTGTGTTAGACCTTGTGCTAGCTCTTCAGGGAAAGGTCAGAATCAATAATCAAGCGAGAATTCGGCTTTCCAGCCCGTGGGGAACAGGAATATCTGTTTCTTTTTCATTTCTGAGGTGTTTGTCAAAAGTGATTTTTTTGGGCTGAATTGAATCCTAAGGCGAATGCTGTGTTAGACTTTGGGCTAGCTCTTCAGGGTAGGCTCGGAATCAAAAATCAAGCGAGAATTCAGCTTTCCAGCCTGTGGGGAACAGGGATTTGTGTTTCATTTTCATTTCTGAGGTGTTTGCCAAAAGTGATGTTTTTTGGCTGAATTGAGAACTGAGGCGAATTCTGTGTTAGACCTTGGGCTAGCTCTTCAGGGTAGGCTAGGAATCGAAAATCAAGCGAGAATTCGGCTTTCCAGCCCGTGGGGAACAGGAATATGTGTTTCTTTTTCATTTCTGAGGTGTTTGTCAAAAGTGATGTTTTTGGGCTGAATTGAGAAATAAGGCGAATACTGTGTTAGACCTTGTGCTAGCTCTTCAGGGAAAGGTCAGAATCAATAATCAAGCGAGAATTCGGCTTTCCAGCCGTGGGGAACAGGAATATGTGTTTCTTTTTCATTTCTGAGGTGTTTGTCAAAAGTGATGTTTTTGGGCTGAATTGAATCCTAAGGCGAATGCTGTCTTAGACTTTGGGCTAGCTCTTCAGGGTAGGCTCGGAATCAAAAATCAAGCGAGAATTCAGCTTTCCAGCCTGTGGGGAACAGGGATATGTGTTTCATTTTCATTTCTGAGGTGTTTGCCAAAAGTGATGTTTTTGGGCTGAATTGAGAAATAAGGCGAATGCTGTGTTAGACCTTGGGCTAGCTCTTCAGGGAAAGGTCGGAATCAAAAATTGAGTGAGAATTCGGTTTTCCAGCCCGTGGGAACAGGAATATGTGTTTCTTTTTCATTTCTGAGGTGTTTGTCAAAAGTGATGTTTTTTGGCTGAATTGAGAAATAAGGCGAATGCTGTGTTAGACCTTGGGCTAGCTCTTCAGGGAAACGTCGGAATAAAAAATCAAGCGAGAATTCGGCTTTCCAGCCTGTGCGGAACAGGAATATGTGTTTCATTTTCATTTCTGAGGTGTTTGTCAAAAGTCATGTTTTTTGGCTGAATTGAGAACTGAGGCGAATTCTGTGTTAGACCTTGGGCTAGCTCTTCAGGGTAGGCTAGGAATCGAAAATCAAGCGAGAATTCGGCTTTCCAGCCCGTGGGGAACAGGAATATGTGTTTCTTTTTCATTTCTGAGGTGTTTGTCAAAAGTGATGTTTTGGGCTGAATTGAGAAATAAGGCGAATACTGTGTTAGACCTTGTGCTAGCTCTTCAGGGAAAGGTCAGAATCAATAATCAAGCGAGAATTCGGGTTTCCAGCCCATGGGGAACAGGAATATGTGTTTCTTTTTCATTTCTGAGGTGTTTGTCAAAAGTGATGTTTTTGGGCTGAATTGAATCCTAAGGCGAATGCTGTCTTAGACTTTGGGCTAGCTCTTCAGGGTAGGCTCGGAATCAAAAATCAAGCGAGAATTCAGCTTTCCAGCCTGTGGGGAACAGGGATATGTGTTTCATTTTCATTTCTGAGGTGTTTGCCAAAAGTGATGTTTTTGGGCTGAATTGAGAAATAAGGCGAATGCTGTGTTAGACCTTGGCTAGCTCTTCAGGGAAAGGTCGGAATCAAAAATTGAGTGAGAATTCGGTTTTCCAGCCCGTGGGGAACAGGAATATGTGTTTCTTTTTCATTTCTGAGGTGTTTGTCAAAAGTGATGTTTTTTGGCTGAATTGAGAAATAAGGCGAATGCTGTGTTAGACCTTGGGCTAGCTCTTCAGGGAAACGTCGGAATAAAAAATCAAGCGAGAATTCGGCGTTCCAGCCTGTGCGGAACAGGAATATGTGTTTCATTTTCATTTCTGAGGTGTTTGTCAAAAGTCATGTTTTTTGGCTGAATTGAGAACTGAGGCGAATTCTGTGTTAGACCTTGGGCTAGCTCTTCAGGGTAGGCTAGGAATCGAAAATCAAGCGAGAATTCGGCTTTCCAGCCCGTGGGGAACAGGAATATGTGTTTCTTTTTCATTTCTGAGGTGTTTGTCAAAAGTGATGTTTTTGGGCTGAATTGAGAAATAAGGCGAATACTGTGTTAGACCTTGTGCTAGCTCTTCAGGGAAAGGTCAGAATCAATAATCAAGCGAGAATTCGGCTTTCCAGCCCGTGGGGAACAGGAATATGTGTTTCTTTTTCATTTCTGAGGTGTTTGTCAAAAGTGATTTTTTTGGGCTGAATTGAATCCTAAGGCGAATGCTGTGTTAGACTTTGGGCTAGCTCTTCAGGGTAGGCTCGGAATCAAAAATCAAGCGAGAATTCAGCTTTCCAGCCTGTGGGGAACAGGGATTTGTGTTTCATTTTCATTTCTGAGGTGTTTGCCAAAAGTGATGTTTTTTGGCTGAATTGAGAACTGAGGCGAATTCTGTGTTAGACCTTGGGCTAGCTCTTCAGGGTAGGCTAGGAATCGAAAATCAAGCGAGAATTCGGCTTTCCAGCCCGTGGGGAACAGGAATATGTGTTTCTTTTTCATTTCTGAGGTGTTTGTCAAAAGTGATGTTTTTGGGCTGAATTGAGAAATAAGGCGAATACTGTGTTAGACCTTGTGCTAGCTCTTCAGGGAAAGGTCAGAATCAATAATCAAGCGAGAATTCGGCTTTCCAGCCCGTGGGGAACAGGAATATGTGTTTCTTTTTCATTTCTGAGGTGTTTGTCAAAAGTGATGTTTTTGGGCTGAATTGAATCCTAAGGCGAATGCTGTCTTAGACTTTGGGCTAGCTCTTCAGGGTAGGCTCGGAATCAAAAATCAAGCGAGAATTCAGCTTTCCAGCCTGTGGGGAACAGGGATATGTGTTTCATTTTCATTTCTGAGGTGTTTGCCAAAAGTGATGTTTTTGGGCTGAATTGAGAAATAAGGCGAATGCTGTGTTAGACCTTGGGCTAGCTCTTCAGGGAAAGGTCGGAATCAAAAATTGAGTGAGAATTCGGTTTTCCAGCCCGTGGGGAACAGGAATATGTGTTTCTTTTTCATTTCTGAGGTGTTTGTCAAAAGTGATGTTTTTTGGCTGAATTGAGAAATAAGGCGAATGCTGTGTTAGACCTTGGGCTAGCTCTTCAGGGAAAGGTCAGAATCAAAAATCAAGCAAGAATTTGGCTTTCCAGCCTGTGGGGAACAGGAATATGTTTTTCATTTTCATTTCTGAGGTGTTTGTCAAAAGTCATATTTTTTGGCTGTATTGAGTCCTAAGGCGAATGCTGTGTTAGACCTTGTGCTAGCTCTTCAGGGAAAGGTCAGAATCAATAATCAAGCGAGAATTCGGCTTTCCAGCCCGTGGGGAACAGGAATATGTGTTTCTTTTTCATTTCTGAGGTGTTTGTCAAAAGTGATGTTTTTGGGCTGAATTGAATCCTAAGGCGAATGCTGTGTTAGACTTTGGGCTAGCTCTTCAGGGTAGGCTCGGAATCAAAAATCAAGCGAGAATTCAGCTTTCCAGCCTGTGGGGAACAGGGATATGTGTTTCATTTTCATTTCTGAGGTGTTTGCCAAAAGTGATGTTTTTGGGCTGAATTGAGAAATAAGGCGAATGCTGTGTTAGACCTTGGGCTAGCTCTTCAGGGAAAGGTCGGAATCAAAAATTGAGTGAGAATTCGGTTTTCCAGCCCGTGGGGAACAGGAATATGTGTTTCTTTTTCATTTCTGAGGTGTTTGTCAAAAGTGATGTTTTTTGGCTGAATTGAGAAATAAGGCGAATGCTGTGTTAGACCTTGGGCTAGCTCTTCAGGGAAAGGTCAGAATCAAAAATCAAGCAAGAATCCGGCTTTCCAGCCTGTGGGGAACAGGAATATGTTTTTCATTTTCATTTCTGAGGTGTTTGTCAAAAGTCATGTTTTTTGGCTGTATTGAGTCCTAAGGCGAATGCTGTGTTAGGCTTTGGGCTAGCTCTTCAGGGTAGGCTCGGAATCGAAATTCAAGTGAGAATTTGGCTTTCCAGCACGTGGGGAACAGGAATATGTGTTTCTTTTTGATTTCTGAGGTGTTTGTCAAAAGTGATATTTTTGGACTGAATTGAATCCTAAGGCGAATGCTGTGTTAGACTTTGGGCTAGCTCTTCAGGGTAGGCTCGGAATCAGAAATCAAGCGAGAATTTGGCTTTCCAGCCTGTGGGGAACAGGAATATGTGTTTCTTTTTCATTACTGAGGTGTTTGCCAAAAGTGATGTTTTTGGGCTCAATTGAGAAATAAGGCGAATGCTGTGTTAGACCTTGGGCTAGCTCTTCAGGGAAAGGTCGGAATCAAAAATCAAGCGAGAATTTGGCTTTCCAGCCTGTGGGGAACAGGAATATGTGTTTCTTTTTCATTTCTGAGGTGTTTGTCAAAAGTGATGTTTTTGGGCTGAATTGAGAAATAATGCTGTGTTAGACCTTGGGCTAGCTCTTCAGGGAAAGGTCAGAATCAATAATCAAGCGAGAATTCGGCTTTCCAGCCCATGGGGAACAGGAATATGTGTTTCATTTTCATTTCTGAGGTGTTTGTCAAAAGTGATGTTTTTGGGCTGAATTGAATCCTAAGGCGAATGCTGTGTTAGACTTTGGGCTAGCTCTTCAGGGTAGGCTCGGAATCGAAAATCAAGCGAGAATTCGGCTTTCCAGCCTGTGCAGAACAGGAATATGTGTTTCATTTTCATTTCTGAGGTGTTTGTCAAAAGTCATGTTTTTTTGGCTGAATTGAGAACTGAGGCGAATTCTGTGTTAGACCTTGGGCTAGCTCTTCAGGGTAGGCTAGGAATCGAAAATCAAGCGAGAATTCGGCTTTCCAGCCTGTGGGGAACAGGAATATGTGTTTCTTTTTCATTTCTGAGGTGTTTGTCAAAAGTGATGTTTTTGGGCTGAATTGAGAAATAAGGCGAATGCTGTGTTAGACCTTGGGCTAGCTCTTCAGGGAAAGGTCGGAATCAAAAATTGAGTGAGAATTCAGCTTTCCAGCCCGTGGGGAACAGGAATATGTGTTTCTTTTTCATTTCTGAGGTGTTTGTCAAAAGTGATGTTTTTGGGCTGAATTGAATCCTAAGGCGAATGCTGTGTTAGACTTTGGGCTAGCTCTTCAGGGTAGGCTCGGAATCAATAATCAAGCGAGAATTCAGCTTTCCAGCCTGTGGGGAACAGGGATATGTGTTTCATTTTCATTTCTGAGGTGTTTGCCAAAAGTGATGTTTTTGGGCTGAATTGAGAAATAAGGCGAATGCTGTGTTAGACCTTGGGCTAGCTCTTCAGGGAAAGGTCGGAATCAAAATTGAGTGAGAATTCGGCTTTCCAGCCCGTGGGGAAACAGGAATATGTGTTTCTTTTTCATTTCTGAGGTGTTTGCCAAAAGTTATGTTTTTGGGCTGAATTGAGAAATAAGGCGAATGCTGTGTTAGACCTTGGGCTAGCTCTTCAGGGAAAGGTCAGAATCAATAATCAAGCGAGAATTCGGCTTTCCAGCCCATGGGGAACAGGAATATGTGTTTCTTTTTCATTTCTGAGGTGTTTGTCAAAAGTCATGTTTTTTGGCTAAATTGAGAACTGAGGCGAATTCTGTGTTAGACCTTGGGCTAGCTCTTCAGGGAAGGCTCGGAATCGAAAATCAAGCTGAGAATTCGGCTTTCCAGCCCGTGGGGAACAGGAATATGTGTTTCTTTTTCATTTCTGAGGTGTTTGTCAAAAGTGATGTTTTTGGGCTGAATTGAGAAATAAGGCGAATGCTGTGTTAGACTTTGGGCTAGATCTTCAGGGTAGGCTCGGAATCGAAAATCAAGCGAGAATTCGGCTTTCCAGCCTGTGCGGAACAGGAATATGTGTTTCATTTTCATTTCTGAGGTGTTTGTCAAAAGTGATGTTTTTGGGCTGAATTGAGAAATAAGGCGAATGCTGTTTTAGACCTTGGTCTAGCTCCTCAGGGAAACGTCGGAATAAAAAATCAAGCGAGAATTCGGCTTTCCAGCCTGTGCGGAACAGGAATATGTGTTTCATTTTCATTTCTGAGGTGTTTGTCAAAAGTCATGTTTTTTGGCTGAATTGAGAACTGAGGCGAATTCTGTGTTAGACCTTGGGCTAGCTCTTCAGGGTAGGCTAGGAATCGAAAATCAAGCGAGAATTCGGCTTTCCAGCCCGTGGGGAACAGGAATATGTGTTTCTTTTTCATTTCTGAGGTGTTTGTCAAAAGTGATGTTTTTGGGCTGAATTGAGAAATAAGGCGAATACTGTGTTAGACCTTGTGCTAGCTCTTCCGGGAAAGGTCAGAATCAATAATCAAGCGAGAATTCGGCTTTCCAGCCCGTGGGGAACAGGAATATCTGTTTCTTTTTCATTTCTGAGGTGTTTGTCAAAAGTGATTTTTTTGGGCTGAATTGAATCCTAAGGCGAATGCTGTGTTAGACTTTGGGCTAGCTCTTCAGGGTAGGCTCGGAATCAAAAATCAAGCGAGAATTCAGCTTTCCAGCCTGTGGGGAACAGGGATTTGTGTTTCATTTTCATTTCTGAGGTGTTTGCCAAAGTGATGTTTTTTGGCTGAATTGAGAACTGAGGCGAATTCTGTGTTAGACCTTGGGCTAGCTCTTCAGGGTAGGCTAGGAATCGAAAATCAAGCGAGAATTCGGCTTTCCAGCCCGTGGGGAACAGGAATATGTGTTTCTTTTTCATTTCTGAGGTGTTTGTCAAAAGTGATGTTTTTGGGCTGAATTGAGAAATAAGGCGAATACTGTGTTAGACCTTGTGCTAGCTCTTCAGGGAAAGGTCAGAATCAATAATCAAGCGAGAATTCGGCTTTCCAGCCCGTGGGGAACAGGAATATGTGTTTCTTTTTCATTTCTGAGGTGTTTGTCAAAAGTGATGTTTTTGGGCTGAATTGAATCCTAAGGCGAATGCTGTCTTAGACTTTGGGCTAGCTCTTCAGGGTAGGCTCCGAATCAAAAATCAAGCGAGAATTCAGCTTTCCAGCCTGTGGGGAACAGGGATATGTGTTTCATTTTCATTTCTGAGGTGTTTGCCAAAAGTGATGTTTTTGGGCTGAATTGAGAAATAAGGCGAATGCTGTGTTAGACCTTGGGCTAGCTCTTCAGGGAAAGGTCGGAATCAAAATTGAGTGAGAATTCGGTTTTCCAGCCCGTGGGGAACAGGAATATGTGTTTCTTTTTCATTTCTGAGGTGTTTGTCAAAAGTGATGTTTTTTGGCTGAATTGAGAAATAAGGCGAATGCTGTGTTAGACCTTGGGGCTAGCTCTTCAGGGAAACGTCGGAATAAAAAATCAAGCGAGAATTCGGCTTTCCAGCCTGTGCGGAACAGGAATATGTGTTTCATTTTCATTTCTGAGGTGTTTGTCAAAAGTCATGTTTTTTGGCTGAATTGAGAACTGAGGCGAATTCTGTGTTAGACCTTGGGCTAGCTCTTCAGGGTAGGCTAGGAATCGAAAATCAAGCGAGAATTCGGCTTTCCAGCCCGTGGGGAACAGGAATATGTGTTTCTTTTCATTTCTGAGGTGTTTGTCAAAAGTGATGTTTTTGGGCTGAATTGAGAAATAAGGCGAATACTGTGTTAGACCTTGTGCTAGCTCTTCAGGGAAAGGTCAGAATCAATAATCAAGCGAGAATTCGGGTTTCCAGCCCATGGGGAACAGGAATATGTGTTTCTTTTTCATTTCTGAGGTGTTTGTCAAAAGTGATGTTTTTGGGCTGAATTGAATCCTAAGGCGAATGCTGTCTTAGACTTTGGGCTAGCTCTTCAGGGTAGGCTCGGAATCAAAAATCAAGCGAGAATTCAGCTTTCCAGCCTGTGGGGAACAGGGATATGTGTTTCATTTTCATTTCTGAGGTGTTTGCCAAAAGTGATGTTTTTGGGCTGAATTGAGAAATAAGGCGAATGCTGTGTTAGACCTTGGGCTAGCTCTTCAGGGAAAGGTCGGAATCAAAAATTGAGTGAGAATTCGGTTTTCCAGCCCGTGGGGAACAGGAATATGTGTTTCTTTTTCATTTCTGAGGTGTTTGTCAAAAGTGATGTTTTTTGGCTGAATTGAGAAATAAGGCGAATGCTGTGTTAGACCTTGGGCTAGCTCTTCAGGGAAACGTCGGAATAAAAAATCAAGCGAGAATTCGGCGTTCCAGCCTGTGCGGAACAGGAATATGTGTTTCATTTTCATTTCTGAGGTGTTTGTCAAAAGTCATGTTTTTTGGCTGAATTGAGAACTGAGGCGAATTCTGTGTTAGACCTTGGGCTAGCTCTTCAGGGTAGGCTAGGAATCGAAAATCAAGCGAGAATTCGGCTTTCCAGCCCGTGGGGAACAGGAATATGTGTTTCTTTTTCATTTCTGAGGTGTTTGTCAAAAGTGATGTTTTGGGCTGAATTGAGAAATAAGGCGAATACTGTGTTAGACCTTGTGCTAGCTCTTCAGGGAAAGGTCAGAATCAATAATCAAGCGAGAATTCGGCTTTCCAGCCCGTGGGGAACAGGAATATGTGTTTCTTTTTCATTTCTGAGGTGTTTGTCAAAAGTGATTTTTTTGGGCTGAATTGAATCCTAAGGCGAATGCTGTGTTAGACTTTGGGCTAGCTCTTCAGGGTAGGCTCGGAATCAAAAATCAAGCGAGAATTCAGCTTTCCAGCCTGTGGGGAACAGGGATTTGTGTTTCATTTTCATTTCTGAGGTGTTTGCCAAAAGTGATGTTTTTTGGCTGAATTGAGAACCGAGGCGAATTCTGTGTTAGACCTTGGGCTAGCTCTTCAGGGTAGGCTAGGAATCGAAAATCAAGCGAGAATTCGCTTTCCAGCCCGTGGGGAACAGGAATATGTGTTTCTTTTTCATTTCTGAGGTGTTTGTCAAAAGTGATGTTTTTGGGCTGAATTGAGAAATAAGGCGAATACTGTGTTAGACCTTGTGCTAGCTCTTCAGGGAAAGGTCAGAATCAATAATCAAGCGAGAATTCGGCTTTCCAGCCCGTGGGGAACAGGAATATGTGTTTCTTTTTCATTTCTGAGGTGTTTGTCAAAAGTGATGTTTTTGGGCTGAATTGAATCCTAAGGCGAATGCTGTCTTAGACTTTGGGCTAGCTCTTCAGGGTAGGCTCGGAATCAAAAATCAAGCGAGAATTCAGCTTTCCAGCCTGTGGGGAACAGGGATATGTGTTTCATTTTCATTTCTGAGGTGTTTGCCAAAAGTGATGTTTTTGGGCTGAATTGAGAAATAAGGCGAATGCTGTGTTAGACCTTGGGCTAGCTCTTCAGGGAAAGGTCGGAATCAAAAATTGAGTGAGAATTCGGTTTTCCAGCCCGTGGGGAACAGGAATATGTGTTTCTTTTTCATTTCTGAGGTGTTTGTCAAAAGTGATGTTTTTTGGCTGAATTGAGAAATAAGGCGAATGCTGTGTTAGACCTTGGGCTAGCTATTCAGGGAAAGGTCAGAATCAAAAATCAAGCAAGAAAATTTGGCTTTCCAGCCTGTGGGGAACAGGAATATGTTTTTCATTTTCATTTCTGAGGTGTTTGTCAAAAGTCATATTTTTTGGCTGTATTGAGTCCTAAGGCGAATGCTGTGTTAGACCTTGTGCTAGCTCTTCAGGGAAAGGTCAGAATCAATAATCAAGCGAGAATTCGGCTTTCCAGCCCGTGGGGAACAGGAATATGTGTTTCTTTTTCATTTCTGAGGTGTTTGTCAAAAGTGATGTTTTTGGGCTGAATTGAATCCTAAGGCGAATGCTGTGTTAGACTTTGGGCTAGCTCTTCAGGGTAGGCTCGGAATCAAAAATCAAGCGAGAATTCAGCTTTCCAGCCTGTGGGAACAGGGATATGTGTTTCATTTTCATTTCTGAGGTGTTTGCCAAAAGTGATGTTTTTGGGCTGAATTGAGAAATAAGGCGAATGCTGTGTTAGACCTTGGGCTAGCTCTTCAGGGAAAGGGTCGGAATCAAAAATTGAGTGAGAATTCGGTTTTCCAGCCCGTGGGGAACAGGAATATGTGTTTCTTTTTCATTTCTGAGGTGTTTGTCAAAAGTGATGTTTTTTGGCTGAATTGAGAAATAAGGCGAATGCTGTGTTAGACCTTGGGCTAGCTCTTCAGGGAAAGGTCAGAATCAAAAATCAAGCAAGAATCCGGCTTTCCAGCCTGTGGGGAACAGGAATATGTTTTTCATTTTCATTTCTGAGGTGTTTGTCAAAAGTCATGTTTTTTGGCTGTATTGAGTCCTAAGGCGAATGCTGTGTTAGGCTTTGGGGCTAGCTCTTCAGGGTAGGCTCGGAATCGAAATTCAAGTGAGAATTTGGCTTTCCAGCACGTGGGGAACAGGAATATGTGTTTCTTTTTGATTTCTGAGGTGTTTGTCAAAAGTGATATTTTTGGACTGAATTGAATCCTAAGGAGAATGCTGTGTTAGACTTTGGGCTAGCTCTTCAGCGAAGGCTTGGAATCGAAAATCAAGCGAGAATTCGGCTTTCCAGCCTGTGGGGAACAGGAATATGTGTTTCTTTTTCATTACTGAGGTGTTTGCCAAAAGTGATGTTTTTGGGCTCAATTGAGAAATAAGGCGAATGCTGTGTTAGACCTTGGGCTAGCTCTTCAGGGAAAGGTCGGAATCAAAAATCAAGCGAGAATTTGGCTTTCCAGCCTGTGGGGAACAGGAATATGTGTTTCTTTTTCATTTCTGAGGTGTTTTGTCAAAAGTGATGTTTTTGGGCTGAATTGAGAAATAATGCTGTGTTAGACCTTGGGCTAGCTCTTCAGGGAAAGGTCAGAATCAATAATCAAGCGAGGAATTCGGCTTTCCAGCCCATGGGGAACAGGAATATGTGTTTCATTTTCATTTCTGAGGTGTTTGTCAAAAGTGATGTTTTTGGGCTGAATTGAATCCTAAGGCGAATGCTGTGTTAGACTTTGGGCTAGCTCTTCAGGGTAGGCTCGGAATCGAAAATCAAGCGAGAATTCGGCTTTCCAGCCTGTGCAGAACAGGAATATGTGTTTCATTTTCATTTCTGAGGTGTTTGTCAAAAGTCATGTTTTTTGGCTGAATTGAGAACTGAGGCGAATTCTGTGTTAGACCTTGGGCTAGCTCTTCAGGGGTAGGCTAGGAATCGAAAATCAAGCGAGAATTCGGCTTTCCAGCCTGTGGGGAACAGGAATATGTGTTTCTTTTTCATTTCTGAGGTGTTTGTCAAAAGTGATGTTTTTGGGCTGAATTGAGAAATAAGGCGAATGCTGTGTTAGACCTTGGGCTAGCTCTTCAGGGAAAGGTCGGAATCAAAAATTGAGTGAGAATTCAGCTTTCCAGCCCGTGGGGAACAGGAATATGTGTTTCTTTTTCATTTCTGAGGTGTTTGTCAAAAGTGATGTTTTTGGGCTGAATTGAATCCTAAGGCGAATGCTGTGTTAGACTTTGGGCTAGCTCTTCAGGGTAGGCTCGAATCAATAATCAAGCGAGAATTCAGCTTTCCAGCCTGTGGGGAACAGGGATATGTGTTTCATTTTCATTTCTGAGGTGTTTGCCAAAAGTGATGTTTTTGGGCTGAATTGAGAAATAAGGCGAATGCTGTGTTAGACCTTGGGCTAGCTCTTCAGGAAAGGTCGGAATCAAAAATTGAGTGAGAATTCGGCTTTCCAGCCCGTGGGGAACAGGAATATGTGTTTCTTTTTCATTTCTGAGGTGTTTGCCAAAAGTTATGTTTTTGGGCTGAATTGAGAAATAAGGCGAATGCTGTGTTAGACCTTGGGCTAGCTCTTCAGGGAAAGGTCAGAATCAATAATCAAGCGAGAATTCGGCTTTCCAGCCCATGGGGAACAGGAATATGTGTTTCTTTTTCATTTCTGAGGTGTTTCTCAAAAGTGATGTTTTTGGGCTGAATTGAATCCTAAGGCGAATGCTGTGTTCGACTTTGGGCTAGCTCTTCAGAGAAAGGTCGGAATCAAAAATTGAGCGAGAATTCGCTTTCCAGCCCGTGGGGAACAGGAATATGTGTTTCTTTTTCATTTCTGAGGTGTTTGTCAAAAGTGATGTTTTTGGGCTGAATTGAATCCTAAGGCGAATGCTGTGTTCGACTTTGGGCTAGCTCTTCAGAGAAAGGTCGGAATCAAAAATTGAGCGAGAATTCGGCTTTCCAGCCCGTGGGGGAACAGGAATATGTGTTTCTTTTTCATTTCTGAGGTGTTTGCCAAAAGTGATGTTTTTGGGCTGAATTGAGAAATAAGGCGAATGCTGTGTTAGACCTTGGGCTAGCTCTTCAGGGAAAGGTCAGAATCAATAATCAAGCGAGAATTCGGCTTTCCAGCCCGTGGGGAACAGGAATATGTGTTTCTTTTTCATTTCTGAGGTGTTTGTCAAAAGTGATGTTTTTGGGCTGAATTGAGAAATAAGGCGAATGCTGTGTTAGACCTTGGGCTAGCTCTTCAGGGAAAGGTCGGAATCAATAATCAAGCGAGAATTCGGCTTTCCAGCCCATGGGGAACAGGAATATGTGTTTCTTTTTCATTTCTGAGGTGTTTGTCAAAAGTGATGTTTTTGGGCTTGTGGAAATTGAATCCTAAGTCGAATGCTGTGTTAGACTTTGGGCTAGCTCTTCAGGGTAGGCTCGGAATCAAAAATCAAGCGAGAATTCAGCTTTCCAGCCTGTGGGGAACAGGGATATGTGTTTCATTTTCATTTCTGATGTGTTTTCCAAAAGTGATGTTTTTGGGCTGAATTGAGAAATAAGGCGAATGCTGTGTTAGACCTTGGGCTAGCTCTTCAGGGAAAGGTCGGAATCAATAATCAAGCGAGAATTCGGCTTTCCAGCCCATGGGGAACAGGAATATGTGTTTCTTTTTCATTTCTGAGGTGTTTGTCAAAAGTGATGTTTTTGGGCTGAATTGAATCCTAAGGCGAATGCTGTGTTAGACTTTGGGCTAGCTCTTCAGGGTAGGCTCGGAATCAAAAATCAAGCGAGAATTCAGCTTTCCAGCCTGTGGGGAACAGGGATATGTGTTTCATTTTCATTTCTGATGTGTTTGCCAAAAGTGATGTTTTTGGGCTGAATTGAGAAATAAGGCGAATGCTGTGTTAGACCTTGGGCTAGCTTTTCAGGGAAAGGTCGGAATCAAAAATTGAGTGAGAATTCGGTTTTCCAGCCCGTGGGGAACAGGAATATGTGTTTCTTTTTCATTTCTGAGGTGGTTTGTCAAAAGTGATGTTTTTGGGCTGAATTGAGAAATAAGGCGAATGCTGTGTTAGACCTTGGGCTAGCTCTTCAGGGAAAGGTCGGAATCAAAAATCAAGCGAGAATTTGGCTTTCCAGCCTGTGGGGAACAGGAATATGTGTTTCTTTTTCATTTCTGAGGTGTTTGTCAAAAGTGATGTTTTTGGGCTGAATTGAGAAATAAGGCGAATGCTGTGTTAGACCTTGGGCTAGCTCTTCAGGGAAAGGTCGGAATCAAAAATCAAGCGAGGAATTCGGCTTTCCAGCCTGTGCGGAACAGGAATATGTGTTTCATTTTCATTTCTGAGGTGTTTGTCAAAAGTCATGTTTTTTGGCTGAATTGAGAACTGAGGCGAATTCTGTGTTAGACCTTGGGCTAGCTCTTCAGGGAAGGCTCGGAATCGAAAATCAAGCGAGAATTCGGCTTTCCAGCCCGTGGGGAACAGGAATATGTGTTTCTTTTTCATTTCTGAGGTGTTTGTCAAAAGTGATGTTTTTGGGCTTGAATTGAGAAATAAGGCGAATGCTGTGTTAGAGTTTGGGCTAGATCTTCAGGGTAGGCTCGGAATCGAAAATCAAGCGAGAATTCGGCTTTCCAGCCTGTGCGGAACAGGAATATGTGTTTCATTTTCATTTCTGAGGTGTTTGTCAAAAGTGATGTTTTTGGGGCTGAATTGAGAAATAAGGCGAATGCTGTGTTAGACCCTGGGCTAGCTCTTCAGGGAAAGGTCGGAATCAAAAATCAAGCGAGAATTCGGCTTTCCAGCCTGTGGGGGAACAGGAATATGTGTTTCTTTTTCATTTCTGAGGTGTTTGTCAAAAGTGATGTTTTTGGGCTGAATTGAGAAATAAGGCGAATGCTGTGTTAGACCTTGGGCTAGCTCTTCAGGGAAAGGTCGGAATCAAAAATCAAGCGAGAATTCGGCTTTCCAGCCTGTGCGGAACAGGAATATGTGTTTTCATTTTCATTTCTGAGGTGTTTGTCAAAAGTCATGTTTTTTGGCTGAATTGAGAACTGAGGCGAATTCTGTGTTAGACCTTGGGCTAGCTCTTCAGGGAAGGCTCGGAATCGAAAATCAAGCGAGAATTCGGCTTTCCAGCCCGTGGGGAACAGGAATATGTGTTTCTTTTTCATTTCTGAGGTTTGTCAAAAGTGATGTTTTTGGGCTGAATTGAGAAATAAGGCGAATGCTGTGTTAGAGTTTGGGCTAGATCTTCAGGGTAGGCTCGGAATCGAAAATCAAGCGAGAATTCGGCTTTCCAGCCTGTGTGGAACAGGAATATGTGTTTCATTTTCATTTCTGAGGTGTTTGTCAAAAGTGATGTTTTTGGGCTGAATTGAGAAATAAGGCGAATGCTGTGTTAGACCCTGGGCTAGCTCTTCAGGGAAAGGTCGGAATCAAAAATCAAGCGAGAATTCGGCTTTCCAGCCTGTGGGGAACAGGAATATGTGTTTCTTTTTCATTTCTGAGGTGTTTGTCAAAAGTGATGTTTTTGGGCTGAATTGAGAAATAAGGCGAATGCTGTGTTAGACCTTGGGCTAGCTCTTCAGGGAAAGGTCGGAATCAAAAATCAAGCGAGAATTCGGCTTTCCAGCCTGTGCGGAACAGGAATATGTGTTTCATTTTCATTTCTGAGGTGTTTGTCAAAAGTCATGTTTTTTGGCTGAATTGAGAACTGAGGCGAATTCTGTGTTAGACCTTGGGCTAGCTCTTCAGGGAAGGCTCGGAATCGAAAATCAAGCGAGAATTCGGCTTTCCAGCCCGTGGGGAACAGGAATATGTGTTTCTTTTTCATTTCTGAGGTTTGTCAAAAGTGATGTTTTTGGGCTGAATTGAGAAATAAGGCGAATGCTGTGTTAGAGTTTGGGCTAGATCTTCAGGGTAGGCTCGGAATCGAAAATCAAGCGAGAATTCGGCTTTCCAGCCTGTGCGGAACAGGAATATGTGTTTCATTTTCATTTCTGAGGTGTTTGTCAAAAGTGATGTTTTTGGGCTGAATTGAGAAATAAGGCGAATGCTGTGTTAGACCTTGGGCTAGCTCTTCAGGGAAAGGTCGGAATCAAAAATCAAGCGAGAATTCGGCTTTCCAGCCTGTGCGGAACAGGAATATGTGTTTCATTTTCATTTCTGAGGTGTTTGTCAAAAGTCATGTTTTTTGGCTGAATTGAGAACTGAGGCGAATTCTGTGTTAGACCTTGGGCTAGCTCTTCAGGGAAGGCTCGGAATCGAAAATCAAGCGAGAATTCGGCTTTCCAGCCCGTGGGGAACAGGAATATGTGTTTCTTTTTCATTTCTGAGGTGTTTGTCAAAAGTGATGTTTTTGGGCTGAATTGAGAAATAAGGCGAATGCTGTGTTAGACTTTGGGCTAGATCTTCAGGGTAGGCTCGGAATCGAAAATCAAGCGAGAATTCGGCTTTCCAGCCTGTGCGGAACAGGAATATGTGTTTCATTTTCATTTCTGAGGTGTTTGCCAAAAGTGATGTTTTTGGGCTGAATTGAGAAATAAGGCGAATGCTGTGTTAGACCTTGGGCTAGCTCTTCAGGGAAAGGTCAGAATCAATAATCAAGCGAGAATTCGGCTTTCCAGCCCATGGGGAACAGGAATATGTGTTTCTTTTTCATTTCTGAGGTGTTTGTCAAAAGTGATGTTTTTGGGCTGAATTGAATCCTAAGGCGAATGCTGTGTTCGACTTTGGGCTAGCTCTTCAGAGAAAGGTCGGAATCAAAAATTGAGCGAGGAATTCGGCTTTCCAGCCCGTGGGGAACAGGAATATGTGTTTCTTTTTCATTTCTGAGGTGTTTGCCAAAAGTGATGTTTTTGGGCTGAATTGAGAAATAAGGCGAATGCTGTGTTAGACCTTGGGCTAGCTCTTCAGGGAAAGGTCAGAATCAATAATCAAGCGAGAATTCGGCTTTCCAGCCCGTGGGGAACAGGAATATGTGTTTCTTTTTCATTTCTGAGGTGTTTGTCAAAAGTGATGTTTTTGGGCTGAATTGAGAAATAAGGCGAATGCTGTGTTAGACCTTGGGCTAGCTCTTCAGGGAAAGGTCGGAATCAATAATCAAGCGAGAATTCGGCTTTCCAGCCCATGGGGAACAGGAATATGTGTTTCTTTTTCATTTCTGAGGTGTTTGTCAAAAGTGATGTTTTTGGGCTGAATTGAATCCTAAGGCGAATGCTGTGTTAGACTTTGGGCTAGCTCTTCAGGGTAGGCTCGGAATCAAAAATCAAGCGAGAATTCAGCTTTCCAGCCTGTGGGGAACAGGGATATGTGTTTCATTTTCATTTCTGATGTGTTTGCCAAAAGTGATGTTTTTGGGCTGAATTGAGAAATAAGGCGAATGCTGTGTTAGACCTTGGGCTAGCTTTTCAGGGAAAGGTCGGAATCAAAAATTGAGTGAGAATTCGGTTTTCCAGCCCGTGGGGAACAGGAATATGTGTTTCTTTTTCATTTCTGAGGTGTTTGTCAAAAGTGATGTTTTTGGGCTGAATTGAGAAATAAGGCGAATGCTGAGTTAGACCTTGGGCTAGCTCTTCAGGGAAAGGTCGGAATCAAAAATTGAGTGAGAATTCGGCTTTCCAGCCCGTGGGGAACAGGAATATGTGTTTCTTTTTCATTTCTGAGGTGTTTGTCAAAAGTGATGTTTTTGGGCTGAATTGAGAAATAAGGCGAATGCTGTGTTAGACCTTGGGCTAGCTCTTCAGGGAAAGGTCGGAATCAAAAATCAAGCGAGAATTTGGCTTTCCAGCCTGTGGGGAACAGGAATATGTGTTTCTTTTTCATTTCTGAGGTGTTTGTCAAAAGTCATGTTTTTTGGCTGAATTGAGAACTGAGGCGAATTCTGTGTTAGACCTTGGGCTAGCTCTTCAGGGAAGGCTCGGAATCGAAAATCAAGCGAGAATTCGGCTTTCCAGCCCGTGGGGAACAGAATATGTGTTTCTTTTTCATTTCTGAGGTGTTTGTCAAAAGTGATGTTTTTGGGCTGAATTGAGAAATAAGGCGAATGCTGTGTTAGAGTTTGGGCTAGATCTTCAGGGTAGGCTCGGAATCGAAAATCAAGCGAGAATTCGGCTTTCCAGCCTGTGCGGAACAGGAATATGTGTTTCATTTTCATTTCTGAGGTGTTTGTCAAAAGTGATGTTTTTGGGCTGAATTGAGAAATAAGGCGAATGCTGTGTTAGACCTTGGGCTAGCTCTTCAGGGAAAGGTCGGAATCAAAAATCAAGCGAGAATTCGGCTTCCAGCCTGTGCGGAACAGGAATATGTGTTTCATTTTCATTTCTGAGGTGTTTGTCAAAAGTCATGTTTTTTGGCTGAATTGAGAACTGAGGCGAATTCTGTGTTAGACCTTGGGCTAGCTCTTCAGGGAAGGCTCGGAATCGAAAATCAAGCGAGAATTCGGCTTTCCAGCCCGTGGGGAACAGGAATATGTGTTTCTTTTTCATTTCTGAGGTGTTTGTCAAAAGTGATGTTTTTGGGCTGAATTGAGAAATAAGGCGAATGCTGTGTTAGAGTTTGGGCTAGATCTTCAGGGTAGGCTCGGAATCGAAAATCAAGCGAGAATTCGGCTTTCCAGCCTGTGCGGAACAGGAATATGTGTTTCATTTTCATTTCTGAGGTGTTTGTCAAAAGTGATGTTTTTGGGCTGAATTGAGAAATAAGGCGAATGCTGTGTTAGACCTTGGGCTAGCTCTTCAGGGAAAGGTCGGAATCAAAAATCAAGCAAGAATTCGGCTTTCCAGCCTGTGCGGAACAGGAATATGTGTTTCATTTTCATTTCTGAGGTGTTTGTCAAAAGTCATGTTTTTTGGCTGAATTGAGAACTGAGGCGAATTCTGTGTTAGACCTTGGGCTAGCTCTTCAGGGAAAGGTCGGAATCAAAAATTGAGTGAGAATTCGGCTTTCCAGCCCGTGGGGAACAGGAATATGTGTTTCTTTTTCATTTCTGAGGTGTTTGTCAAAAGTGATGTTTTTGGGCTGAATTGAGAAATAAGGCGAATGCTGTGTTAGACCTTGGGCTAGCTCTTCAGGGAAAGGTCGGAATCAAAAATCAAGCGAGAATTTGGCTTTCCAGCTGTGGGGAACAGGAATATGTGTTTCTTTTTCATTTCTGAGGTGTTTGTCAAAAGTGATGTTTTTGGGCTGAATTGAGAAATAAGGCGAATGCTGTGTTAGACCTTGGGCTAGCTCTTCAGGGAAAGGTCGGAATCAAAAATCAAGCGAGAATTCGGCTTTCCAGCCTGTGCGGAACAGGAATATGTGTTTCATTTTCATTTCTGAGGTGTTTGTCAAAAGTCATATTTTTTGGCTGAATTGAGAACTGAGGCGAATTCTGTGTTAGACCTTGGGCTAGCTCTTCAGGGAAGGCTCGGAATCGAAAATCAAGCAAGAATTCGGCTTTCCAGCCCGTGGGGAACAGGAATATGTGTTTCTTTTTCATTTCTGAGGTGTTTGTCAAAAGTGATGTTTTTGGGCTGAATTGAGAAATAAGGCGAATGCTGTGTTAGAGTTTGGGCTAGATCTTCAGGGTAGGCTCGGAATCGAAAATCAAGCGAGAATTCGGCTTTCCAGCCTGTGCGGAACAGGAATATGTGTTTCATTTTCATTTCTGAGGTGTTTGTCAAAAGTGATGTTTTTGGGCTGAATTGAGAAATAAGGCGAATGCTGTGTTAGACCTTGGGCTAGCTCTTCAGGGAAAGGTCGGAATCAAAAATCAAGCGAGGAATTCGGCTTTCCAGCCTGTGCGGAACAGGAATATGTGTTTCATTTTCATTTCTGAGGTGTTTGTCAAAAGTCATGTTTTTTGGCTGAATTGAGAACTGAGGCGAATTCTGTGTTAGACCTTGGGCTAGCTCTTCAGGGAAGGCTCGGAATCGAAAATCAAGCGAGAATTCGGCTTTCCAGCCCGTGGGGAACAGGAATATGTGTTTCTTTTTCATTTCTGAGGTGTTTGTCAAAAGTGATGTTTTTGGGCTGAATTGAGAAATAAGGCGAATGCTGTGTTAGACTTTGGGCTAGATCTTCAGGGTAGGCTCGGAATCGAAAATCAAGCGAGAATTCGGCTTTCCAGCCTGTGCGGAACAGGAATATGTGTTTCATTTTCATTTCTGAGGTGTTTGTCAAAAGTGATGTTTTTGGGCTGAATTGAGAAATAAGGCGAATGCTGTTTTAGACCTTGGGCTAGCTCTTCAGGGAAACGTCGGAATAAAAAATCAAGCGAGAATTCGGCTTTCCAGCCTGTGCGGAACAGGAATATGTGTTTCATTTTCATTTCTGAGGTGTTTGTCAAAAGTCATGTTTTTTGGCTGAATTGAGAACTGAGGCGAATTCTGTGTTAGGCCTTGGGCTAGCTCTTCAGGGTAGGCTAGGAATCGAAAATCAAGCGAGAATTCGGCTTCCAGCCCGTGGGGAACAGGAATATGTGTTTCTTTTTCATTTCTGAGGTGTTTGTCAAAAGTGATGTTTTTTGGGCTGAATTGAGAAATAAGGCGAATACTGTGTTAGACCTTGTGCTAGCTCTTCAGGGAAAGGTCAGAATCAATAATCAAGCGAGAATTCGGCTTTCCAGCCCGTGGGGAACAGGAATATGTGTTTTCATTTTCATTTCTGAGGTGTTTGTCAAAAGTGATTTTTTTGGGCTGAATTGAATCCTAAGGCGAATGCTGTGTTAGACTTTGGGCTAGCTCTTCAGGGTAGGCTCGGAATCAAAAATCAAGCGAGAATTCAGCTTTCCAGCCTGTGGGGAACAGGGATATGTGTTTCATTTTCATTTCTGAGGTGTTTGCCAAAAGTGATGTTTTTTGGCTGAATTGAGAACTGAGGCGAATTCTGTGTTAGACCTTGGGCTAGCTCTTCAGGGTAGGCTAGGAATCGAAAATCAAGCGAGAATTCGGCTTTCCAGCCCGTGGGGAACAGGAATATGTGTTCCTTTTTCATTTCTGAGGTGTTTGTCAAAAGTGATGTTTTTGGGCTGAAATGAGAAATAAGGCGAATACTGTGTTAGACCTTGTGCTAGCTCTTCAGGGAAAGGTCAGAATCAATAATCAAGCGAGAATTCGGCTTTCCAGCCCGTGGGGAACAGGAATATGTGTTTCTTTTTCATTTCTGAGGTGTTTGTCAAAAGTGATGTTTTTGGGCTGAATTGAATCCTAAGGCGAATGCTGTCTTAGACTTTGGGCTAGCTCTTCAGGGTAGGCTCGGAATCAAAAATCAAGCGAGAATTCAGCTTTCCAGCCTGTGGGGAACAGGGATATGTGTTTCATTTTCATTTCTGAGGTGTTTGCCAAAAGTGATGTTTTTGGGCTGAATTGAGAAATAAGGCGAATGCTGTGTTAGACCTTGGGCTAGCTCTTCAGGGAAAGGTCGGAATCAAAATTGAGTGAGAATTCGGTTTTCCAGCCCGGTGGGGAACAGGAATATGTGTTTCTTTTTCATTTCTGAGGTGTTTGTCAAAAGTGATGTTTTTTGGCTGAATTGAGAAATAAGGCGAATGCTGTGTTAGACCTTGGGCTAGCTCTTCAGGGAAAGGTCAGAATCAAAAATCAAGCAAGAATTCGGCTTTCCAGCCTGTGGGGAACAGGAATATGTTTTTCATTTTCATTTCTGAGGTGTTTGTCAAAAGTCATGTTTTTTGGCTGTATTGAGTCCTAAGGCGAATGCTGTGTTAGACTTTGGGCTAGCTCTTCAGGGTAGGCTCGGAATCGAAATTCAAGCGAGAATTCAGCTTTCCAGCCCTGTGGGGAACAGGGATATGTGTTTCATTTTCATTTCTGAGGTGTTTGCCAAAAGTGATGTTTTTGGGCTGAATTGAGAAATAAGGCGAATGCTGTGTTAGACCTTGGGCTAGCTCTTCAGGGTAGGCTAGGAATCGAAAATCAAGCGAGAATTCGGCTTTCCAGCCCGTGGGGAACAGGAATATGTGTTTCTTTTTTCATTTCTGAGGTGTTTGTCAAAAGTGATGTTTTTGGGCTGAATTTAGAAATAAGGCGAATACTGTGTTAGACCTTGTGCTAGCTCTTCAGGAAAGGTCAGAATCAATAATCAAGCGAGAATTTGGCTTTCCAGCCCGTGGGGAACAGGAATATGTGTTTCTTTTTCATTTCTGAGGTGTTTGTCAAAAGTGATGTTTTTGGGCTGAATTGAATCCTAAGGCGAATGCTGTGTTAGACTTTGGGCTAGCTCTTCAGGGTAGGCTCGGAATCAAAAATCAAGCGAGAATTCAGCTTTCCAGCCTGTGGGGAACAGGGATATGTGTTTCATTTTCATTTCTGAGGTGTTTGCCAAAAGTGATGTTTTTGGGCTGAATTGAGAAATAAGGCGAATGCTGTGTTAGACCTTGGGCTAGCTCTTCAGGGAAAGGTCGGAATCAAAAATTGAGTGAGAATTCGGTTTTCCAGCCCATGGGGAACAGGAATATGTGTTTCTTTTTCATTTCTGAGGTGTTTGTCAAAAGTGATGTTTTTTGGCTGAATTGAGAAATCAGGCGAATTCTGTGTTTAGACCTTGGGCTAGCTCTTCAGGGAAAGGTCAGAATCAAAAATCAAGCAAGAATTCGGCTTTCCAGCCTGTGGGGAACAGGAATATGTTTTTCATTTTCATTTCTGAGGTGTTTGTCAAAAGTCATGTTTTTTGGCTGTATTGAGTCCTAAGGCGAATGCTGTGTTAGACTTTGGGCTAGCTCTTCAGGGTAGGCTCGGATCGAAATTCAAGTGAGAATTTGGCTTTCCAGCACGTGGGGGAACAGGAATATATGTTTCTTTTTGATTTCTGAGGTGTTTGTCAAAAGTGACGTTTTTGGGGCTGAATTGAATCCTAAGGCGAATGCTGTGTTAGAGTTTGGGCTAGATCTTCAGGGTAGGCTCGGAATCGAAAATCAAGCGAGGAATTCGGCTTTCCAGCCTGTGGAACAGGAATATGTGTTTCATTTTCATTTCTGAGGTGTTTGTCAAAAGTGATGTTTTTGGGCTGAATTGAGAAATAAGGCGAATGCTGTGTTAGACCCTGGGCTAGCTCTTCAGGGAAAGGTCGGAATCAAAAATCAAGCGAGAATTCGGCTTTCCAGCCTGTGGGGAACAGGAATATGTGTTTCTTTTTCATTTCTGAGGTGTTTGTCAAAAGTGATGTTTTTGGGCTGAATTGAGAAATAAGGCGAATGCTGTGTTAGACCTTGGGCTAGCTCTTCAGGGAAAGGTCGGAATCAAAAATCAAGCGAGGAATTCGGCTTTCCAGCCTGTGCGGAACAGGAATATGTGTTTCATTTTCATTTCTGAGGTGTTTGTCAAAAGTCATGTTTTTTGGCTGAATTGAGAACTGAGGCGAATTCTGTGTTAGACCTTGGGCTAGCTCTTCAGGGAAGGCTCGGAATCGAAAATCAAGCGAGAATTCGGCTTTCCAGCCCGTGGGGTTTCTTTTTCATTTCTGAGGTTTGTCAAAAGTGATGTTTTTGGGCTGAATTGAGAAATAAGGCGAATGCTGTGTTAGAGTTTGGGCTAGATCTTCAGGGTAGGCTCGGAATCGAAAATCAAGCGAGAATTCGGCTTTCCAGCCTGTGCGGAACAGGAATATGTGTTTCATTTTCATTTCTGAGGTGTTTGTCAAAAGTGATGTTTTTGGGCTGAATTGAGAAATAAGGCGAATGCTGTGTTAGACCTTGGGCTAGCTCTTCAGGGAAAGGTCGGAATCAAAAATCAAGCGAGAATTCGGCTTTCCAGCCTGTGCGGAACAGGAATATGTGTTTCATTTTCATTTCTGAGGTGTTTGTCAAAAGTCATGTTTTTTGGCTGAATTGAGAACTGAGGCGAATTCTGTGTTAGACCTTGGGCTAGCTCTTCAGGGAAGGCTCGGAATCGAAAATCAAGCGAGAATTCGGCTTTCCAGCCCGTGGGGAACAGGAATATGTGTTTCTTTTTCATTTCTGAGGTGTTTGTCAAAAGTGATGTTTTTGGGCTGAATTGAGAAATAAGGCGAATGCTGTGTTAGACTTTGGGCTAGATCTTCAGGGTAGGCTCGGAATCGAAAATCAAGCGAGAATTCGGCTTTCCAGCCTGTGCGGAACAGGAATATGTGTTTCATTTTCATTTCTGAGGTGTTTGCCAAAAGTGATGTTTTTGGGCTGAATTGAGAAATAAGGCGAATGCTGTGTTAGACCTTGGGCTAGCTCTTCAGGGAAAGGTCAGAATCAATAATCAAGCGAGAATTCGGCTTTCCAGCCCATGGGGAACAGGAATATGTGTTTCTTTTTCATTTCTGAGGTGTTTGTCAAAAGTGATGTTTTTGGGCTGAATTGAATCCTAAGGCGAATGCTGTGTTCGACTTTGGGCTAGCTCTTCAGAGAAAGGTCGGAATCAAAAATTGAGCGAGAATTCGGCTTTCCAGCCCGTGGGGAACAGGAATATGTGTTTCTTTTTCATTTCTGAGGTGTTTGCCAAAAGTGATGTTTTTGGGCTGAATTGAGAAATAAGGCGAATGCTGTGTTAGACCTTGGGCTAGCTCTTCAGGGAAAGGTCAGAATCAATAATCAAGCGAGAATTCGGCTTTCCAGCCCGTGGGGAACAGGAATATGTGTTTCTTTTTCATTTCTGAGGTGTTTGTCAAAAGTGATGTTTTTGGGCTGAATTGAGAAATAAGGCGAATGCTGTGTTAGACCTTGGGCTAGCTCTTCAGGGAAAGGTCGGAATCAATAATCAAGCGAGAATTCGGCTTTCCAGCCCATGGGGAACAGGAATATGTGTTTCTTTTTCATTTCTGAGGTGTTTGTCAAAAGTGATGTTTTTGGGCTGAATTGAATCCTAAGGCGAATGCTGTGTTAGACTTTGGGCTAGCTCTTCAGGGTAGGCTCGGAATCAAAAATCAAGCGAGAATTCAGCTTTCCAGCCTGTGGGGAACAGGGATATGTGTTTCATTTTCATTTCTGATGTGTTTGCCAAAAGTGATGTTTTTGGGCTGAATTGAGAAATAAGGCGAATGCTGTGTTAGACCTTGGGCTAGCTTTTCAGGGAAAGGTCGGAATCAAAAATTGAGTGAGAATTCGGTTTTCCAGCCCGTGGGGAACAGGAATATGTGTTTCTTTTTCATTTCTGAGGTGTTTGTCAAAAGTGATGTTTTTGGGCTGAATTGAGAAATAAGGCGAATGCTGAGTTAGACCTTGGGCTAGCTCTTCAGGGAAAGGTCGGAATCAAAAATTGAGTGAGAATTCGGCTTTCCAGCCCGTGGGGAACAGGAATATGTGTTTCTTTTTCATTTCTGAGGTGTTTGTCAAAAGTGATGTTTTTGGGCTGAATTGAGAAATAAGGCGAATGCTGTGTTAGACCTTGGGCTAGCTCTTCAGGGAAAGGTCGGAATCAAAAATCAAGCGAGAATTTGGCTTTCCAGCCTGTGGGGAACAGGAATATGTGTTTCTTTTTCATTTCTGAGGTGTTTGTCAAAAGTCATGTTTTTTGGCTGAATTGAGAACTGAGGCGAATTCTGTGTTAGACCTTGGGCTAGCTCTTCAGGGAAGGCTCGGAATCGAAAATCAAGCGAGAATTCGGCTTTCCAGCCCGTGGGGAACAGGAATATGTGTTTCTTTTTCATTTCTGAGGTGTTTGTCAAAAGTGATGTTTTTGGGCTGAATTGAGAAATAAGGCGAATGCTGTGTTAGAGTTTGGGCTAGATCTTCAGGGTAGGCTCGGAATCGAAAATCAAGCGAGAATTCGGCTTTCCAGCCTGTGCGGAACAGGAATATGTGTTTCATTTTCATTTCTGAGGTGTTTGTCAAAAGTGATGTTTTTGGGCTGAATTGAGAAATAAGGCGAATGCTGTGTTAGACCTTGGGCTAGCTCTTCAGGGAAAGGTCGGAATCAAAAATCAAGCGAGAATTCGGCTTTCCAGCCTGTGCGGAACAGGAATATGTGTTTCATTTTCATTTCTGAGGTGTTTGTCAAAAGTCATGTTTTTTGGCTGAATTGAGAACTGAGGCGAATTCTGTGTTAGACCTTGGGCTAGCTCTTCAGGGAAGGCTCGGAATCGAAAATCAAGCGAGAATTCGGCTTTCCAGCCCGTGGGGAACAGGAATATGTGTTTCTTTTTCATTTCTGAGGTGTTTGTCAAAAGTGATGTTTTTGGGCTGAATTGAGAAATAAGGCGAATGCTGTGTTAGAGTTTGGGCTAGATCTTCAGGGTAGGCTCGGAATCGAAAATCAAGCGAGAATTCGGCTTTCCAGCCTGTGCGGAACAGGAATATGTGTTTCATTTTCATTTCTGAGGTGTTTGTCAAAAGTGATGTTTTTGGGCTGAATTGAGAAATAAGGCGAATGCTGTGTTAGACCTTGGGCTAGCTCTTCAGGGAAAGGTCGGAATCAAAAATCAAGCAAGAATTCGGCTTTCCAGCCTGTGCGGAACAGGAATATGTGTTTCATTTTCATTTCTGAGGTGTTTGTCAAAAGTCATGTTTTTTGGCTGAATTGAGAACTGAGGCGAATTCTGTGTTAGACCTTGGGCTAGCTCTTCAGGGAAAGGTCGGAATCAAAAATTGAGTGAGAATTCGGCTTTCCAGCCCGTGGGGAACAGGAATATGTGTTTCTTTTTCATTTCTGAGGTGTTTGTCAAAAGTGATGTTTTTGGGCTGAATTGAGAAATAAGGCGAATGCTGTGTTAGACCTTGGGCTAGCTCTTCAGGGAAAGGTCGGAATCAAAAATCAAGCGAGAATTTGGCTTTCCAGCCTGTGGGGAACAGGAATATGTGTTTCTTTTTCATTTCTGAGGTGTTTGTCAAAAGTGATGTTTTTGGGCTGAATTGAGAAATAAGGCGAATGCTGTGTTAGACCTTGGGCTAGCTCTTCAGGGAAAGGTCGGAATCAAAAATCAAGCGAGAATTCGGCTTTCCAGCCTGTGCGGAACAGGAATATGTGTTTCATTTTCATTTCTGAGGTGTTTGTCAAAAGTCATATTTTTTGGCTGAATTGAGAACTGAGGCGAATTCTGTGTTAGACCTTGGGCTAGCTCTTCAGGGAAGGCTCGGAATCGAAAATCAAGCAAGAATTCGGCTTTCCAGCCCGTGGGGAACAGGAATATGTGTTTCTTTTTCATTTCTGAGGTGTTTGTCAAAAGTGATGTTTTTGGGCTGAATTGAGAAATAAGGCGAATGCTGTGTTAGAGTTTGGGCTAGATCTTCAGGGTAGGCTCGGAATCGAAAATCAAGCGAGAATTCGGCTTTCCAGCCTGTGCGGAACAGGAATATGTGTTTCATTTTCATTTCTGAGGTGTTTGTCAAAAGTGATGTTTTTGGGCTGAATTGAGAAATAAGGCGAATGCTGTGTTAGACCTTGGGCTAGCTCTTCAGGGAAAGGTCGGAATCAAAAATCAAGCGAGAATTCGGCTTTCCAGCCTGTGCGGAACAGGAATATGTGTTTCATTTTCATTTCTGAGGTGTTTGTCAAAAGTCATGTTTTTTGGCTGAATTGAGAACTGAGGCGAATTCTGTGTTAGACCTTGGGCTAGCTCTTCAGGGAAGGCTCGGAATCGAAAATCAAGCGAGAATTCGGCTTTCCAGCCCGTGGGGAACAGGAATATGTGTTTCTTTTTCATTTCTGAGGTGTTTGTCAAAAGTGATGTTTTTGGGCTGAATTGAGAAATAAGGCGAATGCTGTGTTAGACTTTGGGCTAGATCTTCAGGGTAGGCTCGGAATCGAAAATCAAGCGAGAATTCGGCTTTCCAGCCTGTGCGGAACAGGAATATGTGTTTCATTTTCATTTCTGAGGTGTTTGTCAAAAGTGATGTTTTTGGGCTGAATTGAGAAATAAGGCGAATGCTGTTTTAGACCTTGGGCTAGCTCTTCAGGGAAACGTCGGAATAAAAAATCAAGCGAGAATTCGGCTTTCCAGCCTGTGCGGAACAGGAATATGTGTTTCATTTTCATTTCTGAGGTGTTTGTCAAAAGTCATGTTTTTTGGCTGAATTGAGAACTGAGGCGAATTCTGTGTTAGGCCTTGGGCTAGCTCTTCAGGGTAGGCTAGGAATCGAAAATCAAGCGAGAATTCGGCTTTCCAGCCCGTGGGGAACAGGAATATGTGTTTCTTTTTCATTTCTGAGGTGTTTGTCAAAAGTGATGTTTTTGGGCTGAATTGAGAAATAAGGCGAATACTGTGTTAGACCTTGTGCTAGCTCTTCAGGGAAAGGTCAGAATCAATAATCAAGCGAGAATTCGGCTTTCCAGCCCGTGGGGAACAGGAATATGTGTTTCATTTTCATTTCTGAGGTGTTTGTCAAAAGTGATTTTTTTGGGCTGAATTGAATCCTAAGGCGAATGCTGTGTTAGACTTTGGGCTAGCTCTTCAGGGTAGGCTCGGAATCAAAAATCAAGCGAGAATTCAGCTTTCCAGCCTGTGGGGAACAGGGATATGTGTTTCATTTTCATTTCTGAGGTGTTTGCCAAAAGTGATGTTTTTTGGCTGAATTGAGAACTGAGGCGAATTCTGTGTTAGACCTTGGGCTAGCTCTTCAGGGTAGGCTAGGAATCGAAAATCAAGCGAGAATTCGGCTTTCCAGCCCGTGGGGAACAGGAATATGTGTTCCTTTTTCATTTCTGAGGTGTTTGTCAAAAGTGATGTTTTTGGGCTGAAATGAGAAATAAGGCGAATACTGTGTTAGACCTTGTGCTAGCTCTTCAGGGAAAGGTCAGAATCAATAATCAAGCGAGAATTCGGCTTTCCAGCCCGTGGGGAACAGGAATATGTGTTTCTTTTTCATTTCTGAGGTGTTTGTCAAAAGTGATGTTTTTGGGCTGAATTGAATCCTAAGGCGAATGCTGTCTTAGACTTTGGGCTAGCTCTTCAGGGTAGGCTCGGAATCAAAAATCAAGCGAGAATTCAGCTTTCCAGCCTGTGGGGAACAGGGATATGTGTTTCATTTTCATTTCTGAGGTGTTTGCCAAAAGTGATGTTTTTGGGCTGAATTGAGAAATAAGGCGAATGCTGTGTTAGACCTTGGGCTAGCTCTTCAGGGAAAGGTCGGAATCAAAAATTGAGTGAGAATTCGGTTTTCCAGCCCGTGGGGAACAGGAATATGTGTTTCTTTTTCATTTCTGAGGTGTTTGTCAAAAGTGATGTTTTTTGGCTGAATTGAGAAATAAGGCGAATGCTGTGTTAGACCTTGGGCTAGCTCTTCAGGGAAAGGTCAGAATCAAAAATCAAGCAAGAATTCGGCTTTCCAGCCTGTGGGGAACAGGAATATGTTTTTCATTTTCATTTCTGAGGTGTTTGTCAAAAGTCATGTTTTTTGGCTGTATTGAGTCCTAAGGCGAATGCTGTGTTAGACTTTGGGCTAGCTCTTCAGGGTAGGCTCGGAATCGAAATTCAAGCGAGAATTCAGCTTTCCAGCCTGTGGGGAACAGGGATATGTGTTTCATTTTCATTTCTGAGGTGTTTGCCAAAAGTGATGTTTTTGGGCTGAATTGAGAAATAAGGCGAATGCTGTGTTAGACCTTGGGCTAGCTCTTCAGGGTAGGCTAGGAATCGAAAATCAAGCGAGAATTCGGCTTTCCAGCCCGTGGGGAACAGGAATATGTGTTTCTTTTTCATTTCTGAGGTGTTTGTCAAAAGTGATGTTTTTGGGCTGAATTTAGAAATAAGGCGAATACTGTGTTAGACCTTGTGCTAGCTCTTCAGGGAAAGGTCAGAATCAATAATCAAGCGAGAATTTGGCTTTCCAGCCCGTGGGGAACAGGAATATGTGTTTCTTTTTCATTTCTGAGGTGTTTGTCAAAAGTGATGTTTTTGGGCTGAATTGAATCCTAAGGCGAATGCTGTGTTAGACTTTGGGCTAGCTCTTCAGGGTAGGCTCGGAATCAAAAATCAAGCGAGAATTCAGCTTTCCAGCCTGTGGGGAACAGGGATATGTGTTTCATTTTCATTTCTGAGGTGTTTGCCAAAAGTGATGTTTTTGGGCTGAATTGAGAAATAAGGCGAATGCTGTGTTAGACCTTGGGCTAGCTCTTCAGGGAAAGGTCGGAATCAAAAATTGAGTGAGAATTCGGTTTTCCAGCCCATGGGGAACAGGAATATGTGTTTCTTTTTCATTTCTGAGGTGTTTGTCAAAAGTGATGTTTTTTGGCTGAATTGAGAAATCAGGCGAATTCTGTGTTAGACCTTGGGCTAGCTCTTCAGGGAAAGGTCAGAATCAAAAATCAAGCAAGAATTCGGCTTTCCAGCCTGTGGGGAACAGGAATATGTTTTTCATTTTCATTTCTGAGGTGTTTGTCAAAAGTCATGTTTTTTGGCTGTATTGAGTCCTAAGGCGAATGCTGTGTTAGACTTTGGGCTAGCTCTTCAGGGTAGGCTCGGAATCGAAATTCAAGTGAGAATTTGGCTTTCCAGCACGTGGGGAACAGGAATATATGTTTCTTTTTGATTTCTGAGGTGTTTGTCAAAAGTGACGTTTTTGGGCTGAATTGAATCCTAAGGCGAATGCTGTGTTAGACTTTGGGCTAGCTCTTCAGGGTAGGCTCGGAATCAAAAATCAAGCGAGAATTCAGCTTTCCAGCCTGTGGGGAACAGGGATATGTGTTTCATTTTCATTTCTGAGGTGTTTGCCAAAAGCGATGTTTTTGGGCTGAATTGAGAAATAAGGCGAATGCTGTGTTAGACCTTGGGCTAGCTCTTCAGGGAAAGGTCGGAATCAAAAATTGAGTGAGAATTCGGTTTTCCAGCCCATGGGGAACAGGAATATGTGTTTCTTTTTCATTTCTGAGGTGTTTGTCAAAAGTGATGTTTTTTGGCTGAATTGAGAAATCAGGCGAATTCTGTGTTAGACCTTGGGCTAGCTCTTCAGGGAAAGGTCAGAATCAAAAATCAAGCAAGAATTCGGCTTTCCAGCCTGTGGGGAACAGGAATATGTTTTTCATTTTCATTTCTGAGGTGTTTGTCAAAAGTCATGTTTTTTGGCTGTATTGAGTCCTAAGGCGAATGCTGTGTTAGACTTTGGGCTATCTCTTCAGGGTAGGCTCGGAATCGAAATTCAAGTGAGAATTTGGCTTTCCAGCACGTGGGGAACAGGAATATATGTTTCTTTTTGATTTCTGAGGTGTTTGTCAAAAGTGATGTTTTTGGGCTGAATTGAGAAATAAGGCGAATGCTGTGTTAGACCTTGGGCTAGCTCTTCAGGGAAAGGTCGGAATCAAAAATTGAGTGAGAATTCGGTTTTCCAGCCCGTGGGGAACAGGAATATGTGTTTCTTTTTCATTTCTGAGGTGTTTGTCAAAAGTGATGTTTTTTGGCTGAATTGAGAAATAAGGCGAATGCTGTGTTAGACCTTGGGCTAGCTCTTCAGGGAAAGGTCAGAATCAAAAATCAAGCAAGAATTCGGCTTTCCAGCCTGTGGGGAACAGGAATATGTTTTTCATTTTCATTTCTGAGGTGTTTGTCAAAAGTCATGTTTTTTGGCTGTATTGAGTCCTAAGGCGAATGCTGTGTTAGACTTTGGGCTAGCTCTTCAGGGTAGGCTCGGAATCGAAATTCAAGTGAGAATTTGGCTTTCCAGCACGTGGGGAACAGGAATATATGTTTCTTTTTGATTTCTGAGGTGTTTGTCAAAAGTGATGTTTTTGGGCTGAATTGAATCCTAAGGCGAATGCTGTGTTAGACTTTGGGCTAGCTCTTCAGGGTAGGCTCGGAATCAAAAATCAAGCGAGAATTCAGCTTTCCAGCCTGTGGGGAACAGGGATATGTGTTTCATTTTCATTTCTGAGGTGTTTGCCAAAAGTGATGTTTTTGGGCTGAATTGAGAAATAAGGCGAATGCTGAGTTAGACCTTGGGCTAGCTCTTCAGGGAAAGGTCGGAATCAAAAATTGAGTGAGAATTCGGCTTTCCAGCCCGTGGGGAACAGGAATATGTGTTTCTTTTTCATTTCTGAGGTGTTTGTCAAAAGTGATGTTTTTGGGCTGAATTGAGAAATAAGGCGAATGCTGTGTTAGACCTTGGGCTAGCTCTTCAGGGAAAGGTCGGAATCAAAAATCAAGCGAGAATTTGGCTTTCCAGCCTGTGGGGAACAGGAATATGTGTTTCTTTTTCATTTCTGAGGTGTTTGTCAAAAGTGATGTTTTTGGGCTGAATTGAGAAATAAGGCGAATGCTGTGTTAGACCTTGGGCTAGCTCTTCAGGGAAAGGTCGGAATCAAAAATCAAGCGAGAATTCGGCTTTCCAGCCTGTGCGGAACAGGAATATGTGTTTCATTTTCATTTCTGAGGTGTTTGTCAAAAGTCATGTTTTTTGGCTGAATTGAGAACTGAGGCGAATTCTGTGTTAGACCTTGGGCTAGCTCTTCAGGGAAGGCTCGGAATCGAAAATCAAGCGAGAATTCGGCTTTCCAGCCCGTGGGGAACAGGAATATGTGTTTCTTTTTCATTTCTGAGGTGTTTGTCAAAAGTGATGTTTTTGGGCTGAATTGAGAAATAAGGCGAATGCTGTGTTAGAGTTTGGGCTAGATCTTCAGGGTAGGCTCGGAATCGAAAATCAAGCGAGAATTCGGCTTTCCAGCCTGTGCGGAACAGGAATATGTGTTTCATTTTCATTTCTGAGGTGTTTGTCAAAAGTGATGTTTTTGGGCTGAATTGAGAAATAAGGCGAATGCTGTGTTAGACCTTGGGCTAGCTCTTCAGGGAAAGGTCGGAATCAAAAATCAAGCGAGAATTCGGCTTTCCAGCCAGTGCGGAACAGGAATATGTGTTTCATTTTCATTTCTGAGGTGTTTGTCAAAAGTCATGTTTTTTGGCTGAATTGAGAACTGAGGCGAATTCTGTGTTAGACCTTGGGCTAGCTCTTCAGGGAAGGCTCGGAATCGAAAATCAAGCGAGAATTCGGCTTTCCAGCCCGTGGGGAACAGGAATATGTGTTTCTTTTTCATTTCTGAGGTGTTTGTCAAAAGTGATGTTTTTTGGCTGAATTGAGAAATCAGGCGAATTCTGTGTTAGACCTTGGGCTAGCTCTTCAGGGAAAGGTCAGAATCAAAAATCAAGCAAGAATTCGGCTTTCCAGCCTGTGGGGAACAGGAATATGTTTTTCATTTTCATTTCTGAGGTGTTTGTCAAAAGTCATGTTTTTTTGCTGTATTGAGTCCTAAGGCGAATGCTGTGTTAGACTTTGGGCTAGCTCTTCAGGGTAGGCTCGGAATCGAAATTCAAGTGAGAATTTGGCTTTCCAGCACGTGGGGAACAGGAATATATGTTTCTTTTTGATTTCTGAGGTGTTTGTCAAAAGTGATGTTTTTGGGCTGAATTGAGAAATAAGGCGAATGCTGTGTTAGACCTTGGGCTAGCTCTTCAGGGAAAGGTCGGAATCAAAAATTGAGTGAGAATTCGGTTTTCCAGCCCGTGGGGAACAGGAATATGTGTTTCTTTTTCATTTCTGAGGTGTTTGTCAAAAGTGATGTTTTTTGGCTGAATTGAGAAATAAGGCGAATGCTGTGTTAGACCTTGGGCTAGCTCTTCAGGGAAAGGTCAGAATCAAAAATCAAGCAAGAATTCGGCTTTCCAGCCTGTGGGGAACAGGAATATGTTTTTCATTTTCATTTCTGAGGTGTTTGTCAAAAGTCATGTTTTTTGGCTGTATTGAGTCCTAAGGCGAATGCTGTGTTAGACTTTGGGCTAGCTCTTCAGGGTAGGCTCGGAATCGAAATTCAAGTGAGAATTTGGCTTTCCAGCACGTGGGGAACAGGAATATATGTTTCTTTTTGATTTCTGAGGTGTTTGTCAAAAGTGATGTTTTTGGGCTGAATTGAATCCTAAGGCGAATGCTGTGTTAGACTTTGGGCTAGCTCTTCAGGGTAGGCTCGGAATCAAAAATCAAGCGAGAATTCAGCTTTCCAGCCTGTGGGGAACAGGGATATGTGTTTCATTTTCATTTCTGAGGTGTTTGCCAAAAGTGATGTTTTTGGGCTGAATTGAGAAATAAGGCGAATGCTGAGTTAGACCTTGGGCTAGCTCTTCAGGGAAAGGTCGGAATCAAAAATTGAGTGAGAATTCGGCTTTCCAGCCCGTGGGGAACAGGAATATGTGTTTCTTTTTCATTTCTGAGGTGTTTGTCAAAAGTGATGTTTTTGGGCTGAATTGAGAAATAAGGCGAATGCTGTGTTAGACCTTGGGCTAGCTCTTCAGGGAAAGGTCGGAATCAAAAATCAAGCGAGAATTTGGCTTTCCAGCCTGTGGGGAACAGGAATATGTGTTTCTTTTTCATTTCTGAGGTGTTTGTCAAAAGTGATGTTTTTGGGCTGAATTGAGAAATAAGGCGAATGCTGTGTTAGACCTTGGGCTAGCTCTTCAGGGAAAGGTCGGAATCAAAAATCAAGCGAGAATTCGGCTTTCCAGCCTGTGCGGAACAGGAATATGTGTTTCATTTTCATTTCTGAGGTGTTTGTCAAAAGTCATGTTTTTTGGCTGAATTGAGAACTGAGGCGAATTCTGTGTTAGACCTTGGGCTAGCTCTTCAGGGAAGGCTCGGAATCGAAAATCAAGCGAGAATTCGGCTTTCCAGCCCGTGGGGAACAGGAATATGTGTTTCTTTTTCATTTCTGAGGTGTTTGTCAAAAGTGATGTTTTTGGGCTGAATTGAGAAATAAGGCGAATGCTGTGTTAGAGTTTGGGCTAGATCTTCAGGGTAGGCTCGGAATCGAAAATCAAGCGAGAATTCTGCTTTCCAGCCTGTGCGGAACAGGAATATGTGTTTCATTTTCATTTCTGAGGTGTTTGTCAAAAGTGATGTTTTTGGGCTGAATTGAGAAATAAGGCGAATGCTGTGTTAGACCTTGGGCTAGCTCTTCAGGGAAAGGTCGGAATCAAAAATCAAGCGAGAATTCGGCTTTCCAGCCAGTGCGGAACAGGAATATGTGTTTCATTTTCATTTCTGAGGTGTTTGTCAAAAGTCATGTTTTTTGGCTGAATTGAGAACTGAGGCGAATTCTGTGTTAGACCTTGGGCTAGCTCTTCAGGGAAGGCTCGGAATCGAAAATCAAGCGAGAATTCGGCTTTCCAGCCCGTGGGGAACAGGAATATGTGTTTCTTTTTCATTTCTGAGGTGTTTGTCAAAAGTGATGTTTTTGGGCTGAATTGAGAAATAAGGCGAATGCTGTGTTAGACTTTGGGCTAGATCTTCAGGGTAGGCTCGGAATCGAAAATCAAGCGAGAATTCGGCTTTCCAGCCTGTGCGGAACAGGAATATGTGTTTCATTTTCATTTCTGAGGTGTTTGTCAAAAGTGATGTTTTTGGGCTGAATTGAGAAATAAGGCGAATGCTGTTTTAGACCTTGGGCTAGCTCTTCAGGGAAACGTCGGAATAAAAAATCAAGCGAGAATTCGGCTTTCCAGCCTGTGCGGAACAGGAATATGTGTTTCATTTTCATTTCTGAGGTGTTTGTCAAAAGTCATGTTTTTTGGCTGAATTGAGAACTGAGGCGAATTCTGTGTTAGACCTTGGGCTAGCTCTTCAGGGTAGGCTAGGAATCGAAAATCAAGCGAGAATTCGGCTTTCCAGCCCGTGGGGAACAGGAATATGTGTTTCTTTTTCATTTCTGAGGTGTTTGTCAAAAGTGATGTTTTTGGGCTGAATTGAGAAATAAGGCGAATACTGTGTTAGACCTTGTGCTAGCTCTTCAGGGAAAGGTCAGAATCAATAATCAAGCGAGAATTCGGCTTTCCAGCCCGTGGGGAACAGGAATATGTGTTTCTTTTTCATTTCTGAGGAGTTTGTCAAAAGTGATTTTTTTGGGCTGAATTGAATCCTAAGGCGAATGCTGTGTTAGACTTTGGGCTAGCTCTTCAGGGTAGGCTCGGAATCAAATATCAAGCGAGAATTCAGCTTTCCAGCCTGTGGGGAACAGGGATATGTGTTTCATTTTCATTTCTGAGGTGTTTGCCAAAAGTGATGTTTTTTGGCTGAATTGAGAACTGAGGCGAATTCTGTGTTAGACCTTGGGCTAGCTCTTCAGGGTAGGCTAGGAATCGAAAATCAAGCGAGAATTCGGCTTTCCAGCCCGTGGGGAACAGGAATATGTGTTCCTTTTTCATTTCTGAGGTGTTTGTCAAAAGTGATGTTTTTGGGCTGAATTGAGAAATATGGCGAATACTGTGTTAGACCTTGTGCTAGCTCTTCAGGGAAAGGTCAGAATCAATAATCAAGCGAGAATTCGGCTTTCCAGCCCGTGGGGAACAGGAATATGTGTTTCTTTTTCATTTCTGAGGTGTTTGTCAAAAGTGATGTTTTTGGGCTGAATTGAATCCTAAGGCGAATGCTGTCTTAGACTTTGGGCTAGCTCTTCAGGGTAGGCTCGGAATCAAAAATCAAGCGAGAATTCAGCTTTCCAGCATGTGGGGAACAGGGATATGTGTTTCATTTTCATTTCTGAGGTGTTTGCCAAAAGTGATGTTTTTGGGCTGAATTGAGAAATAAGGCGAATGCTGTGTTAGACCTTGGGCTAGCTCTTCAGGGAAAGGTCGGAATCAAAAATTGAGTGAGAATTCAGTTTTCCAGCCCGTGGGGAACAGGAATATGTGTTTCTTTTTCATTTCTGAGGTGTTTGTCAAAAGTGATGTTTTTTGGCTGAATTGAGAAATAAGGCGAATGCTGTGTTAGACCTTGGGCTAGCTCTTCAGGGAAAGGTCAGAATCAAAAATCAAGCAAGAATTCGGCTTTCCAGCCTGTGGGGAACAGGAATATGTTTTTCATTTTCATTTCTGAGGTGTTTGTCAAAAGTCATGTTTTTTGGCTGTATTGAGTCCTAAGGCGAATGCTGTGTTAGACCTTGGGCTAGCTCTTCAGGGAAGGCTCGGAATCGAAAATCAAGCGAGAATTCGGCTTTCCAGCCCGTGGGGAACAGGAATATGTGTTTCTTTTTCATTTCTGAGGTGTTTGTCAAAAGTGATGTTTTTGGGCTGAATTGAGAAATAAGGCGAATGCTGTGTTAGACTTTGGGCTAGATCTTCAGGGTAGGCTCGGAATCGAAAATCAAGCGAGAATTCGGCTTTCCAGCCTGTGCGGAACAGGAATATGTGTTTCATTTTCATTTCTGAGGTGTTTGTCAAAAGTGATGTTTTTGGGCTGAATTGAGAAATAAGGCGAATGCTGTTTTAGACCTTGGGCTAGCTCTTCAGGGAAACGTCGGAATAAAAAATCAAGCGAGAATTCGGCTTTCCAGCCTGTGCGGAACAGGAATATGTGTTTCATTTTCATTTCTGAGGTGTTTGTCAAAAGTCATGTTTTTTGGCTGAATTGAGAACTGAGGCGAATTCTGTGTTAGACCTTGGGCTAGCTCTTCAGGGTAGGCTAGGAATTGAAAATCAAGCGAGAATTCGGCTTTCCAGCCCGTGGGGAACAGGAATATGTGTTTCTTTTTCATTTCTGAGGTGTTTGTCAAAAGTGATGTTTTTGGGCTGAATTGAGAAATAAGGCGAATGCTGTGTTAGACTTTGGGCTAGATCTTCAGGGTAGGCTCGGAATCGAAAATCAAGCGAGAATTCGGCTTTCCAGCCTGTGCGGAACAGGAATATGTGTTTCATTTTCATTTCTGAGGTGTTTGTCAAAAGTGATGTTTTTGGGCTGAATTGAGAAATAAGGCGAATGCTGTTTTAGACCTTGGGCTAGCTCTTCAGGGAAACGTCGGAATAAAAAATCAAGCGAGAATTCGGCTTTCCAGCCTGTGCGGAACAGGAATATGTGTTTCATTTTCATTTCTGAGGTGTTTGTCAAAAGTCATGTTTTTTGGCTGAATTGAGAACTGAGGCGAATTCTGTGTTAGACCTTGGGCTAGCTCTTCAGGGTAGGCTAGGAATCGAAAATCAAGCGAGAATTCGGCTTTCCAGCCCGTGGGGAACAGGAATATGTGTTTCTTTTTCATTTCTGAGGTGTTTGTCAAAAGTGATGTTTTTGGGCTGAATTGAGAAATAAGGCGAATACTGTGTTAGACCTTGTGCTAGCTCTTCAGGGAAAGGTCAGAATCAATAATCAAGCGAGAATTCGGCTTTCCAGCCCGTGGGGAACAGGAATATGTGTTTCTTTTTCATTTCTGAGGTGTTTGTCAAAAGTGATTTTTTTGGGCTGAATTGAATCCTAAGGCGAATGCTGTGTTAGACTTTGGGCTAGCTCTTCAGGGTAGGCTCGGAATCAAATATCAAGCGAGAATTCAGCTTTCCAGCCTGTGGGGAACAGGGATATGTGTTTCATTTTCATTTCTGAGGTGTTTGCCAAAAGTGATGTTTTTTGGCTGAATTGAGAACTGAGGCGAATTCTGTGTTAGACCTTGGGCTAGCTCTTCAGGGTAGGCTAGGAATCGAAAATCAAGCGAGAATTCGGCTTTCCAGCCCGTGGGGAACAGGAATATGTGTTCCTTTTTCATTTCTGAGGTGTTTGTCAAAAGTGATGTTTTTGGGCTGAATTGAGAAATATGGCGAATACTGTGTTAGACCTTGTGCTAGCTCTTCAGGGAAAGGTCAGAATCAATAATCAAGCGAGAATTCGGCTTTCCAGCCCGTGGGGAACAGGAATATGTGTTTCTTTTTCATTTCTGAGGTGTTTGTCAAAAGTGATGTTTTTGGGCTGAATTGAATCCTAAGGCGAATGCTGTCTTAGACTTTGGGCTAGCTCTTCAGGGTAGGCTCGGAATCAAAAATCAAGCGAGAATTCAGCTTTCCAGCATGTGGGGAACAGGGATATGTGTTTCATTTTCATTTCTGAGGTGTTTGCCAAAAGTGATGTTTTTGGGCTGAATTGAGAAATAAGGCGAATGCTGTGTTAGACCTTGGGCTAGCTCTTCAGGGAAAGGTCGGAATCAAAAATTGAGTGAGAATTCAGTTTTCGAGCCCGTGGGGAACAGGAATATGTGTTTCTTTTTCATTTCTGAGGTGTTTGTCAAAAGTGATGTTTTTTGGCTGAATTGAGAAATAAGGCGAATGCTGTGTTAGACCTTGGGCTAGCTCTTCAGGGAAAGGTCAGAATCAAAAATCAAGCAAGAATTCGGCTTTCCAGCCTGTGGGGAACAGGAATATGTTTTTCATTTTCATTTCTGAGGTGTTTGTCAAAAGTCATGTTTTTTGGCTGTATTGAGTCCTAAGGCGAATGCTGTGTTAGACCTTGGGCTAGCTCTTCAGGGAAGGCTCGGAATCGAAAATCAAGCGAGAATTCGGCTTTCCAGCCCGTGGGGAACAGGAATATGTGTTTCTTTTTCATTTCTGAGGTGTTTGTCAAAAGTGATGTTTTTGGGCTGAATTGAGAAATAAGGCGAATGCTGTGTTAGACTTTGGGCTAGATCTTCAGGGTAGGCTCGGAATCGAAAATCAAGCGAGAATTCGGCTTTCCAGCCTGTGCGGAACAGGAATATGTGTTTCATTTTCATTTCTGAGGTGTTTGTCAAAAGTGATGTTTTTGGGCTGAATTGAGAAATAAGGCGAATGCTGTTTTAGACCTTGGGCTAGCTCTTCAGGGAAACGTCGGAATAAAAAATCAAGCGAGAATTCGGCTTTCCAGCCTGTGCGGAACAGGAATATGTGTTTCATTTTCATTTCTGAGGTGTTTGTCAAAAGTCATGTTTTTTGGCTGAATTGAGAACTGAGGCGAATTCTGTGTTAGACCTTGGGCTAGCTCTTCAGGGTAGGCTAGGAATTGAAAATCAAGCGAGAATTCGGCTTTCCAGCCCGTGGGGAACAGGAATATGTGTTTCTTTTTCATTTCTGAGGTGTTTGTCAAAAGTGATGTTTTTGGGCTGAATTGAGAAATAAGGCGAATACTGTGTTAGACCTTGTGCTAGCTCTTTAGGGAAAGGTCAGAATCAATAATCAAGCGAGAATTCGGCTTTCCAGCCCGTGGGGAACAGGAATATGTGTTTCTTTTTCATTTCTGAGGTGTTTGTCAAAAGTGATTTTTTTGGGCTGAATTGAATCCTAAGGCGAATGCTGTGTTAGACTTTGGGCTAGCTCTTCAGGGTAGGCTCGGAATCAAAAATCAAGCGAGAATTCAGCTTTCCAGCCTGTGGGGAACAGGGATATGTGTTTCATTTTCATTTCTGAGGTGTTTGCCAAAAGTGATGTTTTTTGGCTGAATTGAGAACTGAGGCGAATTCTGTGTTAGACCTTGGGCTAGCTCTTCAGGGTAGGCTAGGAATCGAAAATCAAGCGAGAATTCGGCTTTCCAGCCCGTGGGGAACAGGAATATGTGTTCCTTTTTCATTTCTGAGGTGTTTGTCAAAAGTGATGTTTTTGGGCTGAATTGAGAAATATGGCGAATACTGTGTTAGACCTTGTGCTAGCTCTTCAGGGAAAGGTCAGAATCAATAATCAAGCGAGAATTCGGCTTTCCAGCCCGTGGGGAACAGGAATATGTGTTTCTTTTTCATTTCTGAGGTGTTTGTCAAAAGTGATGTTTTTGGGCTGAATTGAATCCTAAGGCGAATGCTGTCTTAGACTTTGGGCTAGCTCTTCAGGGTAGGCTCGGAATCAAAAATCAAGCGAGAATTCAGCTTTCCAGCATGTGGGGAACAGGGATATGTGTTTCATTTTCATTTCTGAGGTGTTTGCCAAAAGTGATGTTTTTGGGCTGAATTGAGAAATAAGGCGAATGCTGTGTTAGACCTTGGGCTAGCTCTTCAGGGAAAGGTCGGAATCAAAAATTGAGTGAGAATTTGGTTTTCCAGCCCGTGGGGAACAGGAATATGTGTTTCTTTTTCATTTCTGAGGTGTTTGTCAAAAGTGATGTTTTTTGGCTGAATTGAGAAATAAGGCGAATGCTGTGTTAGACCTTGGGCTAGCTCTTCAGGGAAAGGTCAGAATCAAAAATCAAGCAAGAATTCGGCTTTCCAGCCTGTGGGGAACAGGAATATGTTTTTCATTTTCATTTCTGAGGTGTTTGTCAAAAGTCATGTTTTTTGGCTGTATTGAGTCCTAAGGCGAATGCTGTGTTAGACTTTGGGCTAGCTCTTCAGGGTAGGCTCGGAATCGAAATTCAAGCGAGAATTCAGCTTTCCAGCCTGTGGGGAACAGGGATATGTGTTTCATTTTCATTTCTGAGGTGTTTGCCAAAAGTGATGTTTTTGGGCTGAATTGAGAAATAAGGCGAATGCTGTGTTAGACCTTGGGCTAGCTCTTCAGGGTAGGCTAGGAATCGAAAATCAAGCGAGAATTCGGCTTTCCAGCCCGTGGGGAACAGGAATATGTGTTTCTTTTTCATTTCTGAGGTGTTTGTCAAAAGTGATGTTTTTGGGCTGAATTTAGAAATAAGGCGAATACTGTGTTAGACCTTGTGCTAGCTCTTCAGGGAAAGGTCAGAATCAATAATCAAGCGAGAATTCGGCTTTCCAGCCCGTGGGGAACAGGAATATGTGTTTCTTTTTCATTTCTGAGGTGTTTGTCAAAAGTGATGTTTTTGGGCTGAATTGAATCCTAAGGCGAATGCTGTGTTAGACTTTGGGCTAGCTCTTCAGGGTAGGCTCGGAATCAAAAATCAAGCGAGAATTCAGCTTTCCAGCCTGTGGGGAACAGGGATATGTGTTTCATTTTCATTTCTGAGGTGTTTGCCAAAAGTGATGTTTTTGGGCTGAATTGAGAAATAAGGCGAATGCTGTGTTAGACCTTGGGCTAGCTCTTCAGGGAAAGGTCGGAATCAAAAATTGAGTGAGAATTCGGTTTTCCAGCCCATGGGGAACAGGAATATGTGTTTCTTTTTCATTTCTGAGGTGTTTGTCAAAAGTGATGTTTTTTGGCTGAATTGAGAAATCAGGCGAATTCTGTGTTAGACCTTGGGCTAGCTCTTCAGGGAAAGGTCAGAATCAAAAATCAAGCAAGAATTCGGCTTTCCAGCCTGTGGGGAACAGGAATATGTTTTTCATTTTCATTTCTGAGGTGTTTGTCAAAAGTCATGTTTTTTGGCTGTATTGAGTCCTAAGGCGAATGCTGTGTTAGACTTTGGGCTAGCTCTTCAGGGTAGGCTCGGAATCGAAATTCAAGTGAGAATTTGGCTTTCCAGCACGTGGGGAACAGGAATATATGTTTCTTTTTGATTTCTGAGGTGTTTGTCAAAAGTGATGTTTTTGGGCTGAATTGAATCCTAAGGCGAATGCTGTGTTAGACTTTGGGCTAGCTCTTCAGGGTAGGCTCGGAATCAAAAATCAAGCGAGAATTCAGCTTTCCAGCCTGTGGGGAACAGGGATATGTGTTTCATTTTCATTTCTGAGGTGTTTGCCAAAAGTGATGTTTTTGGGCTGAATTGAGAAATAAGGCGAATGCTGTGTTAGACCTTGGGCTAGCTCTTCAGGGAAAGGTCGGAATCAAAAATTGAGTGAGAATTCGGTTTTCCAGCCCGTGGGGAACAGGAATATGTGTTTCTTTTTCATTTCTGAGGTGTTTGTCAAAAGTGATGTTTTTTGGCTGAATTGAGAAATAAGGCGAATGCTGTGTTAGACCTTGGGCTAGCTCTTCAGGGAAAGGTCAGAATCAAAAATCAAGCAAGAATTCGGCTTTCCAGCCTGTGGGGAACAGGAATATGTTTTTCATTTTCATTTCTGAGGTGTTTGTCAAAAGTCATGTTTTTTGGCTGTATTGAGTCCTAAGGCGAATGCTGTGTTAGACTTTGGGCTAGCTCTTCAGGGTAGGCTCGGAATCGAAATTCAAGCGAGAATTCAGCTTTCCAGCCTGTGGGGAACAGGGATATGTGTTTCATTTTCATTTCTGAGGTGTTTGCCAAAAGTGATGTTTTTGGGCTGAATTGAGAAATAAGGCGAATGCTGTGTTAGACCTTGGGCTAGCTCTTCAGGGTAGGCTAGGAATCGAAAATCAAGCGAGAATTCGGCTTTCCAGCCCGTGGGGAACAGGAATATGTGTTTCTTTTTCATTTCTGAGGTGTTTGTCAAAAGTGATGTTTTTGGGCTGAATTTAGAAATAAGGCGAATACTGTGTTAGACCTTGTGCTAGCTCTTCAGGGAAAGGTCAGAATCAATAATCAAGCGAGAATTCGGCTTTCCAGCCCGTGGGGAACAGGAATATGTGTTTCTTTTTCATTTCTGAGGTGTTTGTCAAAAGTGATGTTTTTGGGCTGAATTGAATCCTAAGGCGAATGCTGTGTTAGACTTTGGGCTAGCTCTTCAGGGTAGGCTCGGAATCAAAAATCAAGCGAGAATTCAGCTTTCCAGCCTGTGGGGAACAGGGATATGTGTTTCATTTTCATTTCTGAGGTGTTTGCCAAAAGTGATGTTTTTGGGCTGAATTGAGAAATAAGGCGAATGCTGTGTTAGACCTTGGGCTAGCTCTTCAGGGAAAGGTCGGAATCAAAAATTGAGTGAGAATTCGGTTTTCCAGCCCATGGGGAACAGGAATATGTGTTTCTTTTTCATTTCTGAGGTGTTTGTCAAAAGTGATGTTTTTTGGCTGAATTGAGAAATCAGGCGAATTCTGTGTTAGACCTTGGGCTAGCTCTTCAGGGAAAGGTCAGAATCAAAAATCAAGCAAGAATTCGGCTTTCCAGCCTGTGGGGAACAGGAATATGTTTTTCATTTTCATTTCTGAGGTGTTTGTCAAAAGTCATGTTTTTTGGCTGTATTGAGTCCTAAGGCGAATGCTGTGTTAGACTTTGGGCTAGCTCTTCAGGGTAGGCTCGGAATCGAAATTCAAGTGAGAATTTGGCTTTCCAGCACGTGGGGAACAGGAATATATGTTTCTTTTTGATTTCTGAGGTGTTTGTCAAAAGTGATGTTTTTGGGCTGAATTGAATCCTAAGGCGAATGCTGTGTTAGACTTTGGGCTAGCTCTTCAGGGTAGGCTCGGAATCAAAAATCAAGCGAGAATTCAGCTTTCCAGCCTGTGGGGAACAGGGATATGTGTTTCATTTTCATTTCTGAGGTGTTTGCCAAAAGTGATGTTTTTGGGCTGAATTGAGAAATAAGGCGAATGCTGTGTTAGACCTTGGGCTAGCTCTTCAGGGAAAGGTCGGAATCAAAAATTGAGTGAGAATTCGGTTTTCCAGCCCGTGGGGAACAGGAATATGTGTTTCTTTTTCATTTCTGAGGTGTTTGTCAAAAGTGATGTTTTTTGGCTGAATTGAGAAATAAGGCGAATGCTGTGTTAGACCTTGGGCTAGCTCTTCAGGGAAAGGTCAGAATCAAAAATCAAGCAAGAATTCGGCTTTCCAGCCTGTGGGGAACAGGAATATGTTTTTCATTTTCATTTCTGAGGTGTTTGTCAAAAGTCATGTTTTTTGGCTGTATTGAGTCCTAAGGCGAATGCTGTGTTAGACTTTGGGCTAGCTCTTCAGGGTAGGCTCGGAATCGAAATTCAAGTGAGAATTTGGCTTTCCAGCACGTGGGGAACAGGAATATGTGTTTCTTTTTGATTTCTGAGGTGTTTGTCAAAAGTGATATTTTTGGACTGAATTGAATCCTAAGGCGAATGCTGTGTTAGACTTTGGGCTAGCTCTTCAGGGTAGGCTCGGAATCAAAAATCAAGCGAGAATTCGGCTTTCCAGCCTGTGGGGAACAGGAATATGTGTTTCATTTTCATTTCTGAGGTGTTTGTCAAAAGTGATGTTTTTGGGCTGAATTGAGAAATAAGGAGAATGCTGTGTTAGACTTTGGGCTAGCTCTTCAGCGAAGGCTTGGAATCGAAAATCAAGCGAGAATTTGGCTTTCCAGCCTGTGGGGAACAGGAATATGTGTTTCTTTTTCATTACTGAGGTGTTTGCCAAAAGTGATGTTTTTGGGCTCAATTGAGAAATAAGGCGAATGCTGTGTTAGACCTTGGGCTAGCTCTTCAGGGAAAGGTCGGAATCAAAAATCAAGCGAGAATTTGGCTTTCCAGCCTGTGGGGAACAGGAATATGTGTTTCTTTTTCATTTCTGAGGTGTTTGTCAAAAGTGATGTTTTTGGGCTGAATTGAGAAATAAGGCGAATGCTGTGTTAGACCTTGGGCTAGCTCTTCAGGGAAAGGTCGGAATCAAAAATCAAGCGAGAATTCGGCTTTCCAGCCTGTGCGGAACAGGAATATGTGTTTCATTTTCATTTCTGAGGTGTTTGTCAAAAGTCATGTTTTTTGGCTGAATTGAGAACTGAGGCGAATTCTGTGTTAGACCTTGGGCTAGCTCTTCAGGGAAGGCTCGGAATCGAAAATCAAGCGAGAATTCGGCTTTCCAGCCCGTGGGGAACAGGAATATGTGTTTCTTTTTCATTTCTGAGGTGTTTGTCAAAAGTGATGTTTTTGGGCTGAATTGAGAAATAAGGCGAATGCTGTGTTAGAGTTTGGGCTAGATCTTCAGGGTAGGCTCGGAATCGAAAATCAAGCGAGAATTCGGCTTTCCAGCCTGTGCGGAACAGGAATATGTGTTTCATTTTCATTTCTGAGGTGTTTGTCAAAAGTGATGTTTTTGGGCTGAATTGAGAAATAAGGCGAATGCTGTGTTAGACCTTGGGCTAGCTCTTCAGGGAAAGGTCGGAATCAAAAATCAAGCGAGAATTCGGCTTTCCAGCCAGTGCGGAACAGGAATATGTGTTTCATTTTCATTTCTGAGGTGTTTGTCAAAAGTCATGTTTTTTGGCTGAATTGAGAACTGAGGCGAATTCTGTGTTAGACCTTGGGCTAGCTCTTCAGGGAAGGCTCGGAATCGAAAATCAAGCGAGAATTCGGCTTTCCAGCCCGTGGGGAACAGGAATATGTGTTTCTTTTTCATTTCTGAGGTGTTTGTCAAAAGTGATGTTTTTGGGCTGAATTGAGAAATAAGGCGAATGCTGTGTTAGACTTTGGGCTAGATCTTCAGGGTAGGCTCGGAATCGAAAATCAAGCGAGAATTCGGCTTTCCAGCCTGTGCGGAACAGGAATATGTGTTTCATTTTCATTTCTGAGGTGTTTGTCAAAAGTGATGTTTTTGGGCTGAATTGAGAAATAAGGCGAATGCTGTTTTAGACCTTGGGCTAGCTCTTCAGGGAAACGTCGGAATAAAAAATCAAGCGAGAATTCGGCTTTCCAGCCTGTGCGGAACAGGAATATGTGTTTCATTTTCATTTCTGAGGTGTTTGTCAAAAGTCATGTTTTTTGGCTGAATTGAGAACTGAGGCGAATTCTGTGTTAGACCTTGGGCTAGCTCTTCAGGGTAGGCTAGGAATCGAAAATCAAGCGAGAATTCGGCTTTCCAGCCCGTGGGGAACAGGAATATGTGTTTCTTTTTCATTTCTGAGGTGTTTGTCAAAAGTGATGTTTTTGGGCTGAATTGAGAAATAAGGCGAATACTGTGTTAGACCTTGTGCTAGCTCTTCAGGGAAAGGTCAGAATCAATAATCAAGCGAGAATTCGGCTTTCCAGCCCGTGGGGAACAGGAATATGTGTTTCTTTTTCATTTCTGAGGTGTTTGTCAAAAGTGATTTTTTTGGGCTGAATTGAATCCTAAGGCGAATGCTGTGTTAGACTTTGGGCTAGCTCTTCAGGGTAGGCTCGGAATCAAAAATCAAGCGAGAATTCAGCTTTCCAGCCTGTGGGGAACAGGGATATGTGTTTCATTTTCATTTCTGAGGTGTTTGCCAAAAGTGATGTTTTTTGGCTGAATTGAGAACTGAGGCGAATTCTGTGTTAGACCTTGGGCTAGCTCTTCAGGGTAGGCTAGGAATCGAAAATCAAGCGAGAATTCGGCTTTCCAGCCCGTGGGGAACAGGAATATGTGTTCCTTTTTCATTTCTGAGGTGTTTGTCAAAAGTGATGTTTTTGGGCTGAATTGAGAAATATGGCGAATACTGTGTTAGACCTTGTGCTAGCTCTTCAGGGAAAGGTCAGAATCAATAATCAAGCGAGAATTCGGCTTTCCAGCCCGTGGGGAACAGGAATATGTGTTTCTTTTTCATTTCTGAGGTGTTTGTCAAAAGTGATGTTTTTGGGCTGAATTGAATCCTAAGGCGAATGCTGTCTTAGACTTTGGGCTAGCTCTTCAGGGTAGGCTCGGAATCAAAAATCAAGCGAGAATTCAGCTTTCCAGCATGTGGGGAACAGGGATATGTGTTTCATTTTCATTTCTGAGGTGTTTGCCAAAAGTGATGTTTTTGGGCTGAATTGAGAAATAAGGCGAATGCTGTGTTAGACCTTGGGCTAGCTCTTCAGGGAAAGGTCGGAATCAAAAATTGAGTGAGAATTCAGTTTTCCAGCCCGTGGGGAACAGGAATATGTGTTTCTTTTTCATTTCTGAGGTGTTTGTCAAAAGTGATGTTTTTTGGCTGAATTGAGAAATAAGGCGAATGCTGTGTTAGACCTTGGGCTAGCTCTTCAGGGAAAGGTCAGAATCAAAAATCAAGCAAGAATTCGGCTTTCCAGCCTGTGGGGAACAGGAATATGTTTTTCATTTTCATTTCTGAGGTGTTTGTCAAAAGTCATGTTTTTTGGCTGTATTGAGTCCTAAGGCGAATGCTGTGTTAGACCTTGGGCTAGCTCTTCAGGGAAGGCTCGGAATCGAAAATCAAGCGAGAATTCGGCTTTCCAGCCCGTGGGGAACAGGAATATGTGTTTCTTTTTCATTTCTGAGGTGTTTGTCAAAAGTGATGTTTTTGGGCTGAATTGAGAAATAAGGCGAATGCTGTGTTAGACTTTGGGCTAGATCTTCAGGGTAGGCTCGGAATCGAAAATCAAGCGAGAATTCGGCTTTCCAGCCTGTGCGGAACAGGAATATGTGTTTCATTTTCATTTCTGAGGTGTTTGTCAAAAGTGATGTTTTTGGGCTGAATTGAGAAATAAGGCGAATGCTGTTTTAGACCTTGGGCTAGCTCTTCAGGGAAACGTCGGAATAAAAAATCAAGCGAGAATTCGGCTTTCCAGCCTGTGCGGAACAGGAATATGTGTTTCATTTTCATTTCTGAGGTGTTTGTCAAAAGTCATGTTTTTTGGCTGAATTGAGAACTGAGGCGAATTCTGTGTTAGACCTTGGGCTAGCTCTTCAGGGTAGGCTAGGAATCGAAAATCAAGCGAGAATTCGGCTTTCCAGCCCGTGGGGAACAGGAATATGTGTTTCTTTTTCATTTCTGAGGTGTTTGTCAAAAGTGATGTTTTTGGGCTGAATTGAGAAATAAGGCGAATACTGTGTTAGACCTTGTGCTAGCTCTTCAGGGAAAGGTCAGAATCAATAATCAAGCGAGAATTCGGCTTTCCAGCCCGTGGGGAACAGGAATATGTGTTTCTTTTTCATTTCTGAGGTGTTTGTCAAAAGTGATTTTTTTGGGCTGAATTGAATCCTAAGGCGAATGCTGTGTTAGACTTTGGGCTAGCTCTTCAGGGTAGGCTCGGAATCAAAAATCAAGCGAGAATTCAGCTTTCCAGCCTGTGGGGAACAGGGATATGTGTTTCATTTTCATTTCTGAGGTGTTTGCCAAAAGTGATGTTTTTTGGCTGAATTGAGAACTGAGGCGAATTCTGTGTTAGACCTTGGGCTAGCTCTTCAGGGTAGGCTAGGAATCGAAAATCAAGCGAGAATTCGGCTTTCCAGCCCGTGGGGAACAGGAATATGTGTTCCTTTTTCATTTCTGAGGTGTTTGTCAAAAGTGATGTTTTTGGGCTGAATTGAGAAATATGGCGAATACTGTGTTAGACCTTGTGCTAGCTCTTCAGGGAAAGGTCAGAATCAATAATCAAGCGAGAATTCGGCTTTCCAGCCCGTGGGGAACAGGAATATGTGTTTCTTTTTCATTTCTGAGGTGTTTGTCAAAAGTGATGTTTTTGGGCTGAATTGAATCCTAAGGCGAATGCTGTCTTAGACTTTGGGCTAGCTCTTCAGGGTAGGCTCGGAATCAAAAATCAAGCGAGAATTCAGCTTTCCAGCATGTGGGGAACAGGGATATGTGTTTCATTTTCATTTCTGAGGTGTTTGCCAAAAGTGATGTTTTTGGGCTGAATTGAGAAATAAGGCGAATGCTGTGTTAGACCTTGGGCTAGCTCTTCAGGGAAAGGTCGGAATCAAAAATTGAGTGAGAATTCGGTTTTCCAGCCCGTGGGGAACAGGAATATGTGTTTCTTTTTCATTTCTGAGGTGTTTGTCAAAAGTGATGTTTTTTGGCTGAATTGAGAAATAAGGCGAATGCTGTGTTAGACCTTGGGCTAGCTCTTCAGGGAAAGGTCAGAATCAAAAATCAAGCAAGAATTCGGCTTTCCAGCCTGTGGGGAACAGGAATATGTTTTTCATTTTCATTTCTGAGGTGTTTGTCAAAAGTCATGTTTTTTGGCTGTATTGAGTCCTAAGGCGAATGCTGTGTTAGACTTTGGGCTAGCTCTTCAGGGTAGGCTCGGAATCGAAATTCAAGCGAGAATTCAGCTTTCCAGCCTGTGGGGAACAGGGATATGTGTTTCATTTTCATTTCTGAGGTGTTTGCCAAAAGTGATGTTTTTGGGCTGAATTGAGAAATAAGGCGAATGCTGTGTTAGACCTTGGGCTAGCTCTTCAGGGTAGGCTAGGAATCGAAAATCAAGCGAGAATTCGGCTTTCCAGCCCGTGGGGAACAGGAATATGTGTTTCTTTTTCATTTCTGAGGTGTTTGTCAAAAGTGATGTTTTTGGGCTGAATTTAGAAATAAGGCGAATACTGTGTTAGACCTTGTGCTAGCTCTTCAGGGAAAGGTCAGAATCAATAATCAAGCGAGAATTCGGCTTTCCAGCCCGTGGGGAACAGGAATATGTGTTTCTTTTTCATTTCTGAGGTGTTTGTCAAAAGTGATGTTTTTGGGCTGAATTGAATCCTAAGGCGAATGCTGTGTTAGACTTTGGGCTAGCTCTTCAGGGTAGGCTCGGAATCAAAAATCAAGCGAGAATTCAGCTTTCCAGCCTGTGGGGAACAGGGATATGTGTTTCATTTTCATTTCTGAGGTGTTTGCCAAAAGTGATGTTTTTGGGCTGAATTGAGAAATAAGGCGAATGCTGTGTTAGACCTTGGGCTAGCTCTTCAGGGAAAGGTCGGAATCAAAAATTGAGTGAGAATTCGGTTTTCCAGCCCATGGGGAACAGGAATATGTGTTTCTTTTTCATTTCTGAGGTGTTTGTCAAAAGTGATGTTTTTTGGCTGAATTGAGAAATCAGGCGAATTCTGTGTTAGACCTTGGGCTAGCTCTTCAGGGAAAGGTCAGAATCAAAAATCAAGCAAGAATTCGGCTTTCCAGCCTGTGGGGAACAGGAATATGTTTTTCATTTTCATTTCTGAGGTGTTTGTCAAAAGTCATGTTTTTTGGCTGTATTGAGTCCTAAGGCGAATGCTGTGTTAGACTTTGGGCTAGCTCTTCAGGGTAGGCTCGGAATCGAAATTCAAGTGAGAATTTGGCTTTCCAGCACGTGGGGAACAGGAATATATGTTTCTTTTTGATTTCTGAGGTGTTTGTCAAAAGTGATGTTTTTGGGCTGAATTGAATCCTAAGGCGAATGCTGTGTTAGACTTTGGGCTAGCTCTTCAGGGTAGGCTCGGAATCAAAAATCAAGCGAGAATTCAGCTTTCCAGCCTGTGGGGAACAGGGATATGTGTTTCATTTTCATTTCTGAGGTGTTTGCCAAAAGTGATGTTTTTGGGCTGAATTGAGAAATAAGGCGAATGCTGTGTTAGACCTTGGGCTAGCTCTTCAGGGAAAGGTCGGAATCAAAAATTGAGTGAGAATTCGGTTTTCCAGCCCGTGGGGAACAGGAATATGTGTTTCTTTTTCATTTCTGAGGTGTTTGTCAAAAGTGATGTTTTTTGGCTGAATTGAGAAATAAGGCGAATGCTGTGTTAGACCTTGGGCTAGCTCTTCAGGGAAAGGTCAGAATCAAAAATCAAGCAAGAATTCGGCTTTCCAGCCTGTGGGGAACAGGAATATGTTTTTCATTTTCATTTCTGAGGTGTTTGTCAAAAGTCATGTTTTTTGGCTGTATTGAGTCCTAAGGCGAATGCTGTGTTAGACTTTGGGCTAGCTCTTCAGGGTAGGCTCGGAATCGAAATTCAAGTGAGAATTTGGCTTTCCAGCACGTGGGGAACAGGAATATGTGTTTCTTTTTGATTTCTGAGGTGTTTGTCAAAAGTGATATTTTTGGACTGAATTGAATCCTAAGGCGAATGCTGTGTTAGACTTTGGGCTAGCTCTTCAGGGTAGGCTCGGAATCAAAAATCAAGCGAGAATTCGGCTTTCCAGCCTGTGGGGAACAGGAATATGTGTTTCATTTTCATTTCTGAGGTGTTTGTCAAAAGTGATGTTTTTGGGCTGAATTGAGAAATAAGGAGAATGCTGTGTTAGACTTTGGGCTAGCTCTTCAGCGAAGGCTTGGAATCGAAAATCAAGCGAGAATTTGGCTTTCCAGCCTGTGGGGAACAGGAATATGTGTTTCTTTTTCATTACTGAGGTGTTTGCCAAAAGTGATGTTTTTGGGCTCAATTGAGAAATAAGGCGAATGCTGTGTTAGACCTTGGGCTAGCTCTTCAGGGAAAGGTCGGAATCAAAAATCAAGCGAGAATTTGGCTTTCCAGCCTGTGGGGAACAGGAATATGTGTTTCTTTTTCATTTCTGAGGTGTTTGTCAAAAGTGATGTTTTTGGGCTGAATTGAGAAATAAGGCGAATGCTGTGTTAGACCTTGGGCTAGCTCTTCAGGGAAAGGTCGGAATCAAAAATCAAGCGAGAATTCGGCTTTCCAGCCTGTGGGGAACAGGGATATGTGTTTCATTTTCATTTCTGAGGTGTTTGCCAAAAGTGATGTTTTTGGGCTGAATTGAGAAATAAGGCGAATGCTGTGTTAGACCTTGGGCTAGCTCTTCAGGGAAAGGTCGGAATCAATAATAAAGCGAGAATTCGGCTTTCCAGCCCATGGGGAACAGGAATATGTGTTTCTTTTTCATTTCTGAGGTGTTTGTCAAAAGTGATGTTTTTGGGCTGAATTGAATCCTAAGGCGAATGCTGTGTTAGACTTTGGGCTAGCTCTTCAGGGTAGGCTCGGAATCAAAAATCAAGCGAGAATTCAGCTTTCCAGCCTGTGGGGAACAGGGATATGTGTTTCATTTTCATTTCTGATGTGTTTGCCATAAGTGATGTTTTTGGGCTGAATTGAGAAATAAGGCGAATGCTGTGTTAGACCTTGGGCTAGCTTTTCAGGGAAAGGTCGGAATCAAAAATTGAGTGAGAATTCGGTTTTCCAGCCCGTGGGGAACAGGAATATGTGTTTCTTTTTCATTTCTGAGGTGTTTGTCAAAAGTGATGTTTTTGGGCTGAATTGAGAAATAAGGCGAATGCTGAGTTAGACCTTGGGCTAGCTCTTCAGGGAAAGGTCGGAATCAAAAATTGAGTGAGAATTCGGCTTTCCAGCCCGTGGGGAACAGGAATATGTGTTTCTTTTTCATTTCTGAGGTGTTTGTCAAAAGTGATGTTTTTGGGCTGAATTGAGAAATAAGGCGAATGCTGTGTTAGACCTTGGGCTAGCTCTTCAGGGAAAGGTGGGAATCAAAAATCAAGCGAGAATTTGGCTTTCCAGCCCGTGGGGAACAGGAATATGTGTTTCTTTTTCATTTCTGATGTGTTTGCCAAAAGTGATGTTTTTGGGCTGAATTGAGAAATAAGGCGAATGCTGTGTTAGACCTTGGGCTAGCTCTTCAGGGAAAGGTCGGAATCAATAATCAAGCGAGAATTCGGCTTTCCAGCCCATGGGGAACAGGAATATGTGTTTCTTTTTCATTTCTGAGGTGTTTGTCAAAAGTGATGTTTTTGGGCTGAATTGAATCCTAAGGCGAATGCTGTGTTAGACTTTGGGCTAGCTCTTCAGGGTAGGCTCGGAATCAAAAATCAAGCGAGAATTCAGCTTTCCAGCCTGTGGGGAACAGGGATATGTGTTTCATTTTCATTTCTGATGTGTTTGCCATAAGTGATGTTTTTGGGCTGAATTGAGAAATAAGGCGAATGCTGTGTTAGACCTTGGGCTAGCTTTTCAGGGAAAGGTCGGAATCAAAAATTGAGTGAGAATTCGGTTTTCCAGCCCGTGGGGAACAGGAATATGTGTTTCTTTTTCATTTCTGAGGTGTTTGTCAAAAGTGATGTTTTTGGGCTGAATTGAGAAATAAGGCGAATGCTGAGTTAGACCTTGGGCTAGCTCTTCAGGGAAAGGTCGGAATCAAAAATTGAGTGAGAATTCGGCTTTCCAGCCCGTGGGGAACAGGAATATGTGTTTCTTTTTCATTTCTGAGGTGTTTGTCAAAAGTGATGTTTTTGGGCTGAATTGAGAAATAAGGCGAATGCTGTGTTAGACCTTGGGCTAGCTCTTCAGGGAAAGGTGGGAATCAAAAATCAAGCGAGAATTTGGCTTTCCAGCCTGTGGGGAACAGGAATATGTGTTTCTTTTTCATTTCTGAGGTGTTTGTCAAAAGTGATGTTTTTGGGCTGAATTGAGAAATAAGGCGAATGCTGTGTTAGACCTTGGGCTAGCTCTTCAGGGAAAGGTCGGAATCAAAAATCAAGCGAGAATTCGGCTTTCCAGCCTGTGCGGAACAGGAATATGTGTTTCATTTTCATTTCTGAGGTGTTTGTCAAAAGTCATGTTTTTTGGCTGAATTGAGAACTGAGGCGAATGCTGTGTTAGACTTTGGGGTAGCTCTTCAGGGTAGGCTCGGAATCGAAATTCAAGTGAGAATTTGGCTTTCCAGCACGTGGGGAACAGGAATATGTGTTTCTTTTTGATTTCTGAGGTGTTTGTCAAAAGTGATATTTTTGGACTGAATTGAATCCTAAGGCGAATGCTGTGTTAGACTTTGGGCTAGCTCTTCAGGGTAGGCTCGGAATCAGAAATCAAGCGAGAATTCGGCTTTCCAGCCTGTGGGGAACAGGAATATGTGTTTCATTTTCATTTCTGAGGTGTTTGTCAAAAGCGATGTTTTTGGGCTGAATTGAGAAACAAGGAGAATGCTGTGTTAGACTTTGGGCTAGCTCTTCAGCGAAGGCTTGGAATCGAAAATCAAGCGAGAATTCGGCTTTCCAGCCTGTGGGGAACAGGAATATGTGTTTCTTTTTCATTACTGAGTTGTTTGCCAAAAGTGATGTTTTTGGGCTCAATTGAGAAATAAGGCGAATGCTGTGTTAGGCCTTGGGCTAGCTCTTCAGGGAAAGGTCGGAATCAAAAATCAAGCGAGGATTTGGCTTTCCAGCCTGTGGGGAACAGGAATATGTGTTTCTTTTTCATTTCTGAGGTGTTTGTCAAAAGTGATGTTTTTGGGCTGAATTGAGAACTGAGGCGAATTCTGTGTTAGACCTTGGGCTAGCTCTTCAGGGTAGGCTAGGAATCGAAAATCAAGCGAGAATTCGGCTTTCCAGCCCGTGGGGAACAGGAATATGTGTTTCTTTTTCATTTCTGAGGTGTTTGTCAAAAGTGATGTTTTTGGGCTGAATTGAGAAATAAGGCGAATGCTGTGTTAGACCTTGGGCTAGCTCTTCAGGGAAAGGTCGGAATCAAAAATTGAGTGAGAATTCGGCTTTCCAGCCCGTGGGGAACAGGAATATGTGTTTCTTTTTCATTTCTGAGGTGTTTGTCAAAAGTGATGTTTTTGGGCTGAATTGAATCCTAAGGCGAATGCTGTGTTAGACTTTGGGCTAGCTCTTCAGGGTAGGCTCGGAATCAATAATCAAGTGAGAATTCAGCTTTCCAGCCTGTGGGGAACAGGGATATGTGTTTCATTTTTATTTCTGAGGTGTTTGCCAAAAGTGATGTTTTTGGGCTGAATTGAGAAATAAGGCGAATGCTGTGTTAGACCTTGGGCTAGCTCTTCAGGGAAAGGTCGGAATCAAAAATTGAGTGAGAATTCGGCTTTCCAGCCAGTGGGGAACAGGAATATGTGTTTCTTTTTCATTTCTGAGGTGTTTGCCAAAAGTGATGTTTTTGGGCTGAATTGAGAAATAAGGCGAATGCTGTGTTAGACCTTGGGCTAGCTCTTCAGGGAAAGGTCAGAATCAATAATCAAGCGAGAATTCGGCTTTCCAGCCCATGGGGAACAGGAATATGTGTTTCTTTTTCATTTCTGAGGTGTTTGTCAAAAGTGATGTTTTTGGGCTGAATTGAATCCTAAGGCGAATGCTGTGTTCGACTTTGGGCTAGCTCTTCAGAGAAAGGTCGGAATCAAAAATCGAGCGAGAATTCGGCTTTCCAGCCCGTGGGGAACAGGAATATGTGTTTCTTTTTCATTTCTGAGGTGTTTGCCAAAAGTGATGTTTTTGGGCTGAATTGAGAAATAAGGCGAATGCTGTGTTAGACCTTGGGCTAGCTCTTCAGGGAAAGGTCAGAATCAATAATCAAGCGAGAATTCGGCTTTCCAGCCCGTGGGGAACAGGAATATGTGTTTCTTTTTCATTTCTGAGGTGTTTGTCAAAAGTGATGTTTTTGGGCTGAATTGAGAAATAAGGCGAATGCTGTGTTAGACCTTGGGCTAGCTCTTCAGGGAAAGGTCGGAATCAATAATCAAGCGAGAATTCGGCTTTCCAGCCCATGGGGAACAGGAATATGTGTTTCTTTTTCATTTCTGAGATGTTTGTCAAAAGTGATGTTTTTGGGCTGAATTGAATCCTAAGGCGAATGCTGTGTTAGACTTTGGGCTAGCTCTTCAGGGTAGGCTCGGAATCAAAAATCAAGCGAGAATTCAGCTTTCCAGCCTGTGGGGAACAGGGATATGTGTTTCATTTTCATTTCTGATGTGTTTGCCAAAAGTGATGTTTTTGGGCTGAATTGAGAAATAAGGCGAATGCTGTGTTAGACCTTGGGCTAGCTCTTCAGGGAAAGGTCGGAATCAATAATCAAGCGAGAATTCGGCTTTCCAGCCCATGGGGAACAGGAATATGTGTTTCTTTTTCATTTCTGAGGTGTTTGTCAAAAGTGATGTTTTTGGGCTGAATTGAATCCTAAGGCGAATGCTGTGTTAGACTTTGGGCTAGCTCTTCAGGGTAGGCTCGGAATCAAAAATCAAGCGAGAATTCAGCTTTCCAGCCTGTGGGGAACAGGGATATGTGTTTCATTTTCATTTCTGATGTGTTTGCCAAAAGTGATGTTTTTGGGCTGAATTGAGAAATAAGGCGAATGCTGTGTTAGACCTTGGGCTAGCTCTTCAGGGAAAGGTCGGAATCAATAATCAAGCGAGAATTCGGCTTTCCAGCCCATGGGGAACAGGAATATGTGTTTCTTTTTCATTTCTGAGGTGTTTGTCAAAAGTGATGTTTTTGGGCTGAATTGAATCCTAAGGCGAATGCTGTGTTAGACTTTGGGCTAGCTCTTCAGGGTAGGCTCGGAATCAAAAATCAAGCGAGAATTCAGCTTTCCAGCCTGTGGGGAACAGGGATATGTGTTTCATTTTCATTTCTGATGTGTTTGCCAAAAGTGATGTTTTTGGGCTGAATTGAGAAATAAGGCGAATGCTGTGTTAGACCTTGGGCTAGCTTTTCAGGGAAAGGTCGGAATCAAAAATTGAGTGAGAATTCGGTTTTCCAGCCCGTGGGGAACAGGAATATGTGTTTCTTTTTCATTTCTGAGGTGTTTGTCAAAAGTGATGTTTTTGGGCTGAATTGAGAAATAAGGCGAATGCTGAGTTAGACCTTGGGCTAGCTCTTCAGGGAAAGGTCGGAATCAAAAATTGAGTGAGAATTCGGCTTTCCAGCCTGTGGGGAACAGGAATATGTGTTTCTTTTTCATTTCTGAGGTGTTTGTCAAAAGTGATGTTTTTGGGCTGAATTGAGAAATAAGGCGAATGCTGTGTTAGACCTTGGGCTAGATCTTCAGGGTAGGCTCGGAATCGAAAATCAAGCGAGAATTCGGCTTTCCAGCCTGTGCGGAACAGGAATATGTGTTTCATTTTCATTTCTGAGGTGTTTGTCAAAAGTGATGTTTTTGGGCTGAATTGAGAAATAAGGCGAATGCTGTGTTAGACCTTGGGCTAGCTCTTCAGGGAAAGGTCGGAATCAAAAATTGAGTGAGAATTCGGCTTTCCAGCCCGTGGGGAACAGGAATATGTGTTTCTTTTTCATTTCTGAGGTGTTTGTCAAAAGTGATGTTTTTGGGCTGAATTGAATCCTAAGGCGAATGCTGTGTTAGACTTTGGGCTAGCTCTTCAGGGTAGGCTCGGAATCAATAATCAAGTGAGAATTCAGCTTTCCAGCCTGTGGGGAACAGGGATATGTGTTTCATTTTTATTTCTGAGGTGTTTGCCAAAAGTGATGTTTTTGGGCTGAATTGAGAAATAAGGCGAATGCTGTGTTAGACCTTGGGCTAGCTCTTCAGGGAAAGGTCGGAATCAAAAATTGAGTGAGAATTCGGCTTTCCAGCCAGTGGGGAACAGGAATATGTGTTTCTTTTTCATTTCTGAGGTGTTTGCCAAAAGTGATGTTTTTGGGCTGAATTGAGAAATAAGGCGAATGCTGTGTTAGACCTTGGGCTAGCTCTTCAGGGAAAGGTCAGAATCAATAATCAAGCGAGAATTCGGCTTTCCAGCCCATGGGGAACAGGAATATGTGTTTCTTTTTCATTTCTGAGGTGTTTGTCAAAAGTGATGTTTTTGGGCTGAATTGAATCCTAAGGCGAATGCTGTGTTCGACTTTGGGCTAGCTCTTCAGAGAAAGGTCGGAATCAAAAATCGAGCGAGAATTCGGCTTTCCAGCCCGTGGGGAACAGGAATATGTGTTTCTTTTTCATTTCTGAGGTGTTTGCCAAAAGTGATGTTTTTGGGCTGAATTGAGAAATAAGGCGAATGCTGTGTTAGACCTTGGGCTAGCTCTTCAGGGAAAGGTCAGAATCAATAATCAAGCGAGAATTCGGCTTTCCAGCCCGTGGGGAACAGGAATATGTGTTTCTTTTTCATTTCTGAGGTGTTTGTCAAAAGTGATGTTTTTGGGCTGAATTGAGAAATAAGGCGAATGCTGTGTTAGACCTTGGGCTAGCTCTTCAGGGAAAGGTCGGAATCAATAATCAAGCGAGAATTCGGCTTTCCAGCCCATGGGGAACAGGAATATGTGTTTCTTTTTCATTTCTGAGATGTTTGTCAAAAGTGATGTTTTTGGGCTGAATTGAATCCTAAGGCGAATGCTGTGTTAGACTTTGGGCTAGCTCTTCAGGGTAGGCTCGGAATCAAAAATCAAGCGAGAATTCAGCTTTCCAGCCTGTGGGGAACAGGGATATGTGTTTCATTTTCATTTCTGATGTGTTTGCCAAAAGTGATGTTTTTGGGCTGAATTGAGAAATAAGGCGAATGCTGTGTTAGACCTTGGGCTAGCTCTTCAGGGAAAGGTCGGAATCAATAATCAAGCGAGAATTCGGCTTTCCAGCCCATGGGGAACAGGAATATGTGTTTCTTTTTCATTTCTGAGGTGTTTGTCAAAAGTGATGTTTTTGGGCTGAATTGAATCCTAAGGCGAATGCTGTGTTAGACTTTGGGCTAGCTCTTCAGGGTAGGCTCGGAATCAAAAATCAAGCGAGAATTCAGCTTTCCAGCCTGTGGGGAACAGGGATATGTGTTTCATTTTCATTTCTGATGTGTTTGCCAAAAGTGATGTTTTTGGGCTGAATTGAGAAATAAGGCGAATGCTGTGTTAGACCTTGGGATAGCTCTTCAGGGAAAGGTCGGAATCAATAATCAAGCGAGAATTCGGCTTTCCAGCCCATGGGGAACAGGAATATGTGTTTCTTTTTCATTTCTGAGGTGTTTGTCAAAAGTGATGTTTTTGGGCTGAATTGAATCCTAAGGCGAATGCTGTGTTAGACTTTGGGCTAGCTCTTCAGGGTAGGCTCGGAATCAAAAATCAAGCGAGAATTCAGCTTTCCAGCCTGTGGGGAACAGGGATATGTGTTTCATTTTCATTTCTGATGTGTTTGCCAAAAGTGATGTTTTTGGGCTGAATTGAGAAATAAGGCGAATGCTGTGTTAGACCTTGGGCTAGCTTTTCAGGGAAAGGTCGGAATCAAAAATTGAGTGAGAATTCGGTTTTCCAGCCCGTGGGGAACAGGAATATGTGTTTCTTTTTCATTTCTGAGGTGTTTGTCAAAAGTGATGTTTTTGGGCTGAATTGAGAAATAAGGCGAATGCTGAGTTAGACCTTGGGCTAGCTCTTCAGGGAAAGGTCGGAATCAAAAATTGAGTGAGAATTCGGCTTTCCAGCCCGTGGGGAACAGGAATATGTGTTTCTTTTTCATTTCTGAGGTGTTTGTCAAAAGTGATGTTTTTGGGCTGAATTGAGAAATAAGGCGAATGCTGTGTTAGACCTTGGGCTAGATCTTCAGGGTAGGCTCGGAATCGAAAATCAAGCGAGAATTCGGCTTTCCAGCCTGTGCGGAACAGGAATATGTGTTTCATTTTCATTTCTGAGGTGTTTGTCAAAAGTGATGTTTTTGGGCTGAATTGAGAAATAAGGCGAATGCTGTGTTAGACCTTGGGCTAGCTCTTCAGGGAAAGGTCGGAATCAAAAATCAAGCGAGAATTCGGCTTTCCAGCCTGTGCGGAACAGGAATATGTGTTTCATTTTCATTTCTGAGGTGTTTGTCAAAAGTCATGTTTTTGGGCTGAATTGAGAAATAAGGCGAATGCTGTGTTAGACTTTGGGCTAGATCTTCAGGGTAGGCCCGGAATCGAAAATCAAGCGAGAATTCGGCTTTCCAGCCTGTGCGGAACAGGAATATGTGTTTCATTTTCATTTCTGAGGTGTTTGTCAAAAGTGATGTTTTTGGGCTGAATTGAGAAATAAGGCGAATGCTGTTTTAGACCTTGGGCTAGCTCTTCAGGGAAACGTCGGAATAAAAAATCAAGCGAGAATTCGGCTTTCCAGCCTGTGCGGAACAGGAATATGTGTTTCATTTTCATTTCTGAGGTGTTTGTCAAAAGTCATGTTTTTTGGCTGAATTGAGAACTGAGGCGAATTCTGTGTTAGACCTTGGGCTAGCTCTTCAGGGTAGGCTAGGAATCGAAAATCAAGCGAGAATTCGGCTTTCCAGCCCGTGGGGAACAGGAATATGTGTTTCTTTTTCATTTCTGAGGTGTTTGTCAAAAGTGATGTTTTTGGGCTGAATTGAGAAATAAGGCGAATACTGTGTTAGACCTTGTGCTAGCTCTTCAGGGAAAGGTCAGAATCAATAATCAAGCGAGAATTCGGCTTTCCAGCCCGTGGGGAACAGGAATATGTGTTTCTTTTTCATTTCTGAGGTGTTTGTCAAAAGTGATGTTTTTGGGCTGAATTGAATCCTAAGGCGAATGCTGTCTTATACTTTGGGCTAGCTCTTCAGGGTAGGCTCGGAATCAAAAATCAAGCGAGAATTCAGCTTTCCAGCCTGTGGGGAACAGGGATATGTGTTTCATTTTCATTTCTGAGGTGTTTGTCAAAAGTGATGTTTTTGGGCTGAATTGAGAAATAAGGCGAATGCTGTGTTAGACCTTGGGCTAGCTCTTCAGGGAAAGGTCGGAATCAAAAATCAAGCGAGAATTCGGCTTTCCAGCCCGTGGGGAACAGGAATATGTGTTTCTTTTTCATTTCTGAGGTGTTTGTCAAAAGTGATGTTTTTGGGCTGAATTGAGAAATAAGGCGAATGCTGTGTTAGACCTTGGGCTAGATCTTCAGGGTAGGCTCGGAATCGAAAATCAAGCGAGAATTCGGCTTTCCAGCCTGTGCGGAACAGGAATATGTGTTTCATTTTCATTTCTGAGGTGTTTGTCAAAAGTGATGTTTTTGGGCTGAATTGAGAAATAAGGCGAATGCTGTGTTAGACCTTGGGCTAGCTCTTCAGGGAAAGGTCGGAATCAAAAATCAAGCGAGAATTCGGCTTTCCAGCCTGTGCGGAACAGGAATATGTGTTTCATTTTCATTTCTGAGGTGTTTGTCAAAAGTCATGTTTTTTGGCTGAATTGAGAACTGAGGCGAATTCTGTGTTAGACCTTGGGCTAGCTCTTCAGGGAAGGCTCGGAATCGAAAATCAAGCGAGAATTCGGCTTTCCAGCCCGTGGGGAACAGGAATATGTGTTTCTTTTTCATTTCTGAGGTGTTTGTCAAAAGTGATGTTTTTGGGCTGAATTGAATCCTAAGGCGAATGCTGTGTTAGACTTTGGGCGAGCTCTTCAGGGTAGGCTCGGAATCAAAAATCAAGCGAGAATTCAGCTTTCCAGCCTGTGGGGAACAGGGATATGTGTTTCATTTTCATTTCTGATGTGTTTGCCATAAGTGATGTTTTTGGGCTGAATTGAGAAATAAGGCGAATGCTGTGTTAGACCTTGGGCTAGCTTTTCAGGGAAAGGTCGGAATCAAAAATTGAGTGAGAATTCGGTTTTCCAGCCCGTGGGGAACAGGAATATGTGTTTCTTTTTCATTTCTGAGGTGTTTGTCAAAAGTGATGTTTTTGGGCTGAATTGAGAAATAAGGCGAATGCTGAGTTAGACCTTGGGCTAGCTCTTCAGGGAAAGGTCGGAATCAAAAATTGAGTGAGAATTCGGCTTTCCAGCCCGTGGGGAACAGGAATATGTGTTTCTTTTTCATTTCTGAGGTGTTTGTCAAAAGTGATGTTTTTGGGCTGAATTGAGAAATAAGGCGAATGCTGTGTTAGACCTTGGGCTAGCACTTCAGGGAAAGGTGGGAATCAAAAATCAAGCGAGAATTTGGCTTTCCAGCCCGTGGGGAACAGGAATATGTGTTTCTTTTTCATTTCTGATGTGTTTGCCAAAAGTGATGTTTTTGGGCTGAATTGAGAAATAAGGCGAATGCTGTGTTAGACCTTGGGCTAGCTCTTCAGGGAAAGGTCGGAATCAATAATCAAGCGAGAATTCGGCTTTCCAGCCCATGGGGAACAGGAATATGTGTTTCTTTTTCATTTCTGAGGTGTTTGTCAAAAGTGATGTTTTTGGGCTGAATTGAATCCTAAGGCGAATGCTGTGTTAGACTTTGGGCTAGCTCTTCAGGGTAGGCTCGGAATCAAAAATCAAGCGAGAATTCAGCTTTCCAGCCTGTGGGGAACAGGGATATGTGTTTCATTTTCATTTCTGATGTGTTTGCCATAAGTGATGTTTTTGGGCTGAATTGAGAAATAAGGCGAATGCTGTGTTAGACCTTGGGCTAGCTTTTCAGGGAAAGGTCGGAATCAAAAATTGAGTGAGAATTCGGTTTTCCAGCCCGTGGGGAACAGGAATATGTGTTTCTTTTTCATTTCTGAGGTGTTTGTCAAAAGTGATGTTTTTGGGCTGAATTGAGAAATAAGGCGAATGCTGAGTTAGACCTTGGGCTAGCTCTTCAGGGAAAGGTCGGAATCAAAAATTGAGTGAGAATTCGGCTTTCCAGCCCGTGGGGAACAGGAATATGTGTTTCTTTTTCATTTCTGAGGTGTTTGTCAAAAGTGATGTTTTTGGGCTGAATTGAGAAATAAGGCGAATGCTGTGTTAGACCTTGGGCTAGCTCTTCAGGGAAAGGTGGGAATCAAAAATCAAGCGAGAATTTGGCTTTCCAGCCCGTGGGGAACAGGAATATGTGTTTCTTTTTCATTTCTGAGGTGTTTGTCAAAAGTGATGTTTTTGGGCTGAATTGAGAAATAAGGCGAATGCTGTGTTAGACCTTGGGCTAGCTCTTCAGGGAAAGGTCGGAATCAAAAATCAAGCGAGAATTCGGCTTTCCAGCCTGTGCGGAACAGGAATATGTGTTTCATTTTCATTTCTGAGGTGTTTGTCAAAAGTCATGTTTTTTGGCTGAATTGAGAACTGAGGCGAATGCTGTGTTAGACTTTGGGGTAGCTCTTCAGGGTAGGCTCGGAATCGAAATTCAAGTGAGAATTTGGCTTTCCAGCACGTGGGGAACAGGAATATGTGTTTCTTTTTCATTTCTGAGGTGTTTGTCAAAAGTGATGTTTTTGGGCTGAATTGAGAACTGAGGCAAATTCTGTGTTAGACCTTGGGCTAGCTCTTCAGGGTAGGCTAGGAATCGAAAATCAAGCGAGAATTCGGCTTTCCAACCCGTGGGGAACAGGAATATGTGTTTCTTTTTCATTTCTGAGGTGTTTGTCAAAAGTGATGTTTTTGGGCTGAATTGAGAAATAAGGCGAATGCTGTGTTAGACCTTGGGCTAGCTCTTCAGGGAAAGGTCGGAATCAAAAATTGAGTGAGAATTCGGCTTTCCAGCCAGTGGGGAACAGGAATATGTGTTTCTTTTTCATTTCTGAGGTGTTTGCCAAAAGTGATGTTTTTGGGCTGAATTGAGAAATAAGGCGAATGCTGTGTTAGACCTTGGGCTAGCTCTTCAGGGAAAGGTCAGAATCAATAATCAAGCGAGAATTCGGCTTTCCAGCCCATGGGGAACAGGAATATGTGTTTCTTTTTCATTTCTGAGGTGTTTGTCAAAAGTGATGTTTTTGGGCTGAATTGAATCCTAAGGCGAATGCTGTGTTCGACTTTGGGCTAGCTCTTCAGAGAAAGGTCGGAATCAAAAATCGAGCGAGAATTCGGCTTTCCAGCCCGTGGGGAACAGGAATATGTGTTTCTTTTTCATTTCTGAGGTGTTTGCCAAAAGTGATGTTTTTGGGCTGAATTGAGAAATAAGGCGAATGCTGTGTTAGACCTTGGGCTAGCTCTTCAGGGAAAGGTCAGAATCAATAATCAAGCGAGAATTCGGCTTTCCAGCCCGTGGGGAACAGGAATATGTGTTTCTTTTTCATTTCTGAGGTGTTTGTCAAAAGTGATGTTTTTGGGCTGAATTGAGAAATAAGGCGAATGCTGTGTTAGACCTTGGGCTAGCTCTTCAGGGAAAGGTCGGAATCAATAATCAAGCGAGAATTCGGCTTTCCAGCCCATGGGGAACAGGAATATGTGTTTCTTTTTCATTTCTGAGATGTTTGTCAAAAGTGATGTTTTTGGGCTGAATTGAATCCTAAGGCGAATGCTGTGTTAGACTTTGGGCTAGCTCTTCAGGGTAGGCTCGGAATCAAAAATCAAGCGAGAATTCAGCTTTCCAGCCTGTGGGGAACAGGGATATGTGTTTCATTTTCATTTCTGATGTGTTTGCCAAAAGTGATGTTTTTGGGCTGAATTGAGAAATAAGGCGAATGCTGTGTTAGACCTTGGGCTAGCTCTTCAGGGAAAGGTCGGAATCAATAATCAAGCGAGAATTCGGCTTTCCAGCCCATGGGGAACAGGAATATGTGTTTCTTTTTCATTTCTGAGGTGTTTGTCAAAAGTGATGTTTTTGGGCTGAATTGAATCCTAAGGCGAATGCTGTGTTAGACTTTGGGCTAGCTCTTCAGGGTAGGCTCGGAATCAAAAATCAAGCGAGAATTCAGCTTTCCAGCCTGTGGGGAACAGGGATATGTGTTTCATTTTCATTTCTGATGTGTTTGCCAAAAGTGATGTTTTTGGGCTGAATTGAGAAATAAGGCGAATGCTGTGTTAGACCTTGGGCTAGCTTTTCAGGGAAAGGTCGGAATCAAAAATTGAGTGAGAATTCGGTTTTCCAGCCCGTGGGGAACAGGAATATGTGTTTCTTTTTCATTTCTGAGGTGTTTGTCAAAAGTGATGTTTTTGGGCTGAATTGAGAAATAAGGCGAATGCTGAGTTAGACCTTGGGCTAGCTCTTCAGGGAAAGGTCGGAATCAAAAATTGAGTGAGAATTCGGCTTTCCAGCCCGTGGGGAACAGGAATATGTGTTTCTTTTTCATTTCTGAGGTGTTTGTCAAAAGTGATGTTTTTGGGCTGAATTGAGAAATAAGGCGAATGCTGTGTTAGACCTTGGGCTAGATCTTCAGGGTAGGCTCGGAATCGAAAATCAAGCGAGAATTCGGCTTTCCAGCCTGTGCGGAACAGGAATATGTGTTTCATTTTCATTTCTGAGGTGTTTGTCAAAAGTGATGTTTTTGGGCTGAATTGAGAAATAAGGCGAATGCTGTGTTAGACCTTGGGCTAGCTCTTCAGGGAAAGGTCGGAATCAAAAATCAAGCGAGAATTCGGCTTTCCAGCCTGTGCGGAACAGGAATATGTGTTTCATTTTCATTTCTGAGGTGTTTGTCAAAAGTCATGTTTTTGGGCTGAATTGAGAAATAAGGCGAATGCTGTGTTAGACTTTGGGCTAGATCTTCAGGGTAGGCCCGGAATCGAAAATCAAGCGAGAATTCGGCTTTCCAGCCTGTGCGGAACAGGAATATGTGTTTCATTTTCATTTCTGAGGTGTTTGTCAAAAGTGATGTTTTTGGGCTGAATTGAGAAATAAGGCGAATGCTGTTTTCGACCTTGGGCTAGCTCTTCAGGGAAACGTCGGAATAAAAAATCAAGCGAGAATTCGGCTTTCCAGCCTGTGCGGAACAGGAATATGTGTTTCATTTTCATTTCTGAGGTGTTTGTCAAAAGTCATGTTTTTTGGCTGAATTGAGAACTGAGGCGAATTCTGTGTTAGACCTCTTCAGGGTAGGCTAGGAATCGAAAATCAAGCGAGAATTCGGCTTTCCAGCCCGTGGGGAACAGGAATATGTGTTTCTTTTTCATTTCTGAGGTGTTTGTCAAAAGTGATGTTTTTGGGCTGAATTGAGAAATAAGGTGAATGCTGTGTTAGACCTTGGGCTAGCTCTTCAGGGAAAGGTCGGAATCAAAAATCAAGCGAGAATTCGGCTTTCCAGCCCGTGGGGAACAGGAATATGTGTTTCTTTTTCATTTCTGAGGTGTTTGTCAAAAGTGATGTTTTTGGGCTGAATTGAGAAATAAGGCGAATGCTGTGTTAGACCTTGGGCTAGATCTTCAGGGTAGGCTCGGAATCGAAAATCAAGCGAGAATTCGGCTTTCCAGCCTGTGCGGAACAGGAATATGTGTTTCATTTTCATTTCTGAGGTGTTTGTCAAAAGTGATGTTTTTGGGCTGAATTGAGAAATAAGGCGAATGCTGTGTTAGACCTTGGGCTAGCTCTTCAGGGAAAGGTCGGAATCAAAAATCAAGCGAGAATTCGGCTTTCCAGCCTGTGCGGAACAGGAATATGTGTTTCATTTTCATTTCTGAGGTGTTTGTCAAAAGTCATGTTTTTTGGCTGAATTGAGAACTGAGGCGAATTCTGTGTTAGACCTTGGGCTAGCTCTTCAGGGAAGGCTCGGAATCGAAAATCAAGCGAGAATTCGGCTTTCCAGCCCGTGGGGAACAGGAATATGTGTTTCTTTTTCATTTCTGAGGTGTTTGTCAAAAGTGATGTTTTTGGGCTGAATTGAATCCTAAGGCGAATGCTGTGTTAGACTTTGGGCTAGCTCTTCAGGGTAGGCTCGGAATCAATAATCAAGCGAGAATTCAGCTTTCCAGCCTGTGGGGAACAGGGATATGTGTTTCATTTTTATTTCTGAGGTGTTTGCCAAAAGTGATGTTTTTGGGCTGAATTGAGAAATAAGGCGAATGCTGTGTTAGACCTTGGGCTAGCTCTTCAGGGAAAGGTCGGAATCAAAAATTGAGTGAGAATTCGGCTTTCCAGCCAGTGGGGAACAGGAATATGTGTTTCTTTTTCATTTCTGAGGTGTTTGCCAAAAGTGATGTTTTTGGGCTGAATTGAGAAATAAGGCGAATGCTGTGTTAGACCTTGGGCTAGCTCTTCAGGGAAAGGTCAGAATCAATAATCAAGCGAGAATTCGGCTTTCCAGCCCATGGGGAACAGGAATATGTGTTTCTTTTTCATTTCTGAGGTGTTTGTCAAAAGTGATGTTTTTGGGCTGAATTGAATCCTAAGGCGAATGCTGTGTTCGACTTTGGGCTAGCTCTTCAGAGAAAGGTCGGAATCAAAAATTGAGCGAGAATTCGGCTTTCCAGCCCGTGGGGAACAGGAATATGTGTTTCTTTTTCATTTCTGAGGTGTTTGCCAAAAGTGATGTTTTTGGGCTGAATTGAGAAATAAGGCGAATGCTGTGTTAGACCTTGGGCTAGCTCTTCAGGGAAAGGTCGGAATCAAAAATTGAGCGAGAATTCGGCTTTCCAGCCCATGGGGAACAGGAATATGTGTTTCTTTTTCATTTCTGAGGTGTTTGTCAAAAGTGATGTTTTTGGGCTGAATTGAATCCTAAGGCGAATGCTGTGTTAGACTTTGGGCTAGCTCTTCAGGGTAGGCTCGGAATCAAAAATCAAGCGAGAATTCAGCTTTCCAGCCTGTGGGGAACAGGGATATGTGTTTCATTTTCATTTCTGAGGTGTTTGCCAAAAGTGATGTTTTTTGGCTGAATTGAGAACTGAGGCGAATTCTGTGTTAGACCTTGGGCTAGCTCTTCAGGGTAGGCTAGGAATCGAAAATCAAGCGAGAATTCGGCTTTCCAGCCCGTGGGGAACAGGAATATGTGTTCCTTTTTCATTTCTGAGGTGTTTGTCAAAAGTGATGTTTTTGGGCTGAATTGAGAAATATGGCGAATACTGTGTTAGACCTTTTGCTAGCTCTTCAGGGAAAGGTCAGAATCAATAATCAAGCGAGAATTCGGCTTTCCAGCCCGTGGGGAACAGGAATATGTGTTTCTTTTTCATTTCTGAGGTGTTTGTCAAAAGTGATGTTTTTGGGCTGAATTGAATCCTAAGGCGAATGCTGTCTTAGACTTTGGGCTAGCTCTTCAGGGTAGGCTCGGAATCAAAAATCAAGCGAGAATTCAGCTTTCCAGCATGTGGGGAACAGGGATATGTGTTTCATTTTCATTTCTGAGGTGTTTGCCAAAAGTGATGTTTTTGGGCTGAATTGAGAAATAAGGCGAATGCTGTGTTAGACCTTGGGCTAGCTCTTCAGGGAAAGGTCGGAATCAAAAATTGAGTGAGAATTCAGTTTTCCAGCCCGTGGGGAACAGGAATATGTGTTTCTTTTTCATTTCTGAGGTGTTTGTCAAAAGTGATGTTTTTTGGCTGAATTGAGAAATAAGGCGAATGCTGTGTTAGACCTTGGGCTAGCTCTTCAGGGAAAGGTCAGAATCAAAAATCAAGCAAGAATTCGGCTTTCCAGCCTGTGGGGAACAGGAATATGTTTTTCATTTTCATTTCTGAGGTGTTTGTCAAAAGTCATGTTTTTTGGCTGTATTGAGTCCTAAGGCGAATGCTGTGTTAGACCTTGGGCTAGCTCTTCAGGGAAGGCTCGGAATCGAAAATCAAGCGAGAATTCGGCTTTCCAGCCCGTGGGGAACAGGAATATGTGTTTCTTTTTCATTTCTGAGGTGTTTGTCAAAAGTGATGTTTTTGGGCTGAATTGAGAAATAAGGCGAATGCTGTGTTAGACTTTGGGCTATATCTTCAGGGTAGGCTCGGAATCGAAAATCAAGCGAGAATTCGGCTTTCCAGCCTGTGCGGAACAGGAATATGTGTTTCATTTTCATTTCTGAGGTGTTTGTCAAAAGTGATGTTTTTGGGCTGAATTGAGAAATAAGGCGAATGCTGTTTTAGACCTTGGGCTAGCTCTTCAGGGAAACGTCGGAATAAAAAATCAAGCGAGAATTCGGCTTTCCAGCCTGTGCGGAACAGGAATATGTGTTTCATTTTCATTTCTGAGGTGTTTGTCAAAAGTCATGTTTTTTGGCTGAATTGAGAACTGAGGCGAATTCTGTGTTAGACCTTGGGCTAGCTCTTCAGGGTAGGCTAGGAATCGAAAATCAAGCGAGAATTCGGCTTTCCAGCCCGTGGGGAACAGGAATATGTGTTTCTTTTTCATTTCTGAGGTGTTTGTCAAAAGTGATGTTTTTGGGCTGAATTGAGAAATAAGGCGAATGCTGTGTTAGACCTTGGGCTAGCTCTTCAGGGAAAGGTCGGAATCAATAATCAAGCGAGAATTCGGCTTTCCAGCCCATGGGGAACAGGAATATGTGTTTCTTTTTCATTTCTGAGATGTTTGTCAAAAGTGATGTTTTTGGGCTGAATTGAATCCTAAGGCGAATGCTGTGTTAGACTTTGGGCTAGCTCTTCAGGGTAGGCTCGGAATCAAAAATCAAGCGAGAATTCAGCTTTCCAGCCTGTGGGGAACAGGGATATGTGTTTCATTTTCATTTCTGAGGTGTTTGCCAAAAGTGATGTTTTTTGGCTGAATTGAGAACTGAGGCGAATTCTGTGTTAGACCTTGGGCTAGCTCTTCAGGGTAGGCTAGGAATCGAAAATCAAGCGAGAATTCGGCTTTCCAGCCCGTGGGGAACAGGAATATGTGTTCCTTTTTCATTTCTGAGGTGTTTGTCAAAAGTGATGTTTTTGGGCTGAATTGAGAAATATGGCGAATACTGTGTTAGACCTTGTGCTAGCTCTTCAGGGAAAGGTCAGAATCAATAATCAAGCGAGAATTCGGCTTTCCAGCCCGTGGGGAACAGGAATATGTGTTTCTTTTTCATTTCTGAGGTGTTTGTCAAAAGTGATGTTTTTGGGCTGAATTGAATCCTAAGGCGAATGCTGTCTTAGACTTTGGGCTAGCTCTTCAGGGTAGGCTCGGAATCAAAAATCAAGCGAGAATTCAGCTTTCCAGCATGTGGGGAACAGGGATATGTGTTTCATTTTCATTTCTGAGGTGTTTGCCAAAAGTGATGTTTTTGGGCTGAATTGAGAAATAAGGCGAATGCTGTGTTAGACCTTGGGCTAGCTCTTCAGGGAAAGGTCGGAATCAAAAATTGAGTGAGAATTCGGTTTTCCAGCCCGTGGGGAACAGGAATATGTGTTTCTTTTTCATTTCTGAGGTGTTTGTCAAAAGTGATGTTTTTTGGCTGAATTGAGAAATAAGGCGAATGCTGTGTTAGACCTTGGGCTAGCTCTTCAGGGAAAGGTCAGAATCAAAAATCAAGCAAGAATTCGGCTTTCCAGCCTGTGGGGAACAGGAATATGTTTTTCATTTTCATTTCTGAGGTGTTTGTCAAAAGTCATGTTTTTTGGCTGTATTGAGTCCTAAGGCGAATGCTGTGTTAGACTTTGGGCTAGCTCTTCAGGGTAGGCTCGGAATCGAAATTCAAGCGAGAATTCAGCTTTCCAGCCTGTGGGGAACAGGGATATGTGTTTCATTTTCATTTCTGAGGTGTTTGCCAAAAGTGATGTTTTTGGGCTGAATTGAGAAATAAGGCGAATGCTGTGTTAGACCTTGGGCTAGCTCTTCAGGGTAGGCTAGGAATCGAAAATCAAGCGAGAATTCGGCTTTCCAGCCCGTGGGGAACAGGAATATGTGTTTCTTTTTCATTTCTGAGGTGTTTGTCAAAAGTGATGTTTTTGGGCTGAATTTAGAAATAAGGCGAATACTGTGTTAGACCTTGTGCTAGCTCTTCAGGGAAAGGTCAGAATCAATAATCAAGCGAGAATTCGGCTTTCCAGCCCGTGGGGAACAGGAATATGTGTTTCTTTTTCATTTCTGAGGTGTTTGTCAAAAGTGAGGTTTTTGGGCTGAATTGAATCCTAAGGCGAATGCTGTGTTAGACTTTGGGCTAGCTCTTCAGGGTAGGCTCGGAATCAAAAATCAAGCGAGAATTCAGCTTTCCAGCCTGTGGGGAACAGGGATATGTGTTTCATTTTCATTTCTGAGGTGTTTGCCAAAAGTGATGTTTTTGGGCTGAATTGAGAAATAAGGCGAATGCTGTGTTAGACCTTGGGCTAGCTCTTCAGGGAAAGGTCGGAATCAAAAATTGAGTGAGAATTCGGTTTTCCAGCCCATGGGGAACAGGAATATGTGTTTCTTTTTCATTTCTGAGGTGTTTGTCAAAAGTCATGTTTTTTGGCTGTATTGAGTCCTAAGGCGAATGCTGTGTTAGACTTTGGGCTAGCTCTTCAGGGTAGGCTCGGAATCGAAATTCAAGTGAGAATTTGGCTTTCCAGCACGTGGGGAACAGGAATATATGTTTCTTTTTGATTTCTGAGGTGTTTGTCAAAAGTGATGTTTTTGGGCTGAATTGAATCCTAAGGCGAATGCTGTGTTAGACTTTGGGCTAGCTCTTCAGGGTAGGCTCGGAATCAAAAATCAAGCGAGAATTCAGCTTTCCAGCCTGTGGGGAACAGGGATATGTGTTTCATTTTCATTTCTGAGGTGTTTGCCAAAAGTGATGTTTTTGGGCTGAATTGAGAAATAAGGCGAATGCTGTGTTAGACCTTGGGCTAGCTCTTCAGGGAAAGGTCGGAATCAAAAATTGAGTGAGAATTCGGTTTTCCAGCCCGTGGGGAACAGGAATATGTGTTTCTTTTTCATTTCTGAGGTGTTTGTCAAAAGTGATGTTTTTTGGCTGAATTGAGAAATAAGGCGAATGCTGTGTTAGACCTTGGGCTAGCTCTTCAGGGAAAGGTCAGAATCAAAAATCAAGCAAGAATTCGGCTTTCCAGCCTGTGGGGAACAGGAATATGTTTTTCATTTTCATTTCTGAGGTGTTTGTCAAAAGTCATGTTTTTTGGCTGTATTGAGTCCTAAGGCGAATGCTGTGTTAGACTTTGGGCTAGCTCTTCAGGGTAGGCTCGGAATCGAAATTCAAGTGAGAATTTGGCTTTCCAGCACGTGGGGAACAGGAATATGTGTTTCTTTTTGATTTCTGAGGTGTTTGTCAAAAGTGATATTTTTGGACTGAATTGAATCCTAAGGCGAATGCTGTGTTAGACTTTGGGCTAGCTCTTCAGGGTAGGCTCGGAATCAAAAATCAAGCGAGAATTCGGCTTTCCAGCCTGTGGGGAACAGGAATATGTGTTTCATTTTCATTTCTGAGGTGTTTGTCAAAAGTGATGTTTTTGGGCTGAATTGAGAAATAAGGAGAATGCTGTGTTAGACTTTGGGCTAGCTCTTCAGCGAAGGCTTGGAATCGAAAATCAAGCGAGAATTTGGCTTTCCAGCCTGTGGGGAACAGGAATATGTGTTTCTTTTTCATTACTGAGGTGTTTGCCAAAAGTGATGTTTTTGGGCTCAATTGAGAAATAAGGCGAATGCTGTGTTAGACCTTGGGCTAGCTCTTCAGGGAAAGGTCGGAATCAAAAATCAAGCGAGAATTTGGCTTTCCAGCCTGTGGGGAACAGGAATATGTGTTTCTTTTTCATTTCTGAGGTGTTTGTCAAAAGTGATGTTTTTGGGCTGAATTGAGAAATAAGGCGAATGCTGTGTTAGACCTTGGGCTAGCTCTTCAGGGAAAGGTCGGAATCAAAAATCAAGCGAGAATTCGGCTTTCCAGCCTGTGGGGAACAGGGATATGTGTTTCATTTTCATTTCTGAGGTGTTTGCCAAAAGTGATGTTTTTGGGCTGAATTGAGAAATAAGGCGAATGCTGTGTTAGACCTTGGGCTAGCTCTTCAGGGAAAGGTCGGAATCAAAAATTGAGTGAGAATTCGGTTTTCCAGCCCATGGGGAACAGGAATATGTGTTTCTTTTTCATTTCTGAGGTGTTTGTCAAAAGTGATGTTTTTGGGCTGAATTGAATCCTAAGGCGAATGCTGTGTTAGACTTTGGGCTAGCTCTTCAGGGTAGGCTCGGAATCAAAAATCAAGCGAGAATTCAGCTTTCCAGCCTGTGGGGAACAGGGATATGTGTTTCATTTTCATTTCTGATGTGTTTGCCAAAAGTGATGTTTTTGGGCTGAATTGAGAAATAAGGCGAATGCTGTGTTAGACCTTGGGCTAGCTCTTCAGGGAAAGGTCGGAATCAATAATCAAGCGAGAATTCGGCTTTCCAGCCCATGGGGAACAGGAATATGTGTTTCTTTTTCATTTCTGAGGTGTTTGTCAAAAGTGATGTTTTTGGGCTGAATTGAATCCTAAGGCGAATGCTGTGTTAGACTTTGGGCTAGCTCTTCAGGGTAGGCTCGGAATCAAAAATCAAGCGAGAATTCAGCTTTCCAGCCTGTGGGGAACAGGGATATGTGTTTTTCCTTTTTCATTTCTGATGTGTTTGCCATAAGTGATGTTTTTGGGCTGAATTGAGAAATAAGGCGAATGCTGTGTTAGACCTTGGGCTAGCTTTTCAGGGAAAGGTCGGAATCAAAAATTGAGTGAGAATTCAGTTTTCCAGCCCGTGGGGAACAGGAATATGTGTTTCTTTTTCATTTCTGAGGTGTTTGTCAAAAGTGATGTTTTTGGGCTGAATTGAGAAATAAGGCGAATGCTGAGTTAGACCTTGGGCTAGCTCTTCAGGGAAAGGTCGGAATCAAAAATTGAGTGAGAATTCGGCTTTCCAGCCCGTGGGGAACAGGAATATGTGTTTCTTTTTCATTTCTGAGGTGTTTGTCAAAAGTGATGTTTTTGGGCTGAATTGAGAAATAAGGCGAATGCTGTGTTAGACCTTGGGCTAGCTCTTCAGGGAAAGGTGGGAATCAAAAATCAAGCGAGAATTTGGCTTTCCAGCCCGTGGGGAACAGGAATATGTGTTTCTTTTTCATTTCTGATGTGTTTGCCAAAAGTGATGTTTTTGGGCTGAATTGAGAAATAAGGCGAATGCTGTGTTAGACCTTGGGCTAGCTCTTCAGGGAAAGGTCGGAATCAATAATCAAGCGAGAATTCGGCTTTCCAGCCCATGGGGAACAGGAATATGTGTTTCTTTTTCATTTCTGAGGTGTTTGTCAAAAGTGATGTTTTTGGGCTGAATTGAATCCTAAGGCGAATGCTGTGTTAGACTTTGGGCTAGCTCTTCAGGGTAGGCTCGGAATCAAAAATCAAGCGAGAATTCAGCTTTCCAGCCTGTGGGGAACAGGGATATGTGTTTCATTTTCATTTCTGATGTGTTTGCCATAAGTGATGTTTTTGGGCTGAATTGAGAAATAAGGCGAATGCTGTGTTAGACCTTGGGCTAGCTTTTCAGGGAAAGGTCGGAATCAAAAATTGAGTGAGAATTCGGTTTTCCAGCCCGTGGGGAACAGGAATATGTGTTTCTTTTTCATTTCTGAGGTGTTTGTCAAAAGTGATGTTTTTGGGCTGAATTGAGAAATAAGGCGAATGCTGAGTTAGACCTTGGGCTAGCTCTTCAGGGAAGGTGGGAATCAAAAATCAAGCGAGAATTTGGCTTTCCAGCCCGTGGGGAACAGGAATATGTGTTTCTTTTTGATTTCTGAGGTGTTTGTCAAAAGTGATATTTTTGGACTGAATTGAATCCTAAGGCGAATGCTGTGTTAGACTTTGGGCTAGCTCTTCAGGGTAGGCTCGGAATCAAAAATCAAGCGAGAATTCGGCTTTCCAGCCTGTGGGGAACAGGAATATGTGTTTCATTTTCATTTCTGAGGTGTTTGTCAAAAGTGATGTTTTTGGGCTGAATTGAGAAATAAGGAGAATGCTGTGTTAGACTTTGGGCTAGCTCTTCAGCGAAGGCTTGGAATCGAAAATCAAGCGAGAATTTGGCTTTCCAGTGTGGGGAACAGGAATATGTGTTTCTTTTTCATTACTGAGGTGTTTGCCAAAAGTGATGTTTTTGGGCTCAATTGAGAAATAAGGCGAATGCTGTGTTAGACCTTGGGCTAGCTCTTCAGGGAAAGGTCGGAATCAAAAATCAAGCGAGAATTTGGCTTTCCAGCCTGTGGGGAACAGGAATATGTGTTTCTTTTTCATTTCTGAGGTGTTTGTCAAAAGTGATGTTTTTGGGCTGAATTGAGAAATAAGGCGAATGCTGTGTTAGACCTTGGGCTAGCTCTTCAGGGAAAGGTCGGAATCAAAAATCAAGCGAGAATTCGGCTTTCCAGCCTGTGGGGAACAGGGATATGTGTTTCATTTTCATTTCTGAGGTGTTTGCCAAAAGTGATGTTTTTGGGCTGAATTGAGAAATAAGGCGAATGCTGTGTTAGACCTTGGGCTAGCTCTTCAGGGAAAGGTCGGAATCAAAAATTGAGTGAGAATTCGGTTTTCCAGCCCGTGGGGAACAGGAATATGTGTTTCTTTTTCATTTCTGAGGTGTTTGTCAAAAGTGATGTTTTTGGGCTGAATTGAATCCTAAGGCGAATGCTGTGTTAGACTTTGGGCTAGCTCTTCAGGGTAGGCTCGGAATCAAAAATCAAGCGAGAATTCAGCTTTCCAGCCTGTGGGGAACAGGGATATGTGTTTCATTTTCATTTCTGATGTGTTTGCCAAAAGTGATGTTTTTGGGCTGAATTGAGAAATAAGGAGAATGCTGTGTTAGACCTTGGGCTAGCTCTTCAGGGAAAGGTCGGAATCAATAATCAAGCGAGAATTCGGCTTTCCAGCCCATGGGGAACAGGAATATGTGTTTCTTTTTCATTTCTGAGGTGTTTGTCAAAAGTGATGTTTTTGGGCTGAATTGAATCCTAAGGCGAATGCTGTGTTAGACTTTGGGCTAGCTCTTCAGGGTAGGCTCGGAATCAAAAATCAAGCGAGAATTCAGCTTTCCAGCCTGTGGGGAACAGGGATATGTGTTTCATTTTCATTTCTGATGTGTTTGCCATAAGTGATGTTTTTGGGCTGAATTGAGAAATAAGGCGAATGCTGTGTTAGACCTTGGGCTAGCTTTTCAGGGAAAGGTCGGAATCAAAAATTGAGTGAGAATTCGGTTTTCCAGCCCGTGGGGAACAGGAATATGTGTTTCTTTTTCATTTCTGAGGTGTTTGTCAAAAGTGATGTTTTTGGGCTGAATTGAGAAATAAGGCGAATGCTGAGTTAGACCTTGGGCTAGCTCTTCAGGGAAAGGTCGGAATCAAAAATTGAGTGAGAATTCGGCTTTCCAGCCCGTGGGGAACAGGAATATGTGTTTCTTTTTCATTTCTGAGGTGTTTGTCAAAAGTGATGTTTTTGGGCTGAATTGAGAAATAAGGCGAATGCTGTGTTAGACCTTGGGCTAGCTCTTCAGGGAAAGGTGGGAATCAAAAATCAAGCGAGAATTTGGCTTTCCAGCCCGTGGGGAACAGGAATATGTGTTTCTTTTTCATTTCTGATGTGTTTGCCAAAAGTGATGTTTTTGGGCTGAATTGAGAAATAAGGCGAATGCTGTGTTAGACCTTGGGCTAGCTCTTCAGGGAAAGGTCGGAATCAATAATCAAGCGAGAATTCGGCTTTCCAGCCCATGGGGAACAGGAATATGTGTTTCTTTTTCATTTCTGAGGTGTTTGTCAAAAGTGATGTTTTTGGGCTGAATTGAATCCTAAGGCGAATGCTGTGTTAGACTTTGGGCTAGCTCTTCAGGGTAGGCTCGGAATCAAAAATCAAGCGAGAATTCAGCTTTCCAGCCTGTGGGGAACAGGGATATGTGTTTCATTTTCATTTCTGATGTGTTTGCCATAAGTGATGTTTTTGGGCTGAATTGAGAAATAAGGCGAATGCTGTGTTAGACCTTGGGCTAGCTTTTCAGGGAAAGGTCGGAATCAAAAATTGAGTGAGAATTCGGTTTTCCAGCCCGTGGGGAACAGGAATATGTGTTTCTTTTTCATTTCTGAGGTGTTTGTCAAAAGTGATGTTTTTGGGCTGAATTGAGAAATAAGGCGAATGCTGAGTTAGACCTTGGGCTAGCTCTTCAGGGAAAGGTGGGAATCAAAAATCAAGCGAGAATTTGGCTTTCCAGCCCGTGGGGAACAGGAATATGTGTTTCTTTTTCATTTCTGAGGTGTTTGTCAAAAGTGATGTTTTTGGGCTGAATTGAGAAATAAGGCGAATGCTGTGTTAGACCTTGGGCTAGCTCTTCAGGGAAAGGTCGGAATCAAAAATCAAGCGAGAATTCGACTTTCCAGCCTGTGCGGAACAGGAATATGTGTTTCATTTTCATTTCTGAGGTGTTTGTCAAAAGTCATGTTTTTTGGCTGAATTGAGAACTGAGGCGAATGCTGTGTTAGACTTTGGGGTAGCTCTTCAGGGTAGGCTCGGAATCGAAATTCAAGTGAGAATTTGGCTTTCCAGCACGTGGGGAACAGGAATTTTTTTTTTTTTGATTTCTGAGGTGTTTGTCAAAAGTGATATTTTTGGACTGAATTGAATCCTAAGGCGAATGCTGTGTTAGACTTTGGGCTAGCTCTTCAGGGTAGGCTCGGAATCAGAAATCAAGCGAGAATTCGGCTTTCCAGCCTGTGGGGAACAGGAATATGTGTTTCATTTTCATTTCTGAGGTGTTTGTCAAAAGTGATGTTTTTGGGCTGAATTGAGAAACAAGGAGAATGCTGTGTTAGACTTTGGGCTAGCTCTTCAGCGAAGGCTTGGAATCGAAAATCAAGCGAGAATTCGGCTTTCCAGCCTGTGGGGAACAGGAATATGTGTTTCTTTTTCATTACTGAGTTGTTTGCCAAAAGTGATGTTTTTGGGCTGAATTGAGAACTGAGGCGAATTCTGTGTTAGACCTTGGGCTAGCTCTTCAGGGTAGGCTAGGAATCGAAAATCAAGCGAGAATTCGGCTTTCCAGCCCGTGGGGAACAGGAATATGTGTTTCTTTTTCATTTCTGAGGTGTTTGTCAAAAGTGATGTTTTTGGGCTGAATTGAGAAATAAGGCGAATGCTGTGTTAGACCTTGGGCTAGCTCTTCAGGGAAAGGTCGGAATCAAAAATTGAGTGAGAATTCGGCTTTCCAGCCCGTGGGGAACAGGAATATGTGTTTCTTTTTCATTTCTGAGGTGTTTGTCAAAAGTGATGTTTTTGGGCTGAATTGAATCCTAAGGCGAATGCTGTGTTAGACTTTGGGCTAGCTCTTCAGGGTAGGCTCGGAATCAATAATCAAGCGAGAATTCAGCTTTCCAGCCTGTGGGGAACAGGGATATGTGTTTCATTTTTATTTCTGAGGTGTTTGCCAAAAGTGATGTTTTTGGGCTGAATTGAGAAATAAGGCGAATGCTGTGTTAGACCTTGGGCTAGCTCTTCAGGGAAAGGTCGGAATCAAAAATTGAGTGAGAATTCGGCTTTCCAGCCAGTGGGGAACAGGAATATGTGTTTCTTTTTCATTTCTGAGGTGTTTGCCAAAAGTGATGTTTTTGGGCTGAATTGAGAAATAAGGCGAATGCTGTGTTAGACCTTGGGCTAGCTCTTCAGGGAAAGGTCAGAATCAATAATCAAGCGAGAATTCGGCTTTCCAGCCCATGGGGAACAGGAATATGTGTTTCTTTTTCATTTCTGAGGTGTTTGTCAAAAGTGATGTTTTTGGGCTGAATTGAATCCTAAGGCGAATGCTGTGTTCGACTTTGGGCTAGCTCTTCAGAGAAAGGTCGGAATCAAAAATCGAGCGAGAATTCGGCTTTCCAGCCCGTGGGGAACAGGAATATGTGTTTCTTTTTCATTTCTGAGGTGTTTGCCAAAAGTGATGTTTTTGGGCTGAATTGAGAAATAAGGCGAATGCTGTGTTAGACCTTGGGCTAGCTCTTCAGGGAAAGGTCAGAATCAATAATCAAGCGAGAATTCGGCTTTCCAGCCCGTGGGGAACAGGAATATGTGTTTCTTTTTCATTTCTGAGGTGTTTGTCAAAAGTGATGTTTTTGGGCTGAATTGAGAAATAAGGCGAATGCTGTGTTAGACCTTGGGCTAGCTCTTCAGGGAAAGGACGGAATCAATAATCAAGCGAGAATTCGGCTTTCCAGCCCATGGGGAACAGGAATATGTGTTTCTTTTTCATTTCTGAGATGTTTGTCAAAAGTGATGTTTTTGGGCTGAATTGAATCCTAAGGCGAATGCTGTGTTAGACTTTGGGCTAGCTCTTCAGGGTAGGCTCGGAATCAAAAATCAAGCGAGAATTCAGCTTTCCAGCCTGTGGGGAACAGGGATATGTGTTTCATTTTCATTTCTGATGTGTTTGCCAAAAGTGATGTTTTTGGGCTGAATTGAGAAATAAGGCGAATGCTGTGTTAGACCTTGGGCTAGCTCTTCAGGGAAAGGTCGGAATCAAAAATCAAGCGAGAATTCGGCTTTCCAGCCCGTGGGGAACAGGAATATGTGTTTCTTTTTCATTTCTGAGGTGTTTGTCAAAAGTGATGTTTTTGGGCTGAATTGAGAAATAAGGCGAATGCTGTGTTAGACCTTGGGCTAGATCTTCAGGGTAGGCTCGGAATCGAAAATCAAGCGAGAATTCGGCTTTCCAGCCTGTGCGGAACAGGAATATGTGTTTCATTTTCATTTCTGAGGTGTTTGTCAAAAGTGATGTTTTTGGGCTGAATTGAGAAATAAGGCGAATGCTGTGTTAGACCTTGGGCTAGCTCTTCAGGGAAAGGTCGGAATCAAAAATCAAGCGAGAATTCGGCTTTCCAGCCTGTGCGGAACAGGAATATGTGTTTCATTTTCATTTCTGAGGTGTTTGTCAAAAGTCATGTTTTTTGGCTGAATTGAGAACTGAGGCGAATTCTGTGTTAGACCTTGGGCTAGCTCTTCAGGGAAGGCTCGGAATCGAAAATCAAGCGAGAATTCGGCTTTCCAGCCCGTGGGGAACAGGAATATGTGTTTCTTTTTCATTTCTGAGGTGTTTGTCAAAAGTGATGTTTTTGGGCTGAATTGAATCCTAAGGCGAATGCTGTGTTAGACTTTGGGCTAGCTCTTCAGGGTAGGCTCGGAATCAATAATCAAGCGAGAATTCAGCTTTCCAGCCTGTGGGGAACAGGGATATGTGTTTCATTTTTATTTCTGAGGTGTTTGCCAAAAGTGATGTTTTTGGGCTGAATTGAGAAATAAGGCGAATGCTGTGTTAGACCTTGGGCTAGCTCTTCAGGGAAAGGTCGGAATCAAAAATTGAGTGAGAATTCGGCTTTCCAGCCAGTGGGGAACAGGAATATGTGTTTCTTTTTCATTTCTGAGGTGTTTGCCAAAAGTGATGTTTTTGGGCTGAATTGAGAAATAAGGCGAATGCTGTGTTAGACCTTGGGCTAGCTCTTCAGGGAAAGGTCAGAATCAATAATCAAGCGAGAATTCGGCTTTCCAGCCCATGGGGAACAGGAATATGTGTTTCTTTTTCATTTCTGAGGTGTTTGTCAAAAGTGATGTTTTTGGGCTGAATTGAATCCTAAGGCGAATGCTGTGTTCGACTTTGGGCTAGCTCTTCAGAGAAAGGTCGGAATCAAAAATCGAGCGAGAATTCGGCTTTCCAGCCCGTGGGGAACAGGAATATGTGTTTCTTTTTCATTTCTGAGGTGTTTGCCAAAAGTGATGTTTTTGGGCTGAATTGAGAAATAAGGCGAATGCTGTGTTAGACCTTGGGCTAGCTCTTCAGGGAAAGGTCAGAATCAATAATCAAGCGAGAATTCGGCTTTCCAGCCCGTGGGGAACAGGAATATGTGTTTCTTTTTCATTTCTGAGGTGTTTGTCAAAAGTGATGTTTTTGGGCTGAATTGAGAAATAAGGCGAATGCTGTGTTAGACCTTGGGCTAGCTCTTCAGGGAAAGGTCGGAATCAATAATCAAGCGAGAATTCGGCTTTCCAGCCCATGGGGAACAGGAATATGTGTTTCTTTTTCATTTCTGAGATGTTTGTCAAAAGTGATGTTTTTGGGCTGAATTGAATCCTAAGGCGAATGCTGTGTTAGACTTTGGGCTAGCTCTTCAGGGTAGGCTCGGAATCAAAAATCAAGCGAGAATTCAGCTTTCCAGCCTGTGGGGAACAGGGATATGTGTTTCATTTTCATTTCTGATGTGTTTGCCAAAAGTGATGTTTTTGGGCTGAATTGAGAAATAAGGCGAATGCTGTGTTAGACCTTGGGCTAGCTCTTCAGGGAAAGGTCGGAATCAAAAATCAAGCGAGAATTCGGCTTTCCAGCCCGTGGGGAACAGGAATATGTGTTTCTTTTTCATTTCTGAGGTGTTTGTCAAAAGTGATGTTTTTGGGCTGAATTGAGAAATAAGGCGAATGCTGTGTTAGACCTTGGGCTAGATCTTCAGGGTAGGCTCGGAATCGAAAATCAAGCGAGAATTCGGCTTTCCAGCCTGTGCGGAACAGGAATATGTGTTTCATTTTCATTTCTGAGGTGTTTGTCAAAAGTGATGTTTTTGGGCTGAATTGAGAAATAAGGCGAATGCTGAGTTAGACCTTGGGCTAGCTCTTCAGGGAAAGGTCGGAATCAAAAATTGAGTGAGAATTCGGCTTTCCAGCCCGTGGGGAACAGGAATATGTGTTTCTTTTTCATTTCTGAGGTGTTTGTCAAAAGTGATGTTTTTGGGCTGAATTGAGAAATAAGGCGAATGCTGTGTTAGACCTTGGGCTAGCTCTTCAGGGAAAGGTGGGAATCAAAAATCAAGCGAGAATTTGGCTTTCCAGCCCGTGGGGAACAGGAATATGTGTTTCTTTTTCATTTCTGATGTGTTTGCCAAAAGTGATGTTTTTGGGCTGAATTGAGAAATAAGGCGAATGCTGTGTTAGACCTTGGGCTAGCTCTTCAGGGAAAGGTCGGAATCAATAATCAAGCGAGAATTCGGCTTTCCAGCCCATGGGGAACAGGAATATGTGTTTCTTTTTCATTTCTGAGGTGTTTGTCAAAAGTGATGTTTTTGGGCTGAATTGAATCCTAAGGCGAATGCTGTGTTAGACTTTGGGCTAGCTCTTCAGGGTAGGCTCGGAATCAAAAATCAAGCGAGAATTCAGCTTTCCAGCCTGTGGGGAACAGGGATATGTGTTTCATTTTCATTTCTGATGTGTTTGCCATAAGTGATGTTTTTGGGCTGAATTGAGAAATAAGGCGAATGCTGTGTTAGACCTTGGGCTAGCTTTTCAGGGAAAGGTCGGAATCAAAAATTGAGTGAGAATTCGGTTTTCCAGCCCGTGGGGAACAGGAATATGTGTTTCTTTTTCATTTCTGAGGTGTTTGTCAAAAGTGATGTTTTTGGGCTGAATTGAGAAATAAGGCGAATGCTGAGTTAGACCTTGGGCTAGCTCTTCAGGGAAAGGTGGGAATCAAAAATCAAGCGAGAATTTGGCTTTCCAGCCCGTGGGGAACAGGAATATGTGTTTCTTTTTCATTTCTGAGGTGTTTGTCAAAAGTGATGTTTTTGGGCTGAATTGAGAAATAAGGCGAATGCTGTGTTAGACCTTGGGCTAGCTCTTCAGGGAAAGGTCGGAATCAAAAATCAAGCGAGAATTCGACTTTCCAGCCTGTGCGGAACAGGAATATGTGTTTCATTTTCATTTCTGAGGTGTTTGTCAAAAGTCATGTTTTTTGGCTGAATTGAGAACTGAGGCGAATGCTGTGTTAGACTTTGGGGTAGCTCTTCAGGGTAGGCTCGGAATCGAAATTCAAGTGAGAATTTGGCTTTCCAGCACGTGGGGAACAGGAATTTTTTTTTTTTTGATTTCTGAGGTGTTTGTCAAAAGTGATATTTTTGGACTGAATTGAATCCTAAGGCGAATGCTGTGTTAGACTTTGGGCTAGCTCTTCAGGGTAGGCTCGGAATCAGAAATCAAGCGAGAATTCGGCTTTCCAGCCTGTGGGGAACAGGAATATGTGTTTCATTTTCATTTCTGAGGTGTTTGTCAAAAGTGATGTTTTTGGGCTGAATTGAGAAACAAGGAGAATGCTGTGTTAGACTTTGGGCTAGCTCTTCAGCGAAGGCTTGGAATCGAAAATCAAGCGAGAATTCGGCTTTCCAGCCTGTGGGGAACAGGAATATGTGTTTCTTTTTCATTACTGAGTTGTTTGCCAAAAGTGATGTTTTTGGGCTGAATTGAGAACTGAGGCGAATTCTGTGTTAGACCTTGGGCTAGCTCTTCAGGGTAGGCTAGGAATCGAAAATCAAGCGAGAATTCGGCTTTCCAGCCCGTGGGGAACAGGAATATGTGTTTCTTTTTCATTTCTGAGGTGTTTGTCAAAAGTGATGTTTTTGGGCTGAATTGAGAAATAAGGCGAATGCTGTGTTAGACCTTGGGCTAGCTCTTCAGGGAAAGGTCGGAATCAAAAATTGAGTGAGAATTCGGCTTTCCAGCCCGTGGGGAACAGGAATATGTGTTTCTTTTTCATTTCTGAGGTGTTTGTCAAAAGTGATGTTTTTGGGCTGAATTGAATCCTAAGGCGAATGCTGTGTTAGACTTTGGGCTAGCTCTTCAGGGTAGGCTCGGAATCAATAATCAAGCGAGAATTCAGCTTTCCAGCCTGTGGGGAACAGGGATATGTGTTTCATTTTTATTTCTGAGGTGTTTGCCAAAAGTGATGTTTTTGGGCTGAATTGAGAAATAAGGCGAATGCTGTGTTAGACCTTGGGCTAGCTCTTCAGGGAAAGGTCGGAATCAAAAATTGAGTGAGAATTCGGCTTTCCAGCCAGTGGGGAACAGGAATATGTGTTTCTTTTTCATTTCTGAGGTGTTTGCCAAAAGTGATGTTTTTGGGCTGAATTGAGAAATAAGGCGAATGCTGTGTTAGACCTTGGGCTAGCTCTTCAGGGAAAGGTCAGAATCAATAATCAAGCGAGAATTCGGCTTTCCAGCCCATGGGGAACAGGAATATGTGTTTCTTTTTCATTTCTGAGGTGTTTGTCAAAAGTGATGTTTTTGGGCTGAATTGAATCCTAAGGCGAATGCTGTGTTCGACTTTGGGCTAGCTCTTCAGAGAAAGGTCGGAATCAAAAATCGAGCGAGAATTCGGCTTTCCAGCCCGTGGGGAACAGGAATATGTGTTTCTTTTTCATTTCTGAGGTGTTTGCCAAAAGTGATGTTTTTGGGCTGAATTGAGAAATAAGGCGAATGCTGTGTTAGACCTTGGGCTAGCTCTTCAGGGAAAGGTCAGAATCAATAATCAAGCGAGAATTCGGCTTTCCAGCCCGTGGGGAACAGGAATATGTGTTTCTTTTTCATTTCTGAGGTGTTTGTCAAAAGTGATGTTTTTGGGCTGAATTGAGAAATAAGGCGAATGCTGTGTTAGACCTTGGGCTAGCTCTTCAGGGAAAGGACGGAATCAATAATCAAGCGAGAATTCGGCTTTCCAGCCCATGGGGAACAGGAATATGTGTTTCTTTTTCATTTCTGAGATGTTTGTCAAAAGTGATGTTTTTGGGCTGAATTGAATCCTAAGGCGAATGCTGTGTTAGACTTTGGGCTAGCTCTTCAGGGTAGGCTCGGAATCAAAAATCAAGCGAGAATTCAGCTTTCCAGCCTGTGGGGAACAGGGATATGTGTTTCATTTTCATTTCTGATGTGTTTGCCAAAAGTGATGTTTTTGGGCTGAATTGAGAAATAAGGCGAATGCTGTGTTAGACCTTGGGCTAGCTCTTCAGGGAAAGGTCGGAATCAAAAATCAAGCGAGAATTCGGCTTTCCAGCCCGTGGGGAACAGGAATATGTGTTTCTTTTTCATTTCTGAGGTGTTTGTCAAAAGTGATGTTTTTGGGCTGAATTGAGAAATAAGGCGAATGCTGTGTTAGACCTTGGGCTAGATCTTCAGGGTAGGCTCGGAATCGAAAATCAAGCGAGAATTCGGCTTTCCAGCCTGTGCGGAACAGGAATATGTGTTTCATTTTCATTTCTGAGGTGTTTGTCAAAAGTGATGTTTTTGGGCTGAATTGAGAAATAAGGCGAATGCTGTGTTAGACCTTGGGCTAGCTCTTCAGGGAAAGGTCGGAATCAAAAATCAAGCGAGAATTCGGCTTTCCAGCCTGTGCGGAACAGGAATATGTGTTTCATTTTCATTTCTGAGGTGTTTGTCAAAAGTCATGTTTTTTGGCTGAATTGAGAACTGAGGCGAATTCTGTGTTAGACCTTGGGCTAGCTCTTCAGGGAAGGCTCGGAATCGAAAATCAAGCGAGAATTCGGCTTTCCAGCCCGTGGGGAACAGGAATATGTGTTTCTTTTTCATTTCTGAGGTGTTTGTCAAAAGTGATGTTTTTGGGCTGAATTGAATCCTAAGGCGAATGCTGTGTTAGACTTTGGGCTAGCTCTTCAGGGTAGGCTCGGAATCAATAATCAAGCGAGAATTCAGCTTTCCAGCCTGTGGGGAACAGGGATATGTGTTTCATTTTTATTTCTGAGGTGTTTGCCAAAAGTGATGTTTTTGGGCTGAATTGAGAAATAAGGCGAATGCTGTGTTAGACCTTGGGCTAGCTCTTCAGGGAAAGGTCGGAATCAAAAATTGAGTGAGAATTCGGCTTTCCAGCCAGTGGGGAACAGGAATATGTGTTTCTTTTTCATTTCTGAGGTGTTTGCCAAAAGTGATGTTTTTGGGCTGAATTGAGAAATAAGGCGAATGCTGTGTTAGACCTTGGGCTAGCTCTTCAGGGAAAGGTCAGAATCAATAATCAAGCGAGAATTCGGCTTTCCAGCCCATGGGGAACAGGAATATGTGTTTCTTTTTCATTTCTGAGGTGTTTGTCAAAAGTGATGTTTTTGGGCTGAATTGAATCCTAAGGCGAATGCTGTGTTCGACTTTGGGCTAGCTCTTCAGAGAAAGGTCGGAATCAAAAATCGAGCGAGAATTCGGCTTTCCAGCCCGTGGGGAACAGGAATATGTGTTTCTTTTTCATTTCTGAGGTGTTTGCCAAAAGTGATGTTTTTGGGCTGAATTGAGAAATAAGGCGAATGCTGTGTTAGACCTTGGGCTAGCTCTTCAGGGAAAGGTCAGAATCAATAATCAAGCGAGAATTCGGCTTTCCAGCCCGTGGGGAACAGGAATATGTGTTTCTTTTTCATTTCTGAGGTGTTTGTCAAAAGTGATGTTTTTGGGCTGAATTGAGAAATAAGGCGAATGCTGTGTTAGACCTTGGGCTAGCTCTTCAGGGAAAGGTCGGAATCAATAATCAAGCGAGAATTCGGCTTTCCAGCCCATGGGGAACAGGAATATGTGTTTCTTTTTCATTTCTGAGATGTTTGTCAAAAGTGATGTTTTTGGGCTGAATTGAATCCTAAGGCGAATGCTGTGTTAGACTTTGGGCTAGCTCTTCAGGGTAGGCTCGGAATCAAAAATCAAGCGAGAATTCAGCTTTCCAGCCTGTGGGGAACAGGGATATGTGTTTCATTTTCATTTCTGATGTGTTTGCCAAAAGTGATGTTTTTGGGCTGAATTGAGAAATAAGGCGAATGCTGTGTTAGACCTTGGGCTAGCTCTTCAGGGAAAGGTCGGAATCAAAAATCAAGCGAGAATTCGGCTTTCCAGCCCGTGGGGAACAGGAATATGTGTTTCTTTTTCATTTCTGAGGTGTTTGTCAAAAGTGATGTTTTTGGGCTGAATTGAGAAATAAGGCGAATGCTGTGTTAGACCTTGGGCTAGATCTTCAGGGTAGGCTCGGAATCGAAAATCAAGCGAGAATTCGGCTTTCCAGCCTGTGCGGAACAGGAATATGTGTTTCATTTTCATTTCTGAGGTGTTTGTCAAAAGTGATGTTTTTGGGCTGAATTGAGAAATAAGGCGAATGCTGTGTTAGACCTTGGGCTAGCTCTTCAGGGAAAGGTCGGAATCAAAAATCAAGCGAGAATTCGGCTTTCCAGCCTGTGCGGAACAGGAATATGTGTTTCATTTTCATTTCTGAGGTGTTTGTCAAAAGTCATGTTTTTTGGCTGAATTGAGAACTGAGGCGAATTCTGTGTTAGACCTTGGGCTAGCTCTTCAGGGAAGGCTCGGAATCGAAAATCAAGCGAGAATTCGGCTTTCCAGCCCGTGGGGAACAGGAATATGTGTTTCTTTTTCATTTCTGAGGTGTTTGTCAAAAGTGATGTTTTTGGGCTGAATTGAATCCTAAGGCGAATGCTGTGTTAGACTTTGGGCTAGCTCTTCAGGGTAGGCTCGGAATCAATAATCAAGCGAGAATTCAGCTTTCCAGCCTGTGGGGAACAGGGATATGTGTTTCATTTTTATTTCTGAGGTGTTTGCCAAAAGTGATGTTTTTGGGCTGAATTGAGAAATAAGGCGAATGCTGTGTTAGACCTTGGGCTAGCTCTTCAGGGAAAGGTCGGAATCAAAAATTGAGTGAGAATTCGGCTTTCCAGCCAGTGGGGAACAGGAATATGTGTTTCTTTTTCATTTCTGAGGTGTTTGCCAAAAGTGATGTTTTTGGGCTGAATTGAGAAATAAGGCGAATGCTGTGTTAGACCTTGGGCTAGCTCTTCAGGGAAAGGTCAGAATCAATAATCAAGCGAGAATTCGGCTTTCCAGCCCATGGGGAACAGGAATATGTGTTTCTTTTTCATTTCTGAGGTGTTTGTCAAAAGTGATGTTTTTGGGCTGAATTGAATCCTAAGGCGAATGCTGTGTTCGACTTTGGGCTAGCTCTTCAAAGAAAGGTCGGAATCAAAAATTGAGCGAGAATTCGGCTTTCCAGCCCGTGGGGAACAGGAATATGTGTTTCTTTTTCATTTCTGAGGTGTTTGCCAAAAGTGATGTTTTTGGGCTGAATTGAGAAATAAGGCGAATGCTGTGTTAGACCTTGGGCTAGCTCTTCAGGGAAAGGTCAGAATCAATAATCAAGCGAGAATTCGGCTTTCCAGCCCGTGGGGAACAGGAATATGTGTTTCTTTTTCATTTCTGAGGTGTTTGTCAAAAGTGATGTTTTTGGGCTGAATTGAGAAATAAGGCGAATGCTGTGTTAGACCTTGGGCTAGCTCTTCAGGGAAAGGTCGGAATCAATAATCAAGCGAGAATTCGGCTTTCCAGCCCATGGGGAACAGGAATATGTGTTTCTTTTTCATTTCTGAGATGTTTGTCAAAAGTGATGTTTTTGGGCTGAATTGAATCCTAAGGCGAATGCTGTGTTAGACTTTGGGCTAGCTCTTCAGGGTAGGCTCGGAATCAAAAATCAAGCGAGAATTCAGCTTTCCAGCCTGTGGGGAACAGGGATATGTGTTTCATTTTCATTTCTGATGTGTTTGCCAAAAGTGATGTTTTTGGGCTGAATTGAGAAATAAGGCGAATGCTGTGTTAGACCTTGGGCTAGCTCTTCAGGGAAAGGTCGGAATCAATAATCAAGCGAGAATTCGGCTTTCCAGCCCATGGGGAACAGGAATATGTGTTTCTTTTTCATTTCTGAGGTGTTTGTCAAAAGTGATGTTTTTGGGCTGAATTGAATCCTAAGGCGAATGCTGTGTTAGACTTTGGGCTAGCTCTTCAGGGTAGGCTCGGAATCAAAAATCAAGCGAGAATTCAGCTTTCCAGCCTGTGGGGAACAGGGATATGTGTTTCATTTTCATTTCTGATGTGTTTGCCAAAAGTGATGTTTTTGGGCTGAATTGAGAAATAAGGCGAATGCTGTGTTAGACCTTGGGCTAGCTTTTCAGGGAAAGGTCGGAATCAAAAATTGAGTGAGAATTCGGTTTTCCAGCCCGTGGGGAACAGGAATATGTGTTTCTTTTTCATTTCTGAGGTGTTTGTCAAAAGTGATGTTTTTGGGCTGAATTGAGAAATAAGGCGAATGCTGAGTTAGACCTTGGGCTAGCTCTTCAGGGAAAGGTCGGAATCAAAAATTGAGTGAGAATTCGGCTTTCCAGCCCGTGGGGAACAGGAATATGTGTTTCTTTTTCATTTCTGAGGTGTTTGTCAAAAGTGATGTTTTTGGGCTGAATTGAGAAATAAGGCGAATGCTGTGTTAGACCTTGGGCTAGATCTTCAGGGTAGGCTCGGAATCGAAAATCAAGCGAGAATTCGGCTTTCCAGCCTGTGCGGAACAGGAATATGTGTTTCATTTTCATTTCTGAGGTGTTTGTCAAAAGTGATGTTTTTGGGCTGAATTGAGAAATAAGGCGAATGCTGTGTTAGACCTTGGGCTAGCTCTTCAGGGAAAGGTCGGAATCAAAAATCAAGCGAGAATTCGGCTTTCCAGCCTGTGCGGAACAGGAATATGTGTTTCATTTTCATTTCTGAGGTGTTTGTCAAAAGTCATGTTTTTGGGCTGAATTGAGAAATAAGGCGAATGCTGTGTTAGACTTTGGGCTAGATCTTCAGGGTAGGCCCGGAATCGAAAATCAAGCGAGAATTCGGCTTTCCAGCCTGTGCGGAACAGGAATATGTGTTTCATTTTCATTTCTGAGGTGTTTGTCAAAAGTGATGTTTTTGGGCTGAATTGAGAAATAAGGCGAATGCTGTTTTAGACCTTGGGCTAGCTCTTCAGGGAAACGTCGGAATAAAAAATCAAGCGAGAATTCGGCTTTCCAGCCTGTGCGGAACAGGAATATGTGTTTCATTTTCATTTCTGAGGTGTTTGTCAAAAGTCATGTTTTTTGGCTGAATTGAGAACTGAGGCGAATTCTGTGTTAGACCTTGGGCTAGCTCTTCAGGGTAGGCTAGGAATCGAAAATCAAGCGAGAATTCGGCTTTCCAGCCCGTGGGGAACAGGAATATGTGTTTCTTTTTCATTTCTGAGGTGTTTGTCAAAAGTGATGTTTTTGGGCTGAATTGAGAAATAAGGCGAATACTGTGTTAGACCTTGTGCTAGCTCTTCAGGGAAAGGTCAGAATCAATAATCAAGCGAGAATTCGGCTTTCCAGCCTGTGCGGAACAGGAATATGTGTTTCATTTTCATTTCTGAGGTGTTTGTCAAAAGTCATGTTTTTTGGCTGAATTGAGAACTGAGGCGAATGCTGTGTTAGACTTTGGGGTAGCTCTTCAGGGTAGGCTCGGAATCGAAATTCAAGTGAGAATTTGGCTTTCCAGCACGTGGGGAACAGGAATATGTGTTTCTTTTTGATTTCTGAGGTGTTTGTCAAAAGTGATATTTTTGGACTGAATTGAATCCTAAGGCGAATGCTGTGTTAGACTTTGGGCTAGCTCTTCAGGGTAGGCTCGGAATCAGAAATCAAGCGAGAATTCGGCTTTCCAGCCTGTGGGGAACAGGAATATGTGTTTCATTTTCATTTCTGAGGTGTTTGTCAAAAGTGATGTTTTTGGGCTGAATTGAGAAACAAGGAGAATGCTGTGTTAGACTTTGGGCTAGCTCTTCAGCGAAGGCTTGGAATCGAAAATCAAGCGAGAATTCGGCTTTCCAGCCTGTGGGGAACAGGAATATGTGTTTCTTTTTCATTACTGAGTTGTTTGCCAAAAGTGATGTTTTTGGGCTCAATTGAGAAATAAGGCGAATGCTGTGTTAGGCCTTGGGCTAGCTCTTCAGGGAAAGGTCGGAATCAAAAATCAAGCGAGGATTTGGCTTTCCAGCCTGTGGGGAACAGGAATATGTGTTTCTTTTTCATTTCTGAGGTGTTTGTCAAAAGTGATGTTTTTGGGCTGAATTGAGAACTGAGGCGAATTCTGTGTTAGACCTTGGGCTAGCTCTTCAGGGTAGGCTAGGAATCGAAAATCAAGCGAGAATTCGGCTTTCCAGCCCGTGGGGAACAGGAATATGTGTTTCTTTTTCATTTCTGAGGTGTTTGTCAAAAGTGATGTTTTTGGGCTGAATTGAGAAATAAGGCGAATGCTGTGTTAGACCTTGGGCTAGCTCTTCAGGGAAAGGTCGGAATCAAAAATTGAGTGAGAATTCGGCTTTCCAGCCCGTGGGGAACAGGAATATGTGTTTCTTTTTCATTTCTGAGGTGTTTGTCAAAAGTGATGTTTTTGGGCTGAATTGAATCCTAAGGCGAATGCTGTGTTAGACTTTGGGCTAGCTCTTCAGGGTAGGCTCGGAATCAATAATCAAGCGAGAATTCAGCTTTCCAGCCTGTGGGGAACAGGGATATGTGTTTCATTTTTATTTCTGAGGTGTTTGCCAAAAGTGATGTTTTTGGGCTGAATTGAGAAATAAGGCGAATGCTGTGTTAGACCTTGGGCTAGCTCTTCAGGGAAAGGTCGGAATCAAAAATTGAGTGAGAATTCGGCTTTCCAGCCAGTGGGGAACAGGAATATGTGTTTCTTTTTCATTTCTGAGGTGTTTGCCAAAAGTGATGTTTTTGGGCTGAATTGAGAAATAAGGCGAATGCTGTGTTAGACCTTGGGCTAGCTCTTCAGGGAAAGGTCAGAATCAATAATCAAGCGAGAATTCGGCTTTCCAGCCCATGGGGAACAGGAATATGTGTTTCTTTTTCATTTCTGAGGTGTTTGTCAAAAGTGATGTTTTTGGGCTGAATTGAATCCTAAGGCGAATGCTGTGTTCGACTTTGGGCTAGCTCTTCAGAGAAAGGTCGGAATCAAAAATCGAGCGAGAATTCGGCTTTCCAGCCCGTGGGGAACAGGAATATGTGTTTCTTTTTCATTTCTGAGGTGTTTGCCAAAAGTGATGTTTTTGGGCTGAATTGAGAAATAAGGCGAATGCTGTGTTAGACCTTGGGCTAGCTCTTCAGGGAAAGGTCAGAATCAATAATCAAGCGAGAATTCGGCTTTCCAGCCCGTGGGGAACAGGAATATGTGTTTCTTTTTCATTTCTGAGGTGTTTGTCAAAAGTGATGTTTTTGGGCTGAATTGAGAAATAAGGCGAATGCTGTGTTAGACCTTGGGCTAGCTCTTCAGGGAAAGGTCGGAATCAATAATCAAGCGAGAATTCGGCTTTCCAGCCCATGGGGAACAGGAATATGTGTTTCTTTTTCATTTCTGAGATGTTTGTCAAAAGTGATGTTTTTGGGCTGAATTGAATCCTAAGGCGAATGCTGTGTTAGACTTTGGGCTAGCTCTTCAGGGTAGGCTCGGAATCAAAAATCAAGCGAGAATTCAGCTTTCCAGCCTGTGGGGAACAGGGATATGTGTTTCATTTTCATTTCTGATGTGTTTGCCAAAAGTGATGTTTTTGGGCTGAATTGAGAAATAAGGCGAATGCTGTGTTAGACCTTGGGCTAGCTCTTCAGGGAAAGGTCGGAATCAAAAATCAAGCGAGAATTCGGCTTTCCAGCCCGTGGGGAACAGGAATATGTGTTTCTTTTTCATTTCTGAGGTGTTTGTCAAAAGTGATGTTTTTGGGCTGAATTGAGAAATAAGGCGAATGCTGTGTTAGACCTTGGGCTAGATCTTCAGGGTAGGCTCGGAATCGAAAATCAAGCGAGAATTCGGCTTTCCAGCCTGTGCGGAACAGGAATATGTGTTTCATTTTCATTTCTGAGGTGTTTGTCAAAAGTGATGTTTTTGGGCTGAATTGAGAAATAAGGCGAATGCTGTGTTAGACCTTGGGCTAGCTCTTCAGGGAAAGGTCGGAATCAAAAATCAAGCGAGAATTCGGCTTTCCAGCCTGTGCGGAACAGGAATATGTGTTTCATTTTCATTTCTGAGGTGTTTGTCAAAAGTCATGTTTTTTGGCTGAATTGAGAACTGAGGCGAATTCTGTGTTAGACCTTGGGCTAGCTCTTCAGGGAAGGCTCGGAATCGAAAATCAAGCGAGAATTCGGCTTTCCAGCCCGTGGGGAACAGGAATATGTGTTTCTTTTTCATTTCTGAGGTGTTTGTCAAAAGTGATGTTTTTGGGCTGAATTGAATCCTAAGGCGAATGCTGTGTTAGACTTTGGGCTAGCTCTTCAGGGTAGGCTCGGAATCAATAATCAAGCGAGAATTCAGCTTTCCAGCCTGTGGGGAACAGGGATATGTGTTTCATTTTTATTTCTGAGGTGTTTGCCAAAAGTGATGTTTTTGGGCTGAATTGAGAAATAAGGCGAATGCTGTGTTAGACCTTGGGCTAGCTCTTCAGGGAAAGGTCGGAATCAAAAATTGAGTGAGAATTCAGCTTTCCAGCCAGTGGGGAACAGGAATATGTGTTTCTTTTTCATTTCTGAGGTGTTTGCCAAAAGTGATGTTTTTGGGCTGAATTGAGAAATAAGGCGAATGCTGTGTTAGACCTTGGGCTAGCTCTTCAGGGAAAGGTCAGAATCAATAATCAAGCGAGAATTCGGCTTTCCAGCCCATGGGGAACAGGAATATGTGTTTCTTTTTCATTTCTGAGGTGTTTGTCAAAAGTGATGTTTTTGGGCTGAATTGAATCCTAAGGCGAATGCTGTGTTCGACTTTGGGCTAGCTCTTCAGAGAAAGGTCGGAATCAAAAATTGAGCGAGAATTCGGCTTTCCAGCCCGTGGGGAACAGGAATATGTGTTTCTTTTTCATTTCTGAGGTGTTTGCCAAAAGTGATGTTTTTGGGCTGAATTGAGAAATAAGGCGAATGCTGTGTTAGACCTTGGGCTAGCTCTTCAGGGAAAGGTCAGAATCAATAATCAAGCGAGAATTCGGCTTTCCAGCCCGTGGGGAACAGGAATATGTGTTTCTTTTTCATTTCTGAGGTGTTTGTCAAAAGTGATGTTTTTGGGCTGAATTGAGAAATAAGGCGAATGCTGTGTTAGACCTTGGGCTAGCTCTTCAGGGAAAGGTCGGAATCAATAATCAAGCGAGAATTCGGCTTTCCAGCCCATGGGGAACAGGAATATGTGTTTCTTTTTCATTTCTGAGATGTTTGTCAAAAGTGATGTTTTTGGGCTGAATTGAATCCTAAGGCGAATGCTGTGTTAGACTTTGGGCTAGCTCTTCAGGGTAGGCTCGGAATCAAAAATCAAGCGAGAATTCAGCTTTCCAGCCTGTGGGGAACAGGGATATGTGTTTCATTTTCATTTCTGATGTGTTTGCCAAAAGTGATGTTTTTGGGCTGAATTGAGAAATAAGGCGAATGCTGTGTTAGACTTTGGGCTAGCTCTTCAGGGTAGGCTCGGAATCAAAAATCAAGCGAGAATTCAGCTTTCCAGCCTGTGGGGAACAGGGATATGTGTTTCATTTTCATTTCTGATGTGTTTGCCAAAAGTGATGTTTTTGGGCTGAATTGAGAAATAAGGCGAATGCTGTGTTAGACCTTGGGCTAGCTTTTCAGGGAAAGGTCGGAATCAAAAATTGAGTGAGAATTCGGTTTTCCAGCCCGTGGGGAACAGGAATATGTGTTTCTTTTTCATTTCTGAGGTGTTTGTCAAAAGTGATGTTTTTGGGCTGAATTGAGAAATAAGACGAATGCTGAGTTAGACCTTGGGCTAGCTCTTCAGGGAAAGGTTGGAATCAAAAATTGAGTGAGAATTCGGCTTTCCAGCCCGTGGGGAACAGGAATATGTGTTTCTTTTTCATTTCTGAGGTGTTTGTCAAAAGTGATGTTTTTGGGCTGAATTGAGAAATAAGGCGAATGCTGTGTTAGACCTTGGGCTAGATCTTCAGGGTAGGCTCGGAATCGAAAATCAAGCGAGAATTCGGCTTTCCAGCCTGTGCGGAACAGGAATATGTGTTTCATTTTCATTTCTGAGGTGTTTGTCAAAAGTGATGTTTTTGGGCTGAATTGAGAAATAAGGCGAATGCTGTGTTAGACCTTGGGCTAGCTCTTCAGGGTAGGCTAGGAATCGAAAATCAAGCGAGAATTCGGCTTTCCAGCCCGTGGGGAACAGGAATATGTGTTTCTTTTTCATTTCTGAGGTGTTTGTCAAAAGTGATGTTTTTGGGCTGAATTGAGAAATAAGGCGAATGCTGTTTTAGACCTTGGGCTAGCTCTTCAGGGAAACGTCGGAATAAAAAATCAAGCGAGAATTCGGCTTTCCAGCCTGTGCGGAACAGGAATATGTGTTTCATTTTCATTTCTGAGGTGTTTGTCAAAAGTCATGTTTTTTGGCTGAATTGAGAACTGAGGCGAATTCTGTGTTAGACCTTGGGCTAGCTCTTCAGGGTAGGCTAGGAATCGAAAATCAAGCGAGAATTCGGCTTTCCAGCCCGTGGGGAACAGGAATATGTGTTTCTTTTTCATTTCTGAGGTGTTTGTCAAAAGTGATGTTTTTGGGCTGAATTGAGAAATAAGGCGAATACTGTGTTAGACCTTGTGCTAGCTCTTCAGGGAAAGGTCAGAATCAATAATCAAGCGAGAATTCGGCTTTCCAGCCCGTGGGGAACAGGAATATGTGTTTCTTTTTCATTTCTGAGGTGTTTGTCAAAAGTGATGTTTTTGGGCTGAATTGAATCCTAAGGCGAATGCTGTCTTAGACTTTGGGCTAGCTCTTCAGGGTAGGCTCGGAATCAAAAATCAAGCGAGAATTCAGCTTTCCAGCCTGTGGGGAACAGGGATATGTGTTTCATTTTCATTTCTGAGGTGTTTGTCAAAAGTGATGTTTTTGGGCTGAATTGAGAAATAAGGCGAATGCTGTGTTAGACCTTGGGCTAGCTCTTCAGGGAAAGGTCGGAATCAAAAATCAAGCGAGAATTCGGCTTTCCAGCCCGTGGGGAACAGGAATATGTGTTTCTTTTTCATTTCTGAGGTGTTTGTCAAAAGTGATGTTTTTGGGCTGAATTGAGAAATAAGGCGAATGCTGTGTTAGACCTTGGGCTAGATCTTCAGGGTAGGCTCGGAATCGAAAATCAAGCGAGAATTCGGCTTTCCAGCCTGTGCGGAACAGGAATATGTGTTTCATTTTCATTTCTGAGGTGTTTGTCAAAAGTGATGTTTTTGGGCTGAATTGAGAAACAAGGAGAATGCTGTGTTAGACTTTGGGCTAGCTCTTCAGCGAAGGCTTGGAATCGAAAATCAAGCGAGAATTCGGCTTTCCAGCCTGTGGGGAACAGGAATATGTGTTTCTTTTTCATTACTGAGTTGTTTGCCAAAAGTGATGTTTTTGGGCTCAATTGAGAAATAAGGCGAATGCTGTGTTAGGCCTTGGGCTAGCTCTTCAGGGAAAGGTCGGAATCAAAAATCAAGCGAGGATTTGGCTTTCCAGCCTGTGGGGAACAGGAATATGTGTTTCTTTTTCATTTCTGAGGTGTTTGTCAAAAGTGATGTTTTTGGGCTGAATTGAGAACTGAGGCGAATTCTGTGTTAGACCTTGGGCTAGCTCTTCAGGGTAGGCTAGGAATCGAAAATCAAGCGAGAATTCGGCTTTCCAGCCCGTGGGGAACAGGAATATGTGTTTCTTTTTCATTTCTGAGGTGTTTGTCAAAAGTGATGTTTTTGGGCTGAATTGAGAAATAAGGCGAATGCTGTGTTAGACCTTGGGCTAGCTCTTCAGGGAAAGGTCGGAATCAAAAATTGAGTGAGAATTCGGCTTTCCAGCCCGTGGGGAACAGGAATATGTGTTTCTTTTTCATTTCTGAGGTGTTTGTCAAAAGTGATGTTTTTGGGCTGAATTGAATCCTAAGGCGAATGCTGTGTTAGACTTTGGGCTAGCTCTTCAGGGTAGGCTCGGAATTAATAATCAAGCGAGAATTCAGCTTTCCAGCCTGTGGGGAACAGGGATATGTGTTTCATTTTTATTTCTGAGGTGTTTGCCAAAAGTGATGTTTTTGGGCTGAATTGAGAAATAAGGCGAATGCTGTGTTAGACCTTGGGCTAGCTCTTCAGGGAAAGGTCGGAATCAAAAATTGAGTGAGAATTCGGCTTTCCAGCCAGTGGGGAACAGGAATATGTGTTTCTTTTTCATTTCTGAGGTGTTTGCCAAAAGTGATGTTTTTGGGCTGAATTGAGAAATAAGGCGAATGCTGTGTTAGACCTTGGGCTAGCTCTTCAGGGAAAGGTCAGAATCAATAATCAAGCGAGAATTCGGCTTTCCAGCCCATGGGGAACAGGAATATGTGTTTCTTTTTCATTTCTGAGGTGTTTGTCAAAAGTGATGTTTTTGGGCTGAATTGAATCCTAAGGCGAATGCTGTGTTCGACTTTGGGCTAGCTCTTCAGAGAAAGGTCGGAATCAAAAATCGAGCGAGAATTCGGCTTTCCAGCCCGTGGGGAACAGGAATATGTGTTTCTTTTTCATTTCTGAGGTGTTTGCCAAAAGTGATGTTTTTGGGCTGAATTGAGAAATAAGGCGAATGCTGTGTTAGACCTTGGGCTAGCTCTTCAGGGAAAGGTCAGAATCAATAATCAAGCGAGAATTCGGCTTTCCAGCCCGTGGGGAACAGGAATATGTGTTTCTTTTTCATTTCTGAGGTGTTTGTCAAAAGTGATGTTTTTGGGCTGAATTGAGAAATAAGGCGAATGCTGTGTTAGACCTTGGGCTAGCTCTTCAGGGAAAGGTCGGAATCAATAATCAAGCGAGAATTCGGCTTTCCAGCCCATGGGGAACAGGAATATGTGTTTCTTTTTCATTTCTGAGATGTTTGTCAAAAGTGATGTTTTTGGGCTGAATTGAATCCTAAGGCGAATGCTGTGTTAGACTTTGGGCTAGCTCTTCAGGGTAGGCTCGGAATCAAAAATCAAGCGAGAATTCAGCTTTCCAGCCTGTGGGGAACAGGGATATGTGTTTCATTTTCATTTCTGATGTGTTTGCCAAAAGTGATGTTTTTGGGCTGAATTGAGAAATAAGGCGAATGCTGTGTTAGACCTTGGGCTAGCTCTTCAGGGAAAGGTCGGAATCAAAAATCAAGCGAGAATTCGGCTTTCCAGCCCGTGGGGAACAGGAATATGTGTTTCTTTTTCATTTCTGAGGTGTTTGTCAAAAGTGATGTTTTTGGGCTGAATTGAGAAATAAGGCGAATGCTGTGTTAGACCTTGGGCTAGATCTTCAGGGTAGGCTCGGAATCGAAAATCAAGCGAGAATTCGGCTTTCCAGCCTGTGCGGAACAGGAATATGTGTTTCATTTTCATTTCTGAGGTGTTTGTCAAAAGTGATGTTTTTGGGCTGAATTGAGAAATAAGGCGAATGCTGTGTTAGACCTTGGGCTAGCTCTTCAGGGAAAGGTCGGAATCAAAAATCAAGCGAGAATTCGGCTTTCCAGCCTGTGCGGAACAGGAATATGTGTTTCATTTTCATTTCTGAGGTGTTTGTCAAAAGTCATGTTTTTTGGCTGAATTGAGAACTGAGGCGAATTCTGTGTTAGACCTTGGGCTAGCTCTTCAGGGAAGGCTCGGAATCGAAAATCAAGCGAGAATTCGGCTTTCCAGCCCGTGGGGAACAGGAATATGTGTTTCTTTTTCATTTCTGAGGTGTTTGTCAAAAGTGATGTTTTTGGGCTGAATTGAATCCTAAGGCGAATGCTGTGTTAGACTTTGGGCTAGCTCTTCAGGGTAGGCTCGGAATCAATAATCAAGCGAGAATTCAGCTTTCCAGCCTGTGGGGAACAGGGATATGTGTTTCATTTTTATTTCTGAGGTGTTTGCCAAAAGTGATGTTTTTGGGCTGAATTGAGAAATAAGGCGAATGCTGTGTTAGACCTTGGGCTAGCTCTTCAGGGAAAGGTCGGAATCAAAAATTGAGTGAGAATTCAGCTTTCCAGCCAGTGGGGAACAGGAATATGTGTTTCTTTTTCATTTCTGAGGTGTTTGCCAAAAGTGATGTTTTTGGGCTGAATTGAGAAATAAGGCGAATGCTGTGTTAGACCTTGGGCTAGCTCTTCAGGGAAAGGTCAGAATCAATAATCAAGCGAGAATTCGGCTTTCCAGCCCATGGGGAACAGGAATATGTGTTTCTTTTTCATTTCTGAGGTGTTTGTCAAAAGTGATGTTTTTGGGCTGAATTGAATCCTAAGGCGAATGCTGTGTTCGACTTTGGGCTAGCTCTTCAGAGAAAGGTCGGAATCAAAAATTGAGCGAGAATTCGGCTTTCCAGCCCGTGGGGAACAGGAATATGTGTTTCTTTTTCATTTCTGAGGTGTTTGCCAAAAGTGATGTTTTTGGGCTGAATTGAGAAATAAGGCGAATGCTGTGTTAGACCTTGGGCTAGCTCTTCAGGGAAAGGTCAGAATCAATAATCAAGCGAGAATTCGGCTTTCCAGCCCGTGGGGAACAGGAATATGTGTTTCTTTTTCATTTCTGAGGTGTTTGTCAAAAGTGATGTTTTTGGGCTGAATTGAGAAATAAGGCGAATGCTGTGTTAGACCTTGGGCTAGCTCTTCAGGGAAAGGTCGGAATCAATAATCAAGCGAGAATTCGGCTTTCCAGCCCATGGGGAACAGGAATATGTGTTTCTTTTTCATTTCTGAGATGTTTGTCAAAAGTGATGTTTTTGGGCTGAATTGAATCCTAAGGCGAATGCTGTGTTAGACTTTGGGCTAGCTCTTCAGGGTAGGCTCGGAATCAAAAATCAAGCGAGAATTCAGCTTTCCAGCCTGTGGGGAACAGGGATATGTGTTTCATTTTCATTTCTGATGTGTTTGCCAAAAGTGATGTTTTTGGGCTGAATTGAGAAATAAGGCGAATGCTGTGTTAGACCTTGGGCTAGCTCTTCAGGGAAAGGTCGGAATCAATAATCAAGCGAGAATTCGGCTTTCCAGCCCATGGGGAACAGGAATATGTGTTTCTTTTTCATTTCTGAGGTGTTTGTCAAAAGTGATGTTTTTGGGCTGAATTGAATCCTAAGGCGAATGCTGTGTTAGACTTTGGGCTAGCTCTTCAGGGTAGGCTCGGAATCAAAAATCAAGCGAGAATTCAGCTTTCCAGCCTGTGGGGAACAGGGATATGTGTTTCATTTTCATTTCTGATGTGTTTGCCAAAAGTGATGTTTTTGGGCTGAATTGAGAAATAAGGCGAATGCTGTGTTAGACCTTGGGCTAGCTTTTCAGGGAAAGGTCGGAATCAAAAATTGAGTGAGAATTCGGTTTTCCAGCCCGTGGGGAACAGGAATATGTGTTTCTTTTTCATTTCTGAGGTGTTTGTCAAAAGTGATGTTTTTGGGCTGAATTGAGAAATAAGACGAATGCTGAGTTAGACCTTGGGCTAGCTCTTCAGGGAAAGGTTGGAATCAAAAATTGAGTGAGAATTCGGCTTTCCAGCCCGTGGGGAACAGGAATATGTGTTTCTTTTTCATTTCTGAGGTGTTTGTCAAAAGTGATGTTTTTGGGCTGAATTGAGAAATAAGGCGAATGCTGTGTTAGACCTTGGGCTAGATCTTCAGGGTAGGCTCGGAATCGAAAATCAAGCGAGAATTCGGCTTTCCAGCCTGTGCGGAACAGGAATATGTGTTTCATTTTCATTTCTGAGGTGTTTGTCAAAAGTGATGTTTTTGGGCTGAATTGAGAAATAAGGCGAATGCTGTGTTAGACCTTGGGCTAGCTCTTCAGGGTAGGCTAGGAATCGAAAATCAAGCGAGAATTCGGCTTTCCAGCCCGTGGGGAACAGGAATATGTGTTTCTTTTTCATTTCTGAGGTGTTTGTCAAAAGTGATGTTTTTGGGCTGAATTGAGAAATAAGGCGAATGCTGTTTTAGACCTTGGGCTAGCTCTTCAGGGAAACGTCGGAATAAAAAATCAAGCGAGAATTCGGCTTTCCAGCCTGTGCGGAACAGGAATATGTGTTTCATTTTCATTTCTGAGGTGTTTGTCAAAAGTCATGTTTTTTGGCTGAATTGAGAACTGAGGCGAATTCTGTGTTAGACCTTGGGCTAGCTCTTCAGGGTAGGCTAGGAATCGAAAATCAAGCGAGAATTCGGCTTTCCAGCCCGTGGGGAACAGGAATATGTGTTTCTTTTTCATTTCTGAGGTGTTTGTCAAAAGTGATGTTTTTGGGCTGAATTGAGAAATAAGGCGAATACTGTGTTAGACCTTGTGCTAGCTCTTCAGGGAAAGGTCAGAATCAATAATCAAGCGAGAATTCGGCTTTCCAGCCCGTGGGGAACAGGAATATGTGTTTCTTTTTCATTTCTGAGGTGTTTGTCAAAAGTGATGTTTTTGGGCTGAATTGAATCCTAAGGCGAATGCTGTCTTAGACTTTGGGCTAGCTCTTCAGGGTAGGCTCGGAATCAAAAATCAAGCGAGAATTCAGCTTTCCAGCCTGTGGGGAACAGGGATATGTGTTTCATTTTCATTTCTGAGGTGTTTGTCAAAAGTGATGTTTTTGGGCTGAATTGAGAAATAAGGCGAATGCTGTGTTAGACCTTGGGCTAGCTCTTCAGGGAAAGGTCGGAATCAAAAATCAAGCGAGAATTCGGCTTTCCAGCCCGTGGGGAACAGGAATATGTGTTTCTTTTTCATTTCTGAGGTGTTTGTCAAAAGTGATGTTTTTGGGCTGAATTGAGAAATAAGGCGAATGCTGTGTTAGACCTTGGGCTAGATCTTCAGGGTAGGCTCGGAATCGAAAATCAAGCGAGAATTCGGCTTTCCAGCCTGTGCGGAACAGGAATATGTGTTTCATTTTCATTTCTGAGGTGTTTGTCAAAAGTGATGTTTTTGGGCTGAATTGAGAAATAAGGCGAATGCTGTGTTAGACCTTGGGCTAGCTCTTCAGGGAAAGGTCGGAATCAAAAATCAAGCGAGAATTCGGCTTTCCAGCCTGTGCGGAACAGGAATATGTGTTTCATTTTCATTTCTGAGGTGTTTGTCAAAAGTCATGTTTTTTGGCTGAATTGAGAACTGAGGCGAATTCTGTGTTAGACCTTGGGCTAGCTCTTCAGGGAAGGCTCGGAATCGAAAATCAAGCGAGAATTCGGCTTTCCAGCCCGTGGGGAACAGGAATATGTGTTTCTTTTTCATTTCTGAGGTGTTTGTCAAAAGTGATGTTTTTGGGCTGAATTGAGAAATAAGGCGAATGCTGTGTTAGACTTTGGGCTAGATCTTCAGGGTAGGCCCGGAATCGAAAATCAAGCGAGAATTCGGCTTTCCAGCCTGTGCGGAACAGGAATATGTGTTTCATTTTCATTTCTGAGGTGTTTGTCAAAAGTCATGTTTTTTGGCTGAATTGAGAACTGAGGCGAATTCTGTGTTAGACCTTGGGCTAGCTCTTCAGGGTAGGCTAGGAATCGAAAATCAAGCGAGAATTCGGCTTTCCAGCCCGTGGGGAACAGGAATATGTGTTTCTTTTTCATTTCTGAGGTGTTTGTCAAAAGTGATGTTTTTGGGCTGAATTGAGAAATTAGGCGAATACTGTGTTAGACCTTGTGCTAGCTCTTCAGGGAAAGGTCAGAATCAATAATCAAGCGAGAATTCGGCTTTCCAGCCCGTGGGGAACAGGAATATGTGTTTCTTTTTCATTTCTGAGGTGTTTGTCAAAAGTGATGTTTTTGGGCTGAATTGAATCCTAAGGCGAATGCTGTGTTCGACTTTGGGCTAGCTCTTCAGAGAAAGGTCGGAATCAAAAATTGAGCGAGAATTCGGCTTTCCAGCCCGTGGGGAACAGGAATATGTGTTTCTTTTTCATTTCTGAGGTGTTTGCCAAAAGTGATGTTTTTGGGCTGAATTGAGAAATAAGGCGAATGCTGTGTTAGACCTTGGGCTAGCTCTTCAGGGAAAGGTCAGAATCAATAATCAAGCGAGAATTCGGCTTTCCAGCCCGTGGGGAACAGGAATATGTGTTTCTTTTTCATTTCTGAGGTGTTTGTCAAAAGTGATGTTTTTGGGCTGAATTGAGAAATAAGGCGAATGCTGTGTTAGACCTTGGGCTAGCTCTTCAGGGAAAGGTCGGAATCAATAATCAAGCGAGAATTCGGCTTTCCAGCCCATGGGGAACAGGAATATGTGTTTCTTTTTCATTTCTGAGATGTTTGTCAAAAGTGATGTTTTTGGGCTGAATTGAATCCTAAGGCGAATGCTGTGTTAGACTTTGGGCTAGCTCTTCAGGGTAGGCTCGGAATCAAAAATCAAGCGAGAATTCAGCTTTCCAGCCTGTGGGGAACAGGGATATGTGTTTCATTTTCATTTCTGATGTGTTTGCCAAAAGTGATGTTTTTGGGCTGAATTGAGAAATAAGGCGAATGCTGTGTTAGACCTTGGGCTAGCTCTTCAGGGAAAGGTCGGAATCAATAATCAAGCGAGAATTCGGCTTTCCAGCACATGGGGAACAGGAATATGTGTTTCTTTTTCATTTCTGAGGTGTTTGTCAAAAGTGATGTTTTTGGGCTGAATTGAATCCTAAGGCGAATGCTGTGTTAGACTTTGGGCTAGCTCTTCAGGGTAGGCTCGGAATCAAAAATCAAGCGAGAATTCAGCTTTCCAGCCTGTGGGGAACAGGGATATGTGTTTCATTTTCATTTCTGATGTGTTTGCCAAAAGTGATGTTTTTGGGCTGAATTGAGAAATAAGGCGAATGCTGTGTTAGACTTTGGGCTAGATCTTCAGGGTAGGCCCGGAATCGAAAATCAATCGAGAATTCGGCTTTCCAGCCTGTGCGGAACAGGAATATGTGTTTCATTTTCATTTCTGAGGTGTTTGTCAAAAGTGATGTTTTTGGGCTGAATTGAGAAATAAGGCGAATGCTGTTTTAGACCTTGGGCTAGCTCTTCAGGGAAACGTCGGAATAAAAAATCAAGCGAGAATTCGGCTTTCCAGCCTGTGCGGAACAGGAATATGTGTTTCATTTTCATTTCTGAGGTGTTTGTCAAAAGTCATGTTTTTTGGCTGAATTGAGAACTGAGGCGAATTCTGTGTTAGACCTTGGGCTAGCTCTTCAGGGTAGGCTAGGAATCGAAAATCAAGCGAGAATTTGGCTTTCCAGCCCGTGGGGAACAGGAATATGTGTTTCTTTTTCATTTCTGAGGTGTTTGTCAAAAGTGATGTTTTTGGGCTGAATTGAGAAATAAGGCGAATACTGTGTTAGACCTTGTGCTAGCTCTTCAGGGAAAGGTCAGAATCAATAATCAAGCGAGAATTCGGCTTTCCAGCCCGTGGGGAACAGGAATATGTGTTTCTTTTTCATTTCTGAGGTGTTTGTCAAAAGTGATGTTTTTGGGCTGAATTGAATCCTAAGGCGAATGCTGTGTTCGACTTTGGGCTAGCTCTTCAGAGAAAGGTCGGAATCAAAAATTGAGCGAGAATTCGGCTTTCCAGCCCGTGGGGAACAGGAATATGTGTTTCTTTTTCATTTCTGAGGTGTTTGCCAAAAGTGATGTTTTTGGGCTGAATTGAGAAATAAGGCGAATGCTGTGTTAGACCTTGGGCTAGCTCTTCAGGGAAAGGTCAGAATCAATAATCAAGCGAGAATTCGGCTTTCCAGCCCGTGGGGAACAGGAATATGTGTTTCTTTTTCATTTCTGAGGTGTTTGTCAAAAGTGATGTTTTTGGGCTGAATTGAGAAATAAGGCGAATGCTGTGTTAGACCTTGGGCTAGCTCTTCAGGGAAAGGTCGGAATCAATAATCAAGCGAGAATTCGGCTTTCCAGCCCATGGGGAACAGGAATATGTGTTTCTTTTTCATTTCTGAGATGTTTGTCAAAAGTGATGTTTTTGGGCTGAATTGAATCCTAAGGCGAATGCTGTGTTAGACTTTGGGCTAGCTCTTCAGGGTAGGCTCGGAATCAAAAATCAAGCGAGAATTCAGCTTTCCAGCCTGTGGGGAACAGGGATATGTGTTTCATTTTCATTTCTGATGTGTTTGCCAAAAGTGATGTTTTTGGGCTGAATTGAGAAATAAGGCGAATGCTGTGTTAGACCTTGGGCTAGCTCTTCAGGGAAAGGTCGGAATCAATAATCAAGCGAGAATTCGGCTTTCCAGCACATGGGGAACAGGAATATGTGTTTCTTTTTCATTTCTGAGGTGTTTGTCAAAAGTGATGTTTTTGGGCTGAATTGAATCCTAAGGCGAATGCTGTGTTAGACTTTGGGCTAGCTCTTCAGGGTAGGCTCGGAATCAAAAATCAAGCGAGAATTCAGCTTTCCAGCCTGTGGGGAACAGGGATATGTGTTTCATTTTCATTTCTGATGTGTTTGCCAAAAGTGATGTTTTTGGGCTGAATTGAGAAATAAGGCGAATGCTGTGTTAGACCTTGGGCTAGCTTTTCAGGGAAAGGTCGGAATCAAAAATTGAGTGAGAATTCGGTTTTCCAGCCCGTGGGGAACAGGAATATGTGTTTCTTTTTCATTTCTGAGGTGTTTGTCAAAAGTGATGTTTTTGGGCTGAATTGAGAAATAAGGCGAATGCTGAGTTAGACCTTGGGCTAGCTCTTCAGGGAAAGGTCGGAATCAAAAATTGAGTGAGAATTCGGCTTTCCAGCCCGTGGGGAACAGGAATATGTGTTTCTTTTTCATTTCTGAGGTGTTTGTCAAAAGTGATGTTTTTGGGCTGAATTGAGAAATAAGGCGAATGCTGTGTTAGACCTTGGGCTAGATCTTCAGGGTAGGCTCGGAATCGAAAATCAAGCGAGAATTTGGCTTTCCAGCCTGTGCGGAACAGGAATATGTGTTTCATTTTCATTTCTGAGGTGTTTGTCAAAAGTGATGTTTTTGGGCTGAATTGAGAAATAAGGCGAATACTGTGTTAGACCTTGTGCTAGCTCTTCAGGGAAAGGTCAGAATCAATAATCAAGCGAGAATTCGGCTTTCCAGCCCGTGGGGAACAGGAATATGTGTTTCTTTTTCATTTCTGAGGTGTTTGTCAAAAGTGATGTTTTTGGGCTGAATTGAATCCTAAGGCGAATGCTGTGTTCGACTTTGGGCTAGCTCTTCAGAGAAAGGTCGGAATCAAAAATTGAGCGAGAATTCGGCTTTCCAGCCCGTGGGGAACAGGAATATGTGTTTCTTTTTCATTTCTGAGGTGTTTGCCAAAAGTGATGTTTTTGGGCTGAATTGAGAAATAAGGCGAATGCTGTGTTAGACCTTGGGCTAGCTCTTCAGGGAAAGGTCAGAATCAATAATCAAGCGAGAATTCGGCTTTCCAGCCCGTGGGGAACAGGAATATGTGTTTCTTTTTCATTTCTGAGGTGTTTGTCAAAAGTGATGTTTTTGGGCTGAATTGAGAAATAAGGCGAATGCTGTGTTAGACCTTGGGCTAGCTCTTCAGGGAAAGGTCGGAATCAATAATCAAGCGAGAATTCGGCTTTCCAGCCCATGGGGAACAGGAATATGTGTTTCTTTTTCATTTCTGAGATGTTTGTCAAAAGTGATGTTTTTGGGCTGAATTGAATCCTAAGGCGAATGCTGTGTTAGACTTTGGGCTAGCTCTTCAGGGTAGGCTCGGAATCAAAAATCAAGCGAGAATTCAGCTTTCCAGCCTGTGGGGAACAGGGATATGTGTTTCATTTTCATTTCTGATGTGTTTGCCAAAAGTGATGTTTTTGGGCTGAATTGAGAAATAAGGCGAATGCTGTGTTAGACCTTGGGCTAGCTCTTCAGGGAAAGGTCGGAATCAATAATCAAGCGAGAATTCGGCTTTCCAGCACATGGGGAACAGGAATATGTGTTTCTTTTTCATTTCTGAGGTGTTTGTCAAAAGTGATGTTTTTGGGCTGAATTGAATCCTAAGGCGAATGCTGTGTTAGACTTTGGGCTAGCTCTTCAGGGTAGGCTCGGAATCAAAAATCAAGCGAGAATTCAGCTTTCCAGCCTGTGGGGAACAGGGATATGTGTTTCATTTTCATTTCTGATGTGTTTGCCAAAAGTGATGTTTTTGGGCTGAATTGAGAAATAAGGCGAATGCTGTGTTAGACCTTGGGCTAGCTTTTCAGGGAAAGGTCGGAATCAAAAATTGAGTGAGAATTCGGTTTTCCAGCCCGTGGGGAACAGGAATATGTGTTTCTTTTTCATTTCTGAGGTGTTTGTCAAAAGTGATGTTTTTGGGCTGAATTGAGAAATAAGGCGAATGCTGAGTTAGACCCAAGCTAGCTCTTCAGGGAAAGGTCGGAATCAAAAATTGAGTGAGAATTCGGCTTTCCAGCCCGTGGGGAACAGGAATATGTGTTTCTTTTTCATTTCTGAGGTGTTTGTCAAAAGTGATGTTTTTGGGCTGAATTGAGAAATAAGGCGAATGCTGTGTTAGACCTTGGGCTAGATCTTCAGGGTAGGCTCGGAATCGAAAATCAAGCGAGAATTTGGCTTTCCAGCCTGTGCGGAACAGGAATATGTGTTTCATTTTCATTTCTGAGGTGTTTGTCAAAAGTGATGTTTTTGGGCTGAATTGAGAAATAAGGCGAATGCTGTGTTAGACCTTGGGCTAGCTCTTCAGGGAAAGGTCGGAATCAAAAATCAAGCGAGAATTCGGCTTTCCAGCCTGTGCGGAACAGGAATATGTGTTTCATTTTCATTTCTGAGGTGTTTGTCAAAAGTCATGGTTTTTGGCTGAATTGAGAACTGAGGCGAATTCTGTGTTAGACCTTGGGCTAGCTCTTCAGGGAAGGCTCGGAATCGAAAATCAAGCGAGAATTCGGCTTTCCAGCCCGTGGGGAACAGGAATATGTGTTTCTTTTTCATTTCTGAGGTGTTTGTCAAAAGTGATGTTTTTGGGCTGAATTGAGAAATAAGGCGAATGCTGTGTTAGACTTTGGGCTAGATCTTCAGGGTAGGCCCGGAATCGAAAATCAAGCGAGAATTCGGCTTTCCAGCCTGTGCGGAACAGGAATATGTGTTTCATTTTTTTCTGAGGTGTTTGTCAAAAGTGATGTTTTTGGGCTGAATTGAGAAATAAGGCGAATGCTGTTTTAGACCTTGGGCTAGCTCTTCAGGGAAACGTCGGAATAAAAAATCAAGCGAGAATTCGGCTTTCCAGCCTGTGCGGAACAGGAATATGTGTTTCATTTTCATTTCTGAGGTGTTTGTCAAAAGTCATGTTTTTTGGCTGAATTGAGAACTGAGGCGAATTCTGTGTTAGACCTTGGGCTAGCTCTTCAGGGTAGGCTAGGAATCGAAAATCAAGCGAGAATTCGGCTTTCCAGCCCGTGGGGAACAGGAATATGTGTTTCTTTTTCATTTCTGAGGTGTTTGTCAAAAGTGATGTTTTTGGGCTGAATTGAGAAATAAGGCGAATACTGTGTTAGACCTTGTGCTAGCTCTTCAGGGAAAGGTCAGAATCAATAATCAAGCGAGAATTCGGCTTTCCAGCCCGTGGGGAACAGGAATATGTGTTTCTTTTTCATTTCTGAGGTGTTTGTCAAAAGTGATGTTTTTGGGCTGAATTGAATCCTAAGGCGAATGCTGTCTTAGACTTTGGGCTAGCTCTTCAGGGTAGGCTCGGAATCAAAAATCAAGCGAGAATTCAGCTTTCCAGCCTGTGGGGAACAGGGATATGTGTTTCATTTTCATTTCTGAGGTGTTTGTCAAAAGTGATGTTTTTGGGCTGAATTGAGAAATAAGGCGAATGCTGTGTTAGACCTTGGGCTAGCTCTTCAGGGAAAGGTCGGAATCAAAAATCAAGCGAGAATTCGGCTTTCCAGCCCGTGGGGAACAGGAATATGTGTTTCTTTTTCATTTCTGAGGTGTTTGTCAAAAGTGATGTTTTTGGGCTGAATTGAGAAATAAGGCGAATGCTGTGTTAGACCTTGGGCTAGATCTTCAGGGTAGGCTCGGAATCGAAAATCAAGCGAGAATTCGGCTTTCCAGCCTGTGCGGAACAGGAATATGTGTTTCATTTTCATTTCTGAGGTGTTTGTCAAAAGTGATGTTTTTGGGCTGAATTGAGAAATAAGGCGAATGCTGTGTTAGACCTTGGGCTAGCTCTTCAGGGAAAGGTCGGAATCAAAAATCAAGCGAGAATTCGGCTTTCCAGCCTGTGCGGAACAGGAATATGTGTTTCATTTTCATTTCTGAGGTGTTTGTCAAAAGTCATGTTTTTTGGCTGAATTGAGAACTGAGGCGAATTCTGTGTTAGACCTTGGGCTAGCTCTTCAGGGAAGGCTCGGAATCGAAAATCAAGCGAGAATTCGGCTTTCCAGCCCGTGGGGAACAGGAATATGTGTTTCTTTTTCATTTCTGAGGTGTTTGTCAAAAGTGATGTTTTTGGGCTGAATTGAGAAATAAGGCGAATGCTGTGTTAGACTTTGGGCTAGATCTTCAGGGTAGGCCCGGAATCGAAAATCAAGCGAGAATTCGGCTTTCCAGCCTGTGCGGAACAGGAATATGTGTTTCATTTTCATTTCTGAGGTGTTTGTCAAAAGTGATGTTTTTGGGCTGAATTGAGAAATAAGGCGAATGCTGTTTTAGACCTTGGGCTAGCTCTTCAGGGAAACGTCGGAATAAAAAATCAAGCGAGAATTCGGCTTTCCAGCCTGTGCGGAACAGGAATATGTGTTTCATTTTCATTTCTGAGGTGTTTGTCAAAAGTCATGTTTTTTGGCTGAATTGAGAACTGAGGCGAATTCTGTGTTAGACCTTGGGCTAGCTCTTCAGGGTAGGCTAGGAATCGAAAATCAAGCGAGAATTCGGCTTTCCAGCCCGTGGGGAACAGGAATATGTGTTTCTTTTTCATTTCTGAGGTGTTTGTCAAAAGTGATGTTTTTGGGCTGAATTGAGAAATAAGGTGAATACTGTGTTAGACCTTGTGCTAGCTCTTCAGGGAAAGGTCAGAATCAATAATCAAGCGAGAATTCGGCTTTCCAGCCCGTGGGGAACAGGAATATGTGTTTCTTTTTCATTTCTGAGGTGTTTGTCAAAAGTGATGTTTTTGGGCTGAATTGAATCCTAAGGCGAATGCTGTGTTAGACTTTGGGCTAGCTCTTCAGGGTAGGCTCGGAATCAAAAATCAAGCTAGAATTCAGCTTTCCAGCCTGTGGGGAACAGGGATATGTGTTTCATTTTCATTTCTGAGGTGTTTGCCAAAAGTGATGTTTTTTGGCTTAATTGAGAACTGAGGCGAATTCTGTGTTAGACCTTGGGCTAGCTCTTCAGGGTAGGCTAGGAATCGAAAATCAAGCGAGAATTCGGCTTTCCAGCCCGTGGGGAACAGGAATATGTGTTTCTTTTTCATTTCTGAGGTGTTTGTCAAAAGTGATGTTTTTGGGCTGAATTGAGAAATAAGGCGAATGCTGTGTTAGAGTTTGGGCTAGCTCTTCAGGGAAAGGTCGGAATCAAAAATTGAGTGAGAATTCGGTTTTCCAGCCCGTGGGGAACAGGAATATGTGTTTCTTTTTCATTTCTGAGGTGTTTGTCAAAAGTGATGTTTTTTGGCTGAATTGAGAAATAAGGCGAATGCTGTGTTAGACCTTGGGCTAGCTCTTCAGGGTAGGCTAGGAATCGAAAATCAAGCGAGAATTCGGCTTTCCAGCCCGTGGGGAACAGGAATATGTGTTTCTTTTTCATTTCTGAGGTGTTTGTCAAAAGTGATGTTTTTGGGCTGAATTGAGAAATAAGGCGAATACTGTGTTAGACCTTGTGCTAGCTCTTCAGGGAAAGGTCAGAATCAATAATCAAGCGAGAATTCGGCTTTCCAGCCCGTGGGGAACAGGAATATGTGTTTCTTTTTCATTTCTGAGGTGTTTGTCAAAAGTGATGTTTTTGGGCTGAATTGAATCCTAAGGCGAATGCTGTCTTAGACTTTGGGCTAGCTCTTCAGGGTAGGCTCGGAATCAAAAATCAAGCGAGAATTCAGCTTTCCAGCCTGTGCGGAACAGGGATATGTGTTTCATTTTCATTTCTGAGGTGTTTGTCAAAAGTGATGTTTTTGGGCTGAATTGAGAAATAAGGCGAATGCTGTGTTAGACCTTGGGCTAGCTCTTCAGGGAAAGGTCGGAATCAAAAATCAAGCGAGAATTCGGCTTTCCAGCCCGTGGGGAACAGGAATATGTGTTTCTTTTTCATTTCTGAGGTGTTTGTCAAAAGTGATGTTTTTGGGCTGAATTGAGAAATAAGGCGAATGCTGTGTTAGACCTTGGGCTAGATCTTCAGGGTAGGCTCGGAATCGAAAATCAAGCGAGAATTCAGCTTTCCAGCCTGTGCGGAACAGGAATATGTGTTTCATTTTCATTTCTGAGGTGTTTGTCAAAAGTGATGTTTTTGGGCTGAATTGAGAAATAAGGCGAATGCTGTGTTAGACCTTGGGCTAGCTCTTCAGGGAAAGGTCGGAATCAAAAATCAAGCGAGAATTCGGCTTTCCAGCCTGTGCGGAACAGGAATATGTGTTTCATTTTCATTTCTGAGGTGTTTGTCAAAAGTCATGTTTTTTGGCTGAATTGAGAACTGAGGCGAATTCTGTGTTAGACCTTGGGCTAGCTCTTCAGGGAAGGCTCGGAATCGAAAATCAAGCGAGAATTCGGCTTTCCAGCCCGTGGGGAACAGGAATATGTGTTTCTTTTTCATTTCTGAGGTGTTTGTCAAAAGTGATGTTTTTGGGCTGAATTGAGAAATAAGGCGAATGCTGTGTTAGACTTTGGGCTAGATCTTCAGGGTAGGCCCGGAATCGAAAATCAAGCGAGAATTCGGCTTTCCAGCCTGTGCGGAACAGGAATATGTGTTTCATTTTCATTTCTGAGGTGTTTGTCAAAAGTGATGTTTTTGGGCTGAATTGAGAAATAAGGCGAATGCTGTTTTAGACCTTGGGCTAGCTCTTCAGGGAAACGTCGGAATAAAAAATCAAGCGAGAATTCGGCTTTCCAGCCTGTGCGGAACAGGAATATGTGTTTCATTTTCATTTCTGAGGTGTTTGTCAAAAGTCATGTTTTTTGGCTGAATTGAGAACTGAGGCGAATTCTGTGTTAGACCTTGGGCTAGCTCTTCAGGGTAGGCTAGGAATCGAAAATCAAGCGAGAATTCGGCTTTCCAGCCCGTGGGGAACAGGAATATGTGTTTCTTTTTCATTTCTGAGGTGTTTGTCAAAAGTGATGTTTTTGGGCTGAATTGAGAAATAAGGCGAATACCGTGTTAGACCTTGTGCTAGCTCTTCAGGGAAAGGTCAGAATCAATAATCAAGCGAGAATTCGGCTTTCCAGCCCGTGGGGAACAGGAATATGTGTTTCTTTTTCATTTCTGAGGTGTTTGTCAAAAGTGATGTTTTTGGGCTGAATTGAATCCTAAGGCGAATGCTGTGTTAGACTTTGGGCTAGCTCTTCAGGGTAGGCTCGGAATCAAAAATCAAGCTAGAATTCAGCTTTCCAGCCTGTGGGGAACAGGGATATGTGTTTCATTTTCATTTCTGAGGTGTTTGCCAAAAGTGATGTTTTTTGGCTTAATTGAGAACTGAGGCGAATTCTGTGTTAGACCTTGGGCTAGCTCTTCAGGGTAGGCTAGGAATCGAAAATCAAGCGAGAATTCGGCTTTCCAGCCCGTGGGGAACAGGAATATGTGTTTCTTTTTCATTTCTGAGGTGTTTGTCAAAAGTGATGTTTTTGGGCTGAATTGAGAAATAAGGCGAATACTGTGTTAGACCTTGTGCTAGCTCTTCAGGGAAAGGTCAGAATCAATAATCAAGCGAGAATTCGGCTTTCCAGCCCGTGGGGAACAGGAATATGTGTTTCTTTTTCATTTCTGAGGTGTTTGTCAAAAGTGATGTTTTTGGGCTGAATTGAGAAATAAGGCGAATGCTGTTTTAGACCTTGGGCTAGCTCTTCAGGGAAACGTCGGAATAAAAAATCAAGCGAGAATTCGGCTTTCCAGCCTGTGCGGAACAGGAATATGTGTTTCATTTTCATTTCTGAGGTGTTTGTCAAAAGTGATGTTTTTGGGCTGAATTGAGAAATAAGGCGAATGCTGTGTTAGACCTTGGGCTAGCTCTTCAGGGAAAGGTCGGAATCAAAAATCAAGCGAGAATTCGGCTTTCCAGCCTGTGCGGAACAGGAATATGTGTTTCATTTTCATTTCTGAGGTGTTTGTCAAAAGTCATGTTTTTTGGCTGAATTGAGAACTGAGGCGAATTCTGTGTTAGACCTTGGGCTAGCTCTTCAGGGAGGCTCGGAATCGAAAATCAAGCGAGAATTCGGCTTTCCAGCCCGTGGGGAACAGGAATATGTGTTTCTTTTTCATTTCTGAGGTGTTTGTCAAAAGTGATGTTTTTGGGCTGAATTGAGAAATAAGGCGAATGCTGTGTTAGACTTTGGGCTAGATCTTCAGGGTAGGCCCGGAATCGAAAATCAAGCGAGAATTCGGCTTTCCAGCCTGTGCGGAACAGGAATATGTGTTTCATTTTCATTTCTGAGGTGTTTGTCAAAAGTGATGTTTTTGGGCTGAATTGAGAAATAAGGCGAATGCTGTTTTAGACCTTGGGCTAGCTCTTCAGGGAAACGTCGGAATAAAAAATCAAGCGAGAATTCGGCTTTCCAGCCTGTGCGGAACAGGAATATGTGTTTCATTTTCATTTCTGAGGTGTTTGTCAAAAGTCATGTTTTTTGGCTGAATTGAGAACTGAGGCGAATTCTGTGTTAGACCTTGGGCTAGCTCTTCAGGGTAGGCTAGGAATCGAAAATCAAGCGAGAATTCGGCTTTCCAGCCCGTGGGGAACAGGAATATGTGTTTCTTTTTCATTTCTGAGGTGTTTGTCAAAAGTGATGTTTTTGGCTGAATTGAATCCTAAGGCGAATGCTGTGTTAGACTTTGGGCTAGCTCTTCAGGGTAGGCTCGGAATCAAAAATCAAGCTAGAATTCAGCTTTCCAGCCTGTGGGGAACAGGGATATGTGTTTCATTTTCATTTCTGAGGTGTTTGCCAAAAGTGATGTTTTTTGGCTTAATTGAGAACTGAGGCGAATTCTGTGTTAGACCTTGGGCTAGCTCTTCAGGGTAGGCTAGGAATCGAAAATCAAGCGAGAATTCGGCTTTCCAGCCCGTGGGGAACAGGAATATGTGTTTCTTTTTCATTTCTGAGGTGTTTGTCAAAAGTGATGTTTTTGGGCTGAATTGAGAAATAAGGCGAATACTGTGTTAGACCTTGTGCTAGCTCTTCAGGGAAAGGTCAGAATCAATAATCAAGCGAGAATTCGGCTTTCCAGCCCGTGGGGAACAGGAATATGTGTTTCTTTTTCATTTCTGAGGTGTTTGTCAAAAGTGATGTTTTTGGGCTGAATTGAATCCTAAGGCGAATGCTGTGTTAGACTTTGGGCTAGCTCTTCAGGGTAGGCTCGGAATCAAAAATCAAGCGAGAATTCAGCTTTCCAGCCTGTGGGGAACAGGGATATGTGTTTCATTTTCATTTCTGAGGTGTTTGCCAAAAGTGATGTTTTTGGGCTGAATTGAGAAATAAGGCGAATGCTGTGTTAGACCTTGGGCTAGCTCTTCAGGGAAAGGTCGGAATCAAAAATTGAGTGAGAATTCGGTTTTCCAGCCCGTGGGGAACAGGAATATGTGTTTCTTTTTCATTTCTGAGGTGTTTGTCAAAAGTGATGTTTTTTGGCTGAATTGAGAAATAAGGCGAATGCTGTGTTAGACCTTGGGCTAGCTCTTCAGGGAAAGGTCAGAATCAAAAATCAAGCAAGAATTCGGCTTTCCAGGCTGTGGGGAACAGGAATATGTTTTTCATTTTCATTTCTGAGGTGTTTGTCAAAAGTCATGTTTTTTGGCTGTATTGAGTCCTAAGGCGAATGCTGTGTTAGACTTTGGGCTAGCTCTTCAGGGTAGGCTCGGAATCAAAATTCAAGCGAGAATTCAGCTTTCCAGCCTGTGGGGAACAGGGATATGTGTTTCATTTTCATTTCTGAGGTGTTTGCCAAAAGTGATGTTTTTGGGCTGAATTGAGAAATAAGGCGAATGCTGTGTTAGACCTTGGGCTAGCTTTTCAGGGAAAGGTCGGAATCAAAAATTGAGTGAGAATTCGGTTTTCCAGCCCGTGGGGAACAGGAATATGTGTTTCTTTTTCATTTCTGAGGTGTTTGTCAAAAGTGATGTTTTTGGGCTGAATTGAGAAATAAGGCGAATGCTGAGTTAGACCCTGGGCTAGCTCTTCAGGGAAAGGTCGGAATCAAAAATTGAGTGAGAATTCGGCTTTCCAGCCCGTGGGGAACAGGAATATGTGTTTCTTTTTCATTTCTGAGGTGTTTGTCAAAAGTGATGTTTTTGGGCTGAATTGAGAAATAAGGCGAATGCTGTGTTAGACCTTGGGCTAGCTCTTCAGGGAAAGGTCGGAATCGAAAATCAAGCGAGAATTCGGCTTTCCAGCCTGTGCGGAACAGGAATATGTGTTTCATTTTCATTTCTGAGGTGTTTGTCAAAAGTCATGTTTTTTGGCTGAATTGAGAACTGAGGCGAATTCTGTGTTAGACCTTGGGCTAGCTCTTCAGGGAAGGCTCGGAATCGAAAATCAAGCGAGAATTCGGCTTTCCAGCCCGTGGGGAACAGGAATATGTGTTTCTTTTTCATTTCTGAGGTGTTTGTCAAAAGTGATGTTTTTGGGCTGAATTGAGAAATAAGGCGAATGCTGTGTTAGACTTTGGGCTAGATCTTCAGGGTAGGCCCGGAATCGAAAATCAAGCGAGAATTCGGCTTTCCAGCCTGTGCGGAACAGGAATATGTGTTTCATTTTCATTTCTGAGGTGTTTGTCAAAAGTGATGTTTTTGGGCTGAATTGAGAAATAAGGCGAATGCTGTTTTAGACCTTGGGCTAGCTCTTCAGGGAAACGTCGGAATAAAAAATCAAGCGAGAATTCGGCTTTCCAGCCTGTGCGGAACAGGAATATGTGTTTCATTTTCATTTCTGAGGTGTTTGTCAAAAGTCATGTTTTTTGGCTGAATTGAGAACTGAGGCGAATTCTGTGTTAGACCTTGGGCTAGCTCTTCAGGGTAGGCTAGGAATCGAAAATCAAGCGAGAATTCGGCTTTCCAGCCCGTGGGGAACAGGAATATGTGTTTCTTTTTTCATTTCTGAGGTGTTTGTCAAAAGTGATGTTTTTGGGCTGAATTGAGAAATAAGGCGAATACTGTGTTAGACCTTGTGCTAGCTCTTCAGGGAAAGGTCAGAATCAATAATCAAGCGAGATTTCGGCTTTCCAGCCCGTGGGGAACAGGAATATGTGTTTCTTTTTCATTTCTGAGGTGTTTGTCAAAAGTGATGTTTTTGGGCTGAATTGAATCCTAAGGCGAATGCTGTGTTAGACTTTGGGCTAGCTCTTCAGGGTAGGCTCGGAATCAAAAATCAAGCTAGAATTCAGCTTTCCAGCCTGTGGGGAACAGGGATATGTGTTTCATTTTCATTTCTGAGGTGTTTGCCAAAAGTGATGTTTTTTGGCTGAATTGAGAACTGAGGCGAATTCTGTGTTAGACCTTGGGCTAGCTCTTCAGGGTAGGCTAGGAATCGAAAATCAAGCGAGAATTCGGCTTTCCAGCCCGTGGGGAACAGGAATATGTGTTTCTTTTTCATTTCTGAGGTGTTTGTCAAAAGTGATGTTTTTGGGCTGAATTGAATCCTAAGGCGAATGCTGTGTTAGACTTTGGGCTAGCTCTTCAGGGTAGGCTCGGAATCAAAAATCAAGCGAGAATTCAGCTTTCCAGCCTGTGGGGAACAGGGATATGTGTTTCATTTTCATTTCTGAGGTGTTTGCCAAAAGTGATGTTTTTGGGCTGAATTGAGAAATAAGGCGAATGCTGTGTTAGACCTTGGGCTAGCTCTTCAGGGAAAGGTCAGAATCAATAATCAAGCGAGATTTTGGCTTTCCAGCCCGTGGGGAACAGGAATATGTGTTTCTTTTTCATTTCTGAGGTGTTTGTCAAAAGTGATGTTTTTGGGCTGAATTGAATCCTAAGGCGAATGCTGTGTTAGACTTTGGGCTAGCTCTTCAGGGTAGGCTCGGAATCAAAAATCAAGCTAGAATTCAGCTTTCCAGCCTGTGGGGAACAGGGATATGTGTTTCATTTTCATTTCTGAGGTGTTTGCCAAAAGTGATGTTTTTTGGCTGAATTGAGAACTGAGGCGAATTCTGTGTTAGACCTTGGGCTAGCTCTTCAGGGTAGGCTAGGAATCGAAAATCAAGCGAGAATTCGGCTTTCCAGCCCGTGGGGAACAGGAATATGTGTTTCTTTTTCATTTCTGAGGTGTTTGTCAAAAGTGATGTTTTTGGGCTGAATTGAATCCTAAGGCGAATGCTGTGTTAGACTTTGGGCTAGCTCTTCAGGGTAGGCTCGGAATCAAAAATCAAGCGAGAATTCAGCTTTCCAGCCTGTGGGGAACAGGGATATGTGTTTCATTTTCATTTCTGAGGTGTTTGCCAAAAGTGATGTTTTTGGGCTGAATTGAGAAATAAGGCGAATGCTGTGTTAGACCTTGGGCTAGCTCTTCAGGGAAAGGTCGGAATCAAAAATTGAGTGAGAATTCGGTTTTCCAGCCCGTGGGGAACAGGAATATGTGTTTCTTTTTCATTTCTGAGGTGTTTGTCAAAAGTGATGTTTTTTGGCTGAATTGAGAAATAAGGCGAATGCTGTGTTAGACCTTGGGCTAGCTCTTCAGGGAAAGGTCAGAATCAAAAATCAAGCAAGAATTCGGCTTTCCAGCCTGTGGGGAACAGGAATATGTTTTTCATTTTCATTTCTGAGGTGTTTGTCAAAAGTCATGTTTTTTGGCTGTATTGAGTCCTAAGGCGAATGCTGTGTTAGACTTTGGGCTAGCTCTTCAGGGTAGGCTCGGAATCGAAATTCAAGTGAGAATTCAGCTTTCCAGCCTGTGGGGAACAGGGATATGTGTTTCATTTTCATTTCTGAGGTGTTTGCCAAAAGTGATGTTTTTGGGCTGAATTGAGAAATAAGGCGAATGCTGTGTTAGACCTTGGGCTAGCTCTTCAGGGTAGGCTAGGAATCGAAAATCAAGCGAGAATTCGGCTTTCCAGCCCGTGGGGAACAGGAATATGTGTTTCTTTTTCATTTCTGAGGTGTTTGTCAAAAGTGATGTTTTTGGGCTGAATTGAGAAATAAGGCGAATACTGTGTTAGACCTTGTGCTAGCTCTTCAGGGAAAGGTCAGAATCAATAATCAAGCGAGAATTCGGCTTTCCAGCCCGTGGGGAACAGGAATATGTGTTTCTTTTTCATTTCTGAGGTGTTTGTCAAAAGTGATGTTTTTGGGCTGAATTGAATCCTAAGGCGAATGCTGTGTTAGACTTTGGGCTAGCTCTTCAGGGTAGGCTCGGAATCAAAAATCAAGCGAGAATTCAGCTTTCCAGCCTGTGGGGAACAGGGATATGTGTTTCATTTTCATTTCTGAGGTGTTTGCCAAAAGTGATGTTTTTGGGCTGAATTGAGAAATAAGGCGAATGCTGTGTTAGACCTTGGGCTAGCTCTTCAGGGAAAGGTCGGAATCAAAAATTGAGTGAGAATTCGGTTTTCCAGCCCATGGGGAACAGGAATATGTGTTTCTTTTTCATTTCTGAGGTGTTTGTCAAAAGTGATGTTTTTTGGCTGAATTGAGAAATAAGGCGAATGCTGTGTTAGACCTTGGGCTAGCTCTTCAGGGAAAGGTCAGAATCAAAAATCAAGCAAGAATTCGGCTTTCCAGCCTGTGGGGAACAGGAATATGTTTTTCATTTTCATTTCTGAGGTGTTTGTCAAAAGTCATGTTTTTTGGCTGTATTGAGTCCTAAGGCGAATGCTGTGTTAGACTTTGGGCTAGCTCTTCAGGGTAGGCTCGGAATCGAAATTCAAGTGAGAATTTGGCTTTCCAGCACGTGGGGAACAGGAATATGTGTTTCTTTTTGATTTCTGAGGTGTTTGTCAAAAGTGATGTTTTTGGGCTGAATTGAATCCTAAGGCGAATGCTGTGTTAGACTTTGGGCTAGCTCTTCAGGGTAGGCTCGGAATCAAAAATCAAGCGAGAATTCAGCTTTCCAGCCTGTGGGGAACAGGGATATGTGTTTCATTTTCATTTCTGAGGTGTTTGCCAAAAGTGATGTTTTTGGGCTGAATTGAGAAATAAGGCGAATTCTGTGTTAGACCTTGGGCTAGCTCTTCAGGGAAAGGTCGGAATCAAAAATTGAGTGAGAATTCGGTTTTCCAGCCCATGGGGAACAGGAATATGTGTTTCTTTTTCATTTCTGAGGTGTTTGTCAAAAGTGATGTTTTTTGGCTGAATTGAGAAATAAGGCGAATGCTGTGTTAGACCTTGGGCTAGCTCTTCAGGGAAAGGTCAGAATCAAAAATCAAGCAAGAATTCGGCTTTCCAGCCTGTGGGGAACAGGAATATGTTTTTCATTTTCATTTCTGAGGTGTTTGTCAAAAGTCATGTTTTTTGGCTGTATTGAGTCCTAAGGCGAATGCTGTGTTAGACTTTGGGCTAGCTCTTCAGGGTAGGCTCGGAATCGAAATTCAAGTGAGAATTTGGCTTTCCAGCACGTGGGGAACAGGAATATGTGTTTCTTTTTGATTTCTGAGGTGTTTGTCAAAAGTGATGTTTTTGGGCTGAATTGAATCCTAAGGCGAATGCTGTGTTAGACTTTGGGCTAGCTCTTCAGGGTAGGCTCGGAATCAAAAATCAAGCGAGAATTCAGCTTTCCAGCCTGTGGGGAACAGGGATATGTGTTTCATTTTCATTTCTGAGGTGTTTGCCAAAAGTGATGTTTTTGGGCTGAATTGAGAAATAAGGCGAATGCTGTGTTAGACCTTGGGCTAGCTCTTCAGGGAAAGGTCGGAATCAAAAATTGAGTGAGAATTCGGTTTTCCAGCCCGTGGGGAACAGGAATATGTGTTTCTTTTTCATTTCTGAGGTGTTTGTCAAAAGTGATGTTTTTTGGCTGAATTGAGAAATAAGGCGAATGCTGTGTTAGACCTTGGGCTAGCTCTTCAGGGAAAGGTCAGAATCAAAAATCAAGCAAGAATTCGGCTTTCCAGCCTCTGGGGAACAGGAATATGTTTTTCATTTTCATTTCTGAGGTGTTTGTCAAAAGTCATGTTTTTTGGCTGTATTGAGTCCTAAGGCGAATGCTGTGTTAGTCTTTGGGCTAGCTCTTCAGGGTAGGCTCGGAATCGAAATTCAAGTGAGAATTTGGCTTTCCAGCACGTGGGGAACAGGAATATGTGTTTCTTTTTGATTTCTGAGGTGTTTGTCAAAAGTGATATTTTTGGACTGAATTGAATCCTAAGGCGAATGCTGTGTTAGACTTTGGGCTAGCTCTTCAGGGTAGGCTCGGAATCAAAAATCAAGCGAGAATTCGGCTTTCCAGCCTGTGGGGAACAGGAATATGTGTTTCATTTTCATTTCTGAGGTGTTTGTCAAAAGTGATGTTTTTGGGCTGAATTGAGAAATAAGGAGAATGCTGTGTTAGACTTTGGGCTAGCTCTTCAGCGAAGGCTTGGAATTGAAAATCAAGCGAGAATTCGGCTTTCCAGCCTGTGGGGAACAGGAATATGTGTTTCTTTTTCATTACTGAGGTGTTTGCCAAAAGTGATGTTTTTGGGCTCAATTGAGAAATAAGGCGAATGCTGTGTTAGACCTTGGGCTAGCTCTTCAGGGAAAGGTCGGAATCAAAAATAAAGCGAGAATTTGGCTTTCCAGCCTGTGGGGAACAGGAATATGTGTTTCTTTTTCATTTCTGAGGTGTTTGTCAAAAGTAATGTTTTTGGGCTGAATTGAGAAATAAGGCGAATGCTGTGTTAGACCTTGGGCTAGCTCTTCAGGGAAAGGTCGGAATCAAAAATCAAGCGAGAATTCGGCTTTCCAGCCTGTGGCGAACAGGGATATGTGTTTCATTTTCATTTCTGAGGTGTTTGCCAAAAGTGATGTTTTTGGGCTGAATTGAGAAATAAGGCGAATGCTGTGTTAGACCTTGGGCTAGCTCTTCAGGGAAAGGTCGGAATCAAAAATCAAGCGAGAATTCGGCTTTCCAGCCTGTGCGGAACAGGAATATGTGTTTCATTTTCATTTCTGAGGTGTTTGTCAAAAGTCATGTTTTTTGGCTGAATTGAGAACTGAGGCGAATGCTGTGTTAGACTTTGGGCTAGCTCTTCAGGGTAGGCTCGGAATCGAAATTCAAGTGAGAATTTGGCTTTCCAGCACGTGGGGAACAGGAATATGTGTTTCTTTTTCATTTCTGAGGTGTTTGTCAAAAGTGATGTTTTTGGGCTGAATTGAATCCTAAGGCGAATGCTGTGTTAGACTTTGGGCTAGCTCTTCAGGGTAGGCTCGGAATCAATAATCAAGCGAGAATTCAGCTTTCCAGCCTGTGGGGAACAGGGATATGTGTTTCATTTTCATTTCTGAGGTGTTTGCCAAAAGTGATGTTTTTGGGCTGAATTGAGAAATAAGGCGAATGCTGTGTTAGACCTTGGGCTAGCTCTTCAGGGAAAGGTCGGAATCAAAAATTGAGTGAGAATTCGGCTTTCCAGCCCGTGGGGAACAGGAATATGTGTTTCTTTTTCATTTCTGAGGTGTTTGTCAAAAGTGATGTTTTTGGGCTGAATTGAATCCTAAGGCGAATGCTGTGTTCGACTTTGGGCTAGCTCTTCAGAGAAAGGTCAGAATCAAAAATTGAGCGAGAATTCAGCTTTCCAGCCCGTGGGGAACAGGAATATGTGTTTCTTTTTCATTTCTGAGGTGTTTGCCAAAAGTGATGTTTTTGGGCTGAATTGAGAAATAAGGCGAATGCTGTGTTAGACCTTGGGCTAGCTCTTCAGGGAAAGGTCAGAATCAATAATCAAGCGAGAATTCGGCTTTCCAGCCCGTGGGGAACAGGAATATGTGTTTCTTTTTCATTTCTGAGGTGTTTGTCAAAAGTGATGTTTTTGGGCTGAATTGAATCCTAAGGCGAATGCTGTGTTAGACTTTGGGCTAGCTCTTCAGGGTAGGCTCGGAATCAAAAATCAAGCGAGAATTCAGCTTTCCAGCCTGTGGGGAACAGGGATATGTGTTTCATTTTCATTTCTGATGTGTTTGCCAAAAGTGATGTTTTTGGGCTGAATTGAGAAATAAGGCGAATGCTGTGTTAGACCTTGGGCTAGCTCTTCAGGGAAAGGTCGGAATCAATAATCAAGCGAGAATTCGGCTTTCCAGCCCATGGGGAACAGGAATATGTGTTTCTTTTTCATTTCTGAGGTGTTTGTCAAAAGTGATGTTTTTGGGCTGAATTGAATCCTAAGGCGAATGCTGTGTTAGACTTTGGGCTAGCTCTTCAGGGTAGGCTCGGAATCAAAAATCAAGCGAGAATTCAGCTTTCCAGCCTGTGGGGAACAGGGATATGTGTTTCATTTTCATTTCTGATGTGTTTGCCAAAAGTGATGTTTTTGGGCTGAATTGAGAAATAAGGCGAATGCTGTGTTAGACCTTGGGCTAGCTTTTCAGGGAAAGGTCGGAATCAAAAATTGATTGAGAATTCGGTTTTCCAGCCCGTGGGGAACAGGAATATGTGTTTCTTTTTCATTTCTGAGGTGTTTGTCAAAAGTGATGTTTTTGGGCTGAATTGAGAAATAAGGCGAATGCTGTGTTAGACCTTGGGCTAGCTCTTCAGGAAAAGGTCGGAATCAAAAATCAAGCGAGAATTTGGCTTTCCAGCCTGTGGGGAACAGGAATATGTGTTTCTTTTTCATTTCTGAGGTGTTTGTCAAAAGTGATGTTTTTGGGCTGAATTGAGAAATAAGGTGAATGCTGTGTTAGACCTTGGGCTAGCTCTTCAGGGAAAGGTCGGAATCAAAAATCAAGCGAGAATTCGGCTTTCCAGCCTGTGCGGAACAGGAATATGTGTTTCATTTTCATTTCTGAGGTGTTTGTCAAAAGTCATGTTTTTTGGCTGAATTGAGAACTGAGGCGAATTCTGTGTTAGACCTTGGGCTAGCTCTTCAGGGAAGGCTCGGAATCGAAAATCAAGCGAGAATTCGGCTTTCCAGCCCGTGGGGAAGAGGAATATGTGTTTCTTTTTCATTTCTGAGGTGTTTGTCAAAAGTGATGTTTTTGGGCTGAATTGAGAAATAAGGCGAATGCTGTGTTAGAGTTTGGGCTAGATCTTCAGGGTAGGCTCGGAATCGAAAATCAAGCGAGAATTCAGCTTTCCAGCCTGTGCGAAACAGGAATATGTGTTTCATTTTCATTTCTGAGGTGTTTGTCAAAAGTGATGTTTTTGGGCTGAATTGAGAAATAAGGCGAATGCTGTGTTAGACCTTGGGCTAGCTCTTAAGGGAAAGGTCGGAATCAAAAATCAAGCGAGAATTCGGCTTTCCAGCCTGTGCGGAACAGGAATATGTGTTTCATTTTCATTTCTGAGGTGTTTGTCAAAAGTCATGTTTTTTGGCTGAATTGAGAACTGAGGCGAATTCTGTGTTAGACCTTGGGCTAGCTCTTCAGGGTAGGCTAGGAATCGAAAATCAAGCGAGAATTCGGCTTTCCAGCCCGTGGGGAACAGGAATATGTGTTTCATTTTCATTTCTGAGGTGTTTGCCAAAAGTGATGTTTTTGGGCTGAATTGAGAAATAAGGCGAATGCTGTGTTAGACCTTGGGCTAGCTCTTCAGGGAAAGGTCGGAATCAAAAATTGAGTGAGAATTCGGTTTTCCAGCCCGTGGGGAACAGGAATATGTGTTTCTTTTTCATTTCTGAGGTGTTTGTCAAAAGTGATGTTTTTTGGCTGAATTGAGAAATAAGGCGAATGCTGTGTTAGACTTTGGGCTAGCTCTTCAGGGTAGGCTCGGAATCGAAATTCAAGTGAGAATTTGGCTTTCCAGCCTGTGGGGAACAGGAATATGTGTTTCATTTTCATTTCTGAGGTGTTTGTCAAAAGTCATGTTTTTTGGCTGTATTGAGTCCTAAGGCGAATGCTGTGTTAGACTTTGGGCTAGCTCTTCAGCGAAGGCTTGGAATCGAAAATCAAGCGAGAATTCGGCTTTCCAGCCTGTGGGGAACAGGAATATGTGTTTCTTTTTCATTACTGAGGTGTTTGCCAAAAGTGATGTTTTTGGGCTCAATTGAGAAATAAGGCGAATGCTGTGTTAGACCTTGGGCTAGCTCTTCAGGGAAAGGTCGGAATCAAAAATCAAGCGAGAATTTGGCTTTCCAGCCCGTGGGGAACAGGAATATGTGTTTCTTTTTCATTTCTGAGGTGTTTGTCAAAAGTGATGTTTTTGGGCTGAATTGAATCCTAAGGCAAATGCTGTGTTAGACTTTGGGCTAGCTCTTCAGGGTAGGCTCGGAATCAAAAATCAAGCGAGAATTCAGCTTTCCAGCCTGTGGGGAACAGGGATATGTGTTTCATTTTCATTTCTGAGGTGTTTGCTAAAAGTGATGTTTTTGGGCTGAATTGAGAAATAAGGCGAATGCTGTGTTAGACCTTGGGCTAGCTCTTCAGGGAAAGGTCGGAATCAAAAATCAAGCGAGAATTTGGCTTTCCAGCCTGTGGGGAACAGGAATATGTGTTTCTTTTTCATTTCTGAGGTGTTTGTCAAAAGTGATGTTTTTGGGCTGAATTGAGAAATAAGGTGAATGCTGTGTTAAACCTTGGGCTAGCTCTTCAGGGAAAGGTCGGAATCAAAAATCAAGCGAGAATTCGGCTTTCCAGCCTGTGCGGAACAGGAATATGTGTTTCATTTTCATTTCTGAGGTGTTTGTCAAAAGTCATGTTTTTTGGCTGAATTGAGAACTGAGGCGAATTCTGTGTTAGACCTTGGGCTAGCTCTTCAGGGAAGGCTCGGAATCGAAAATCAAGCGAGAATTCGGCTTTCCAGCCCGTGGGGAACAGGAATATGTGTTTCTTTTTCATTTCTGAGGTGTTTGTCAAAAGTGATGTTTTTGGGCTGAATTGAGAAATAAGGCGAATGCTGTGTTAGACCTTGGGCTAGCTCTTCAGGGAAAGGTCGGAATCAAAAATCAAGCGAGAATTTGGCTTTCCAGCCTGTGGGGAACAGGAATATGTGTTTCTTTTTCATTTCTGAGGTGTTTGTCAAAAGTGATGTTTTTGGGCTGAATTGAGAAATAAGGTGAATGCTGTGTTAAACCTTGGGCTAGCTCTTCAGGGAAAGGTCGGAATCAAAAATCAAGCGAGAATTCGGCTTTCCAGCCTGTGCGGAACAGGAATATGTGTTTCATTTTCATTTCTGAGGTGTTTGTCAAAAGTCATGTTTTTTGGCTGAATTGAGAACTGAGGCGAATTCTGTGTTAGACCTTGGGCTAGCTCTTCAGGGAAGGCTCGGAATCGAAAATCAAGCGAGAATTCGGCTTTCCAGCCCGTGGGGAACAGGAATATGTGTTTCTTTTTCATTTCTGAGGTGTTTGTCAAAAGTGATGTTTTTGGGCTGAATTGAGAAATAAGGCGAATGCTGTGTTAGAGTTTGGGCTAGATCTTCAGGGTAGGCTCGGAATCGAAAATCAAGCGAGAATTCAGCTTTCCAGCCTGTGCGAAACAGGAATATGTGTTTCATTTTCATTTCTGAGGTGTTTGTCAAAAGTGATGTTTTTGGGCTGAATTGAGAAATAAGGCGAATGCTGTGTTAGACCTTGGGCTAGCTCTTCAGGGAAAGGTCGGAATCAAAAATCAAGCGAGAATTCGGCTTTCCAGCCTGTGCGGAACAGGAATATGTGTTTCATTTTCATTTCTGAGGTGTTTGTCAAAAGTCATGTTTTTTGGCTGAATTGAGAACTGAGGCGAATTCTGTGTTAGACCTTGGGCTAGCTCTTCAGGGTAGGCTAGGAATCGAAAATCAAGCGAGAATTCGGCTTTCCAGCCCGTGGGGAACAGGAATATGTGTTTCTTTTTCATTTCTGAGGTGTTTGTCAAAAGTGATGTTTTTGGGCTGAATTGAGAAATAAGGCGAATACTGTGTTAGACCTTGTGCTAGCTCTTCAGGGAAAGGTCAGAATCAATAATCAAGCGAGAATTCGGCTTTGCAGCCCATGGGGAACAGGAATATGTGTTTCTTTTTCATTTCTGAGGTGTTTGTCAAAAGTGATGTTTTTGGGCTGAATTGAATCCTAAGGCGAATGCTGTGTTAGACTTTGGGCTAGCTCTTCAGGGTAGGCTCGGAATCAAAAATCAAGCGAGAATTCAGCTTTCCAGCCTGTGGGGAACAGGGATATGTGTTTCATTTTCATTTCTGAGGTGTTTGCCAAAAGTGATGTTTTTGGGCTGAATTGAGAAATAAGGCGAATGCTGTGTTAGACCTTGGGCTAGCTCTTCAGGGAAAGGTCGGAATCAAAAATTGAGTGAGAATTCGGTTTTCCAGCCCGTGGGGAACAGGAATATGTGTTTCTTTTTCATTTCTGAGGTGTTTGTCAAAAGTGATGTTTTTTGGCTGAATTGAGAAATAAGGCGAATGCTGTGTTAGACCTTGGGCTAGCTCTTCAGGGAAAGGTCAGAATCAAAAATCAAGCAAGAATTCGGCTTTCCAGCCTGTGGGGAACAGGAATATGTTTTTCATTTTCATTTCTGAGGTGTTTGTCAAAAGTCATGTTTTTTGGCTGTATTGAGTCCTAAGGCGAATGCTGTGTTAGACTTTGGGCTAGCTCTTCAGGGTAGGCTCGGAATCGAAATTCAAGTGAGAATTTGGCTTTCCAGCCTGTGGGGAACAGGAATATGTGTTTCATTTTCATTTCTGAGGTGTTTGTCAAAAGTGATGTTTTTGGGCTGAATTGAGAAATAAGGAGAATGCTGTGTTAGACTTTGGGCTAGCTCTTCAGCGAAGGCTTGGAATCGAAAATCAAGCGAGAATTCGGCTTTCCAGCCTGTGGGGAACAGGAATATGTGTTTCTTTTTCATTACTGAGGTGTTTGCCAAAAGTGATGTTTTTGGGCTCAATTGAGAAATAAGGCGAATGCTGTGTTAGACCTTGGGCTAGCTCTTCAGGGAAAGGTCGGAATCAAAAATCAAGCGAGAATTTGGCTTTCCAGCCCGTGGGGAACAGGAATATGTGTTTCTTTTTCATTTCTGAGGTGTTTGTCAAAAGTGATGTTTTTGGGCTGAATTGAGAAATAAGGCGAATACTGTGTTAGACCTTGTGCTAGCTCTTCAGGGAAAGGTCAGAATCAATAATCAAGCGAGAATTCGGCTTTCCAGCCCGTGGGGAACAGGAATATGTGTTTCTTTTTCATTTCTGAGGTGTTTGTCAAAAGTGATGTTTTTGGGCTGAATTGAATCCTAAGGCGAATGCTGTGTTAGACTTTGGGCTAGCTCTTCAGGGTAGGCTCGGAATCAAAAATCAAGCGAGAATTCAGCTTTCCAGCCTGTGGGGAACAGGGATATGTGTTTCATTTTCATTTCTGAGGTGTTTGCTAAAAGTGATGTTTTTGGGCTGAATTGAGAAATAAGGCGAATGCTGTGTTAGACCTTGGGCTAGCTCTTCAGGGAAAGGTCGGAATCAAAAATTGAGTGAGAATTCGGTTTTCCAGCCCGTGGGGAACAGGAATATGTGTTTCTTTTTCATTTCTGAGGTGTTTGTCAAAAGTGATGTTTTTTGGCTGAATTGAGAAATAAGGCGAATGCTGTGTTAGACCTTGGGCTAGCTCTTCAGGGAAAGGTCAGAATCAAAAATCAAGCAAGAATTCGGCTTTCCAGCCTGTGGGGAACAGGAATATGTTTTTCATTTTCATTTCTGAGGTGTTTGTCAAAAGTCATGTTTTTTGGCTGTATTGAGTCCTAAGGCGAATGCTGTGTTAGACTTTGGGCTAGCTCTTCAGGGTAGGCTCGGAATCGAAATTCAAGTGAGAATTTGGCTTTCCAGCACGTGGGGAACAGGAATATGTGTTTCTTTTTGATTTCTGAGGTGTTTGTCAAAAGTGATGTTTTTGGGCTGAATTGAATCCTAAGGCGAATGCTGTGTTAGACTTTGGGCTAGCTCTTCAGGGTAGGCTCGGAATCAAAAATCAAGCGAGAATTCAGCTTTCCAGCCTGTGGGGAACAGGGATATGTGTTTCATTTTCATTTCTGAGGTGTTTGCCAAAAGTGATGTTTTTGGGCTGAATTGAGAATTAAGGCGAATGCTGTGTTAGACCTTGGGCTAGCTCTTCAGGGTAGGCTCGGAATCAAAAATCAAGCGAGAATTCGGCTTTCCAGCCTGTGGGGAACAGGAATATGTGTTTCATTTTCATTTCTGAGGTGTTTGTCAAAAGTGATGTTTTTGGGCTGAATTGAGAAATAAGGAGAATGCTGTGTTAGACTTTGGGCTAGCTCTTCAGCGAAGGCTTGGAATCGAAAATCAAGCGAGAATTCGGCTTTCCAGCCTGTGGGGAACAGGAATATGTGTTTCTTTTACATTACTGAGGTGTTTGCCAAAAGTGATGTTTTTGGGCTGAATTGAGAAATAAGGCGAATGCTGTGTTAGACCTTGGGCTAGCTCTTCAGGGAAAGGTCGGAATCAAAAATCAAGTGAGAATTCGGCTTTCCAGCCTGTGGGGAACAGGGATATGTGTTTCATTTTCATTTCTGAGGTGTTTGCCAAAAGTGATGTTTTTGGGCTGAATTGAGAAATAAGGCGAATGCTGTGTTAGACCTTGGGCTAGCTCTTCAGGGAAAGGTCGGAATCAAAAATTGAGTAAGAATTTGGTTTTCCAGCCCGTGGGGAACAGGAATATGTGTTTCTTTTTCATTTCTGAGGTGTTTGTCAAAAGTGATGTTTTTGGGCTGAATTGAATCCTAAGGCGAATGCTGTGTTAGACTTTGGGCTAGCTCTTCAGGGTAGGCTCGGAATCAAAAATCAAGTGAGAATTCAGCTTTCCAGCCTGTGGGGAACAGGGATATGTGTTTCATTTTCATTTCTGATGTGATTGCCAAAAGTGATGTTTTTGGGCTGAATTGAGAAATAAGGCGAATGCTGTGTTAGACCTTGGGCTAGCTCTTCAGGGAAAGGTCGGAATCAATAATCAAGCGAGAATTCGGCTTTCCAGCCCATGGGGAACAGGAATATGTGTTTCTTTTTCATTTCTGAGGTGTTTGTCAAAAGTGATGTTTTTGGGCTGAATTGAATCCTAAGGCGAATGCTGTGTTAGACTTTGGGCTAGCTCTTCAGGGTAGGCTCGGAATCAAAAATCAAGCGAGAATTCAGCTTTCCAGCCTGTGGGGAACAGGGATATGTGTTTCATTTTCATTTCTGATGTGTTTGCCAAAAGTGATGTTTTTGGGCTGAATTGAGAAATAAGGCGAATGCTGTGTTAGACCTTGGGCTAGCTTTTCAGGGAAAGGTCGGAATCAAAAATTGAGTGAGAATTCGGGTTTCCAGCCCGTGGGGAACAGGAATATGTGTTTCTTTTTCATTTCTGAGGTGTTTGTCAAAAGTGATGTTTTTGGGCTGAATTGAGAAATAAGGCGAATGCTGAGTTAGACCTTGGGCTAGCTCTTCAGGGAAAGGTCGGAATCAAAAATTGAGTGAGAATTCGGCTTTCCAGCCCGTGGGGAACAGGAATATGTGTTTCTTTTTCATTTCTGAGGTGTTTGTCAAAAGTGATGTTTTTGGGCTGAATTGAGAAATAAGGCGAATGCTGTGTTAGACCTTGGGCTAGCTCTTCAGGGAAAGGTGGGAATCAAAAATCAAGCGAGAATTTGGCTTTCCAGCCTGTGGGGAACAGGAATATGTGTTTCTTTTTCATTTCTGAGGTGTTTGTCAAAAGTGATGTTTTTGGGCTGAATTGAGAAATAAGGCGAATGCTGTGTTAGACCTTGGGCTAGCTCTTCGGGGAAAGGTCGGAATCAAAAATCAAGCGAGAATTCGGCTTTCCAGCCTGTGCGGAACAGGAATATGTGTTTCATTTTCATTTCTGAGGTGTTTGTCAAAAGTCATGTTTTTTGGCTGAATTGAGAACTGAGGCGAATTCTGTGTTAGACCTTGGGCTAGCTCTTCAGGGAAGGCTCGGAATCGAAAATCAAGCGAGAATTCGGCTTTCCAGCCCGTGGGGAACAGGAATATGTGTTTCTTTTTCATTTCTGAGGTGTTTGTCAAAAGTGATGTTTTTGGGCTGAATTGAGAAATAAGGCGAATGCTGTGTTAGAGTTTGGGCTAGATCTTCAGGGTAGGCTCGGAATCGAAAATCAAGCGAGAATTCGGCTTTCCAGCCTGTGCGGAACAGGAATATGTGTTTCATTTTCATTTCTGAGGTGTTTGTCAAAAGTGATGTTTTTGGGCTGAATTGAGAAATAAGGCGAATGCTGTGTTAGACCTTGGGCTAGCTCTTCAGGGAAAGGTCGGAATCAAAAATCAAGCGAGAATTCGGCTTTCCAGCCTGTGCGGAACAGGAATATGTGTTTCATTTTCATTTCTGAGGTGTTTGTCAAAAGTCATGTTTTTTGGCTGAATTGAGAACTGAGGCGAATTCTGTGTTAGACCTTGGGCTAGCTCTTCAGGGAAGGCTCGGAATCGAAAATCAAGCTAGAATTCGGCTTTCCAGCCCGTGGGGAACAGGAATATGTGTTTCTTTTTCATTTCTGAGGTGTTTGTCAAAAGTGATGTTTTTGGGCTGAATTGAGAAATAAGGCGAATGCTGTGTTAGACTTTGGGCTAGATCTTCAGGGTAGGCTCGGAATCGAAAATCAAGCGAGAATTCGGCTTTCCAGCCTGTGCGGAACAGGAATATGTGTTTCATTTTCATTTCTGGGGTGTTTGTCAAAAGTGATGTTTTTGGGCTGAATTGAGAAATAAGGCGAATGCTGTTTTAGACCTTGGGCTAGCTCTTCAGGGAAACGTCGGAATAAAAAATCAAGCGAGAATTCGGCTTTCCAGCCTGTGCGGAACAGGAATATGTTTTTCATTTTCATTTCTGAGGTGTTTGTCAAAAGTCATGTTTTTTGGCTGTATTGAGTCCTAAGGCGAATGCTTTGTTAGACTTTGGGCTAGCTCTTCAGGGTAGGCTCGGAATCGAAATTCAAGTGAGAATTTGGCTTTCCAGCACGTGGGGAACAGGAATATGTGTTTCTTTTTGATTTCTGAGGTGTTTGTCAAAAGTGATATTTTTGGACTGAACTGAATCCTAAGGCGAATGCTGTGTTAGACTTTGGGCTAGCTCTTCAGGGTAGGCTCGGAATCAAAAATCAAGCGAGAATTCGGCTTTCCAGCCTGTGGGGAACAGGAATATGTGTTTCATTTTCATTTCTGAGGTGTTTGTCAAAAGTGATGTTTTTGGGCTGAATTGAGAAATAAGGAGAATGCTGTGTTAGACTTTGGGCTAGCTCTTCAGCGAAGGCTTGGAATCGAAAATCAAGCGAGAATTCGGCTTTCCAGCCTGTGGGGAACAGGAATATGTGTTTCTTTTTCATTACTGAGGTGTTTGCCAAAAGTGATGTTTTTGGGCTCAATTGAGAAATAAGGCGAATGCTGTGTTAGACCTTGGGCTAGCTCTTCAGGGAAAGGTCGGAATCAAAAATCAAGCGAGAATTTGGCTTTCCAGCATGTGGGGAACAGGAATATGTGTTTCTTTTTCATTTCTGAGGTGTTTGTCAAAAGTGATGTTTTTGGGCTGAATTGAGAAATAGGGCGAATGCTGTGTTAGACCTTGGGCTAGCTCTTCAGGGAAAGGTCGGAATCAAAAATCAAGCGAGAATTCGGCTTTCCAGCCTGTGGGGAACAGGGATATGTGTTTCATTTTCATTTCTGAGGTGTTTGCCAAAAGTGATGTTTTTGGGCTGAATTGAGAAATAAGGCGAATGCTGTGTTAGACCTTGGGCTAGCTCTTCAGGGAAAGGTCGGAATCAAAAATTGAGTGAGAATTCGGTTTTCCAGCCCGTGGGGAACAGGAATATGTGTTTCTTTTTCATTTCTGAGGTGTTTGTCAAAAGTGATGTTTTTGGGCTGAATTGAATCCTAAGGCGAATGCTGTGTTAGACTTTGGGCTAGCTCTTCAGTGAAGGCTTGGAATCGAAAATCAAGCGAGAATTCGGCTTTCCAGCCTGTGGGGAACAGGAATATGTGTTTCTTTTTCATTACTGAGGTGTTTGCCAAAAGTGATGTTTTTGGGCTGAATTGAGAAATAAGGCGAATGCTGTGTTAGACCTTGGGCTAGCTCTTCAGGGAAAGGTCGGAATCAAAAATCAAGCGAGAATTCGGCTTTCCAGCCTGTGGGGAACAGGGATATGTGTTTCTTTTTCATTTCTGAGGTGTTTGCCAAAAGTGATGTTTTTGGGCTGAATTGAGAAATAAGGCGAATGCTGTGTTAGACCTTGGGCTAGCTCTTCAGGGAAAGGTCGGAATCAAAAATTGAGTGAGAATTCGGTTTTCCAGCCCGTGGGGAACAGGAATATGTGTTTCTTTTTCATTTCTGAGGTGTTTGTCAAAAGTGATGTTTTTGGGCTGAATTGAATCCTAAGGCGAATGCTGTGTTAGACTTTGGGCTAGCTCTTCAGGGTAGGCTCGGAATCAAAAATCAAGCGAGAATTCAGCTTTCCAGCCTGTGGGGAACAGGGATATGTGTTTCATTTTCATTTCTGATGTGTTTGCCAAAAGTGATGTTTTTGGGCTGAATTGAGAAATAAGGCGAATGCTGTGTTAGACCTTGGGCTAGCTTTTCAGGGAAAGGTCGGAATCAAAAATTGAGTGAGAATTCGGTTTTCCAGCCTGTGGGGAACAGGAATATGTGTTTCTTTTTCATTTCTGAGGTGTTTGTCAAAAGTGATGTTTTTGGGCTGAATTGAGAAATAAGGCGAATGCTGAGTTAGACCTTGGGCTAGCTCTTCAGGGAAAGGTCGGAATCAAAAATTGAGTGAGAATTCGGCTTTCCAGCCCGTGGGGAACAGGAATATGTGTTTCTTTTTCATTTCTGAGGTGTTTGTCAAAAGTGATGTTTTTGGGCTGAATTGAGAAATAAGGCGAATGCTGTGTTAGACCTTGGGCTAGCTCTTCAGGGAAAGGTGGGAATCAAAAATCAAGCGAGAATTTGGCTTTCCAGCCCGTGGGGAACAGGAATATGTGTTTCTTTTTCATTTCTGAGGTGTTTGTCAAAAGTGATGTTTTTGGGCTGAATTGAGAAATAAGGTGAATGCTGTGTTAGACCTTGGGCTAGCTCTTCAGGGAAAGGTCGGAATCAAAAATCAAGCGAGAATTCGGCTTTCCAGCCTGTGCGGAACAGGAATATGTGTTTCATTTTCATTTCTGAGGTGTTTGTCAAAAGTCATGTTTTTTGGCTGAATTGAGAACTGAGGCGAATTCTGTGTTAGACCTTGGGCTAGCTCTTCAGGGAAGGCTCGGAATCGAAAATCAAGCGAGAATTCGGCTTTCCAGCCCGTGGGGAACAGGAATATGTGTTTCTTTTTCATTTCTGAGGTGTTTGTCAAAAGTGATGTTTTTGGGCTGAATTGAGAAATAAGGCGAATGCTGTGTTAGAGTTTGGGCTAGATCTTCAGGGTAGGCTCGGAATCGAAAATCAAGCGAGAATTCGGCTTTCCAGCCTGTGCGGAACAGGAATATGTGTTTCATTTTCATTTCTGAGGTGTTTGTCAAAAGTGATGCTTTCGGGCTGAATTGAGAACTAAGGCGAATTCTGTGTTAGACCTTGGACTAGCTCTTCAGGGAAGGCTCGGAATCGAAAATCAAGCGAGAATTCGGCTTTCCAGCCCGTGGGGAACAGGAATATATGTTTCTTTTTCATTTCTGAGGTGTTTGTCAAAAGTGATGTTTTTGGGATGAATTGAGAAATAAGGCGAATGCTGTGTTAGACCTTTGGCTAGCTCTTCAGGGAAGGCTCGGAATCGAAAATCAAGCGAGAATTCAGCTTTCCAGCCCGTGGGGAACAGGAATATGTGTTTCTTTTTCATTTCTGAGGTGTTTGTCAAAAGTGATGTTTTTGGGCTGAATTGAGAACTAAGGCGAATGCTGTGTTAGACCTTGGGCTAGCTCTTCAGGGATAGGTCGGAATCAAAAATCAAGCGAGAATTCGGCTTTCCAGCCGGTTGGGAACAGTAATATGTGTTTCTTTTTCATTTCTGAGGTGTTTGTCAAAAGTGATGTTTTTGGGCTTAATTGAGAAATAAGGCGAATGCTGTGTTAGACCTTGGGCTAGCTCTTCAGGGAAGGCTCAGAATCGAAAATCAAGTGAGAATTTGGCTTTCCAGCCCGTGGGGAATAGGAATATGTGTTTCTTTTTCATTTCTGAGGTGTTTGTCAAAAGTGATGCTTTTGGGCTGAATTGAGAACTAAGGCGAATTCTGTGTTAGACCTTGGGCTAGCTCTTCAGGGAAGGCTTGGAATCGAAAATCAAGTGAGAATTCGGCTTTCCAGCCCATGGGGAAGAGGAATATGTGTTTCATTTTCATTTCTGAGGTGTTTGTGGAAAGTGATGTTTTTGGCTGAATTGAAAAATAAGGCGAATGCTGTGTTAGACCTTGGGCTAGCTCTTTAGGGAAAGGTCGGAATCAAAAATCAAGTGAGAATTCGGCGTTCCAGACCGTGAGGAACAGTAATATGTGTTTCATTTTCATTTCTGAGGTGTTTGTCAAAAGTGATGTTTTTGGACTGAATTGAGTCCTAAGGCGAATGCTGTGTTAGACCTTGGGCTAGCTCTTCAGGGAAGGCTCGGAATCGAAAATCAAGCGACAATTCGGCTTTCCAACACGTGGGTAACAGGAATATGTGTTTCTTTTTCATTTCTGAGGTGTTTGTCAAAAGTGATGTTTTTTGGCTGAATTGAGAACTAAGGCGAATGCTGTGTTAGACCTTGGGCTAGCTCTTCAGGGAAGGCTCGGAATCGAAAATCAAGCGAGAATTCGGCTTTCCAGCCCGTGGGGAACAGGAATATGTGTTTCTTTTTCATTTCTGAGGTGTTTGTCAAAAGTGATGTTTTTGGGCTGAATTGAGAAATAAGGCGAATGCTGTGTTAGAGTTTGGGCTAGATCTTCAGGGTAGGCTCGGAATCGAAAATCAAGCGAGAATTCGGCTTTCCAGCCTGTGCGGAACAGGAATATGTGTTTCATTTTCATTTCTGAGGTGTTTGTCAAAAGTGATGTTTTTGGGCTGAATTGAGAAATAAGGCGAATGCTGTGTTAGACCTTGGGCTAGCTCTTCAGGGAAGGCTCAGAATGGAAAATCAAGCGAGAATTCGGCTTTCCAGCCCGTGGGGAACAGGAATATGCGTTTCATTTTCACTTCTGAGGTGTTTGTCAAAAGTCATGTTTTATGGCTGTATTGAGTCCTAAGGCGAATGCTGTGTTAGACCTTGGGCTAGCTCTCCAGGGTAGGCTCGGAATCAAAAATCAAGCGAGAATTCAGCTTTCCAGCCCATGGGGGAACAGGAATATGTGTTTCTTTTTCATTTCTGAGGTGTTTGTCAAAAGTGATGCTTTCGGGCTGAATTGAGAACTAAGGCGAATTCTGTGTTAGACCTTGGACTAGCTCTTCAGGGAAGGCTCGGAATCGAAAATCAAGCGAGAATTCGGCTTTCCAGCCCGTGGGGAACAGGAATATATGTTTCTTTTTCATTTCTGAGGTGTTTGTCAAAAGTGATGTTTTTGGGATGAATTGAGAAATAAGGCGAATGCTGTGTTAGACCTTTGGCTAGCTCTTCAGGGAAGGCTCGGAATCGAAAATCAAGCGAGAATTCAGCTTTCCAGCCCGTGGGGAACAGGAATATGTGTTTCTTTTTCATTTCTGAGGTGTTTGTCAAAAGTGATGTTTTTGGGCTGAATTGAGAACTAAGGCGAATGCTGTGTTAGACCTTGGGCTAGCTCTTCAGGGATAGGTCGGAATCAAAAAATCAAGCGAGAATTCGGCTTTCCAGCCGGTTGGGAACAGTAATATGTGTTTCTTTTTCATTTCTGAGGTGTTTGTCAAAAGTGATGTTTTTGGGCTTAATTGAGAAATAAGGCGAATGCTGTGTTAGACCTTGGGCTAGCTCTTCAGGGAAGGCTCAGAATCGAAAATCAAGTGAGAATTTGGCTTTCCAGCCCGTGGGGAATAGGAATATGTGTTTCTTTTTCATTTCTGAGGTGTTTGTCAAAAGTGATGCTTTTGGGCTGAATTGAGAACTAAGGCGAATTCTGTGTTAGACCTTGGGCTAGCTCTTCAGGGAAGGCTTGGAATCGAAAATCAAGTGAGAATTCGGCTTTCCAGCCCATGGGGAAGAGGAATATGTGTTTCATTTTCATTTCTGAGGTGTTTGTGGAAAGTGATGTTTTTGGCTGAATTGAAAAATAAGGCGAATGCTGTGTTAGACCTTGGGCTAGCTCTTTAGGGAAAGGTCGGAATCAAAAATCAAGTGAGAATTCGGCGTTCCAGACCGTGAGGAACAGTAATATGTGTTTCATTTTCATTTCTGAGGTGTTTGTCAAAAGTGAAGTTTTTGGACTGAATTGAGTCCTAAGGCGAATGCTGTGTTAGACCTTGGGCTAGCTCTTCAGGGAAGGCTCGGAATCGAAAATCAAGCGACAATTCGGCTTTCCAACACGTGGGTAACAGGAATATGTGTTTCTTTTTCATTTCTGAGGTGTTTGTCAAAAGTGATGTTTTTTGGCTGAATTGAGAACTAAGGCGAATGCTGTGTTAGACCTTGGGCTAGCTCTTCAGGGAAGGCTCGGAATCGAAAATCAAGCGAGAATTCGGCTTTCCAGCCTGTGGGGAACAGGAATATGTGTTTCATTTTCATTTCTGAGGTGTTTGTCAAAAGTGATGTTTTTGGACTGAATTGAATCCTAAGGCGAATGCTGTGTTAGACTTTGGGCTAGCTCTTCAGGGTAGGCTCGGAATCGAAAATCAAGCGAGAATTCGGCTTTCCAACACGTGGGGAACAGGAATATGTGTTTCTTTTTCATTTCTGAGGTGTTTGTCAATAGTGATGTTTTTGGACTGAATTGAATCCTAAGGCGAATGCTGTGTTAGACTTTGGGCTAGCTCTTAAGGGTAGGCTCGGAATCAAAAATCAAGCGAGAATTCAGCTTTCCAGCCTGTGGGGAACAGGAATATGTGTATCTTTTTCATTTCTGAGGTGTTTGTCAAAAGTGATGTTTTTGGGCTGAATTGAGAAATAAGGCGAATGCTGTGTTAGACCTTGGGCTAGCTCTTCAGGTAAAGGTCGGAATCAAAAATCAAGCGAGAATTCGGCTTTCCAGCCTGTGGGGAACTGGAATATGTGTTTCATTTTCATTTCTGAGGTGTTTGTCAAAAGTGATGTTTTTGGGCTGTATTGAGTCCTAAGGCGAATGCTGTGTTAAACTTTGGGCTAGCTCTTCAGGGTAGGTTCGGAATCGAAAATCAAGCGAGAATTTGGCTTTCCAGCACGTAGGCAACAGGAATATGTGTTTCATTTTCATTTCTGAGGTGTTTGTCAAAAGTGATGTTTTTGGACTGAATTGAATCCTAAGGCGAATGCTGTGTTAGACTTTGGGCTACCTCTTCTGGGTAGGCTCGGAATCGAAAATCAAGCGAGAATTCAGCTTTCCAGCCTGTGGGGAACAGGAATATGTGTTTCATTTTCATTTCTGAGGTGTTTGTCAAAAGTGATGTTTTTGGGCTGAATTGAGAACTAAGGCGAATGCTGTGTTAGACTTTGGGATAGCTCTTCAGGGTAGGTTCGGAATCGAAAATCAAGCGAGAATTCGGCTTTCCAGCACGTGGGGAACAGGAATATGTGTTTCATTTTCATTTCTGAGGTGTTTGTCAAAAGTGATGTTTTTGGACTGAATTGAATCCTAAGGCGAATGCTGTGTTAGACTTTGGGCTAGCTCTTCTGGGTAGGCTCGGAATCGAAAATCAAGCGAGAATTCAGCTTTCCAACACGTGGGGAACAGGAATATGTGTTTCATTTTCATTTCTGAGGTGTTTGTCAAAAGTGATGTTTTTGGGCTGAATTGAGAAATAAGGCGAATGCTGTGTTAGACCTTGGGCTAGCTCTTCAGGGAAAGGTTGGAATCAAAAATCAAGCGAGAATTCGGCTTTCTAGCCTGTAGGGAACAGGAATATGTGTTTCATTTTCATTTCTGAGGTGTTTGTCAAAAGTCATGTTTTTTGGCTGTATTGAGTCCTAAGGCGAATGCTGTGTTAGACTTTGGGCTAGCTCTTCAGGGTAGGCTCGGAATCGAAAATCAAGCGAGAATTCGGCTTTCCAACACGTGGGGAACAGGAATATGTGTTTCTTTTTCATTTCTGAGGTGTTTGTCAATAGTGATGTTTTTGGACTGAATTGAATCCTAAGGCGAATGCTGTGTTAGACTTTGGGCTAGCTCTTAAGGGTAGGCTCGGAATCAAAAATCAAGCGAGAATTCAGCTTTCCAGCCTGTGGGGAACAGGAATATGTGTATCTTTTTCATTTCTGAGGTGTTTGTCAAAAGTGATGTTTTTGGGCTGAATTGAGAAATAAGGCGAATGCTGTGTTAGACCTTGGGCTAGCTCTTCAGGGAAAGGTTGGAATCAAAAATCAAGCGAGAATTCGGCTTTCTAGCCTGTAGGGAACAGGAATATGTGTTTCATTTTCATTTCTGAGGTGTTTGTCAAAAGTCATGTTTTTTGGCTGTATTGAGTCCTAAGGCGAATGCTGTGTTAGACTTTGGGCTAGCTCTTCAGGGTACGCTCGGAATCAAAATTCAAGCGAGAATTCGGCTTTCCAGCCTGTGGGGAACAGGAATATGTGTTTCTTTTTCATTTCTGAGGTTTTTGTCAAAAGTGATGTTTTTGGGCTGAATTGAATCCTAAGGCGAATGCTGTGTTAGACTTTGGGCTAGCTCTTCAGGGTAGGCTCGGAATCGAAAATCAAGCGAGAATTCGGCTTTCCAACACGTGGGGAACAGGAATATGTGTTTCTTTTTCATTTCTGAGGTGTTTGTCAAAACTGATGTTTTTTGGCTGAATTGAGAACTAAGGCGAATGCTGTGTTAGACCTTGGGCTAGCTCTTCAGGGAAGGCTCGGTATCGAAAATCAAGCGAGAATTCGGCTTTCTAGCCTGTAGGGAACAGGAATATGTGTTTCATTTTCATTTCTGAGGTGTTTGTCAAAAGTGATGTTTTTGGACTGAATTGAATCCTAAGGCGAATGCTGTGTTAGACTTTGGGCTAGCTCTTCTGGGTAGGCTCGGAATCGAAAATCAAGCGAGAATTCAGCTTTCCAGCCTGTGGGGAACAGGAATATGTGTTTCATTTTCATTTCTGAGGTGTTTGTCAAAAGTGATGTTTTTGGGCTGAATTGAGAAATAAGGCGAATGCTGTGTTAGACCTTGGGCTAGCTCTTCAGGGAAAGGTTGGAATCAAAAATCAAGCGAGAATTCGGCTTTCTAGCCTGTAGGGAACAGGAATATGTGTTTCATTTTCATTTCTGAGGTGTTTGTCAAAAGTCATGTTTTTTGGCTGTATTGAGTCCTAAGGCGAATGCTGTGTTAGACTTTGGGCTAGCTCTTCAGGGTACGCTCGGAATCAAAATTCAAGCGAGAATTCGGCTTTCCAGCCTGTGGGGAACAGGAATATGTGTTTCTTTTTCATTTCTGAGGTTTTTGTCAAAAGTGATGTTTTTGGGCTGAATTGAATCCTAAGGCGAATGCTGTGTTAGACTTTGGGCTAGCTCTTCAGGGTAGGCTCGGAATCGAAAATCAAGCGAGAATTCGGCTTTCCAACACGTGGGGAACAGGAATATGTGTTTCTTTTTCATTTCTGAGGTGTTTGTCAAAACTGATGTTTTTTGGCTGAATTGAGAACTAAGGCGAATGCTGTGTTAGACCTTGGGCTAGCTCTTCAGGGAAGGCTCGGTATCGAAAATCAAGCGAGAATTCGGCTTTCCAGCCCGTGGGGAACAGGAATATGTGTTTCATTTTCATTTCTGAGGTGTTTGTCAAAAGTCATGTTTTTGGGCTGAATTGAGAAATAAGGCGAATGCTGTGTTAGATTAGACCTTGGGCTAGCTCTTCAGGGAAAGGTCGGAATCAAAAATCAAGCGAGAATTCGGCTTTCCAGCACGTGGGGAACAGGAATATGTGTTTCATTTTCATTTCTGAGGTGTTTGTCAAAAGTGATGTTTTTGGACTGAATTGAATCCTAAGGCGAATGCTGTGTTAGACTTTGGGCTAGCTCTTCAGGGTAGGCTCGGAATCGAAAATCAAGCGAGAATTCGGCTTTCCAACACGTGGGGAACAGGAATATGTGTTTCTTTTTCATTTCTGAGGTGTTTGTCAAAAGTGATGTTTTTGGACTGAATTGAATCCTAAGGCGAATGCTGTGTTAGACTTTGGGCTAGCTCTTCAGGGTAGGCTCGGAATCAAAAATCAAGCGAGAATTCAGCTTTCCAGCCTGTGGGGAACAGGAATATGTGTTTCTTTTTCATTTCTGAGGTGTTTGTCAAAAGTGATGTTTTTGGGCTGAATTGAGAAATAAGGCGAATGCTGTGTTAGACTTTGGGCTAGCTCTTCAGGGAAAGGTCGGAATCAAAAATCAAGCGAGAATTCGGCTTTCCAGCCTGTGGGGAACTGGAATATGTGTTTCATTTTCATTTCTGAGGTGTTTGTCAAAAGTGATGTTTTTGGGCTGAATTGAGAAATAAGGCGAATGCTGTGTTAGAGTTTGGGCTAGATCTTCAGGGTAGGCTCGGAATCGAAAATCAAGCGAGAATTCGGCTTTCCAGCCTGTGCGGAACAGGAATATGTGTTTCATTTTCATTTCTGAGGTGTTTGTCAAAAGTGATGTTTTTGGGCTGAATTGAGAAATAAGGCGAATGCTGTGTTAGACCTTGGGCTAGCTCTTCAGGGAAGGTTCAGAATGGAAAATCAAGCGAGAATTCGGCTTTCCAGCCCGTGGGGAACAGGAATATGCGTTTCATTTTCACTTCTGAGGTGTTTGTCAAAAGTGATGCTTTTGGGCTGAATTGAGAACTAAGGCGAATTCTGTGTTAGACCTTGGGCTAGCTCTTCAGGGAAGGCTTGGAATCGAAAATCAAGTGAGAATTCGGCTTTCCAGCCCATGGGGAAGAGGAATATGTGTTTCATTTTCATTTCTGAGGTGTTTGTGGAAAGTGATGTTTTTGGCTGAATTGAAAAATAAGGCGAATGCTGTGTTAGACCTTGGGCTAGCTCTTTAGGGAAAGGTCGGAATCAAAAATCAAGTGAGAATTCGGCGTTCCAGACCGTGAGGAACAGTAATATGTGTTTCATTTTCATTTCTGAGGTGTTTGTCAAAAGTGATGTTTTTGGACTGAATTGAGTCCTAAGGCGAATGCTGTGTTAGACCTTGGGCTAGCTCTTCAGGGAAGGCTCGGAATCGAAAATCAAGCGACAATTCGGCTTTCCAACACGTGGGTAACAGGAATATGTGTTTCTTTTTCATTTCTGAGGTGTTTGTCAAAAGTGATGTTTTTTGGCTGAATTGAGAACTAAGGCGAATGCTGTGTTAGACCTTGGGCTAGCTCTTCAGGGAAGGCTCGGAATCGAAAATCAAGCGAGAATTCGGCTTTCCAGCCTGTGGGGAACAGGAATATGTGTTTCATTTTCATTTCTGAGGTGTTTGTCAAAAGTGATGTTTTTGGACTGAATTGAATCCTAAGGCGAATGCTGTGTTAGAGTTTGGGCTAGATCTTCAGGGTAGGCTCGGAATCGAAAATCAAGCGAGAATTCGGCTTTCCAGCCTGTGCGGAACAGGAATATGTGTTTCATTTTCATTTCTGAGGTGTTTGTCAAAAGTGATGTTTTTGGGCTGAATTGAGAAATAAGGCGAATGCTGTGTTAGACCTTGGGCTAGCTCTTCAGGGAAGGTTCAGAATGGAAAATCAAGCGAGAATTCGGCTTTCCAGCCCGTGGGGAACAGGAATATGCGTTTCATTTTCACTTCTGAGGTGTTTGTCAAAAGTCATGTTTTATGGCTGTATTGAGTCCTAAGGCGAATGCTGTGTTAGACCTTGGGCTAGCTCTCCAGGGTAGGCTCGGAATCAAAAATCAAGCGAGAATTCAGCTTTCCAGCCCATGGGGGAACAGGAATATGTGTTTCTTTTTCATTTCTGAGGTGTTTGTCAAAAGTGATGCTTTCGGGCTGAATTGAGAACTAAGGCGAATTCTGTGTTAGACCTTGGACTAGCTCTTCAGGGAAGGCTCGGAATCGAAAATCAAGCGAGAATTCGGCTTTCCAGCCCGTGGGGAACAGGAATATATGTTTCTTTTTCATTTCTGAGGTGTTTGTCAAAAGTGATGTTTTTGGGATGAATTGAGAAATAAGGCGAATGCTGTGTTAGACCTTTGGCTAGCTCTTCAGGGAAGGCTCGGAATCGAAAATCAAGCGAGAATTCAGCTTTCCAGCCCGTGGGGAACAGGAATATGTGTTTCTTTTTCATTTCTGAGGTGTTTGTCAAAAGTGATGTTTTTGGGCTGAATTGAGAACTAAGGCGAATGCTGTGTTAGACCTTGGGCTAGCTCTTCAGGGATAGGTCGGAATCAAAAATCAAGCGAGAATTCGGCTTTCCAGCCGGTTGGGAACAGTAATATGTGTTTCTTTTTCATTTCTGAGGTGTTTGTCAAAAGTGATGTTTTTGGGCTTAATTGAGAAATAAGGCGAATGCTGTGTTAGACCTTGGGCTAGCTCTTCAGGGAAGGCTCAGAATCGAAAATCAAGTGAGAATTTGGCTTTCCAGCCCGTGGGGAATAGGAATATGTGTTTCTTTTTCATTTCTGAGGTGTTTGTCAAAAGTGATGCTTTTGGGCTGAATTGAGAACTAAGGCGAATTCTGTGTTAGACCTTGGGCTAGCTCTTCAGGGAAGGCTTGGAATCGAAAATCAAGTGAGAATTCGGCTTTCCAGCCCATGGGGAAGAGGAATATGTGTTTCATTTTCATTTCTGAGGTGTTTGTGGAAAGTGATGTTTTTGGCTGAATTGAAAAATAAGGCGAATGCTGTGTTAGACCTTGGGCTAGCTCTTTAGGGAAAGGTCGGAATCAAAAATCAAGTGAGAATTCGGCGTTCCAGACCGTGAGGAACAGTAATATGTGTTTCATTTTCATTTCTGAGGTGTTTGTCAAAAGTGATGTTTTTGGACTGAATTGAGTCCTAAGGCGAATGCTGTGTTAGACCTTGGGCTAGCTCTTCAGGGAAGGCTCGGAATCGAAAATCAAGCGACAATTCGGCTTTCCAACACGTGGGTAACAGGAATATGTGTTTCTTTTTCATTTCTGAGGTGTTTGTCAAAAGTGATGTTTTTTGGCTGAATTGAGAACTAAGGCGAATGCTGTGTTAGACCTTGGGCTAGCTCTTCAGGGAAGGCTCGGAATCGAAAATCAAGCGAGAATTCGGCTTTCCAGCCTGTGGGGAACAGGAATATGTGTTTCATTTTCATTTCTGAGGTGTTTGTCAAAAGTGATGTTTTTGGACTGAATTGAATCCTAAGGCGAATGCTGTGTTAGACTTTGGGCTAGCTCTTCAGGGTAGGCTCGGAATCGAAAATCAAGCGAGAATTCGGCTTTCCAACACGTGGGGAACAGGAATATGTGTTTCTTTTTCATTTCTGAGGTGTTTGTCAATAGTGATGTTTTTGGACTGAATTGAATCCTAAGGCGAATGCTGTGTTAGACTTTGGGCTAGCTCTTAAGGGTAGGCTCGGAATCAAAAATCAAGCGAGAATTCAGCTTTCCAGCCTGTGGGGAACAGGAATATGTGTATCTTTTTCATTTCTGAGGTGTTTGTCAAAAGTGATGTTTTTGGGCTGAATTGAGAAATAAGGCGAATGCTGTGTTAGACCTTGGGCTAGCTCTTCAGGTAAAGGTCGGAATCAAAAATCAAGCGAGAATTCGGCTTTCCAGCCTGTGGGGAACTGGAATATGTGTTTCATTTTCATTTCTGAGGTGTTTGTCAAAAGTGATGTTTTTGGGCTGTATTGAGTCCTAAGGCGAATGCTGTGTTAAACTTTGGGCTAGCTCTTCAGGGTAGGTTCGAAATCGAAAATCAAGCGAGAATTTGGCTTTCCAGCACGTAGGCAACAGGAATATGTGTTTCATTTTCATTTCTGAGGTGTTTGTCAAAAGTGATGTTTTTGGACTGAATTGAATCCTAAGGCGAATGCTGTGTTAGACTTTGGGCTACCTCTTCTGGGTAGGCTCGGAATCGAAAATCAAGCGAGAATTCAGCTTTCCAGCCTGTGGGGAACAGGAATATGTGTTTCATTTTCATTTCTGAGGTGTTTGTCAAAAGTGATGTTTTTGGGCTGAATTGAGAACTAAGGCGAATGCTGTGTTAGACTTTGGGATAGCTCTTCAGGGTAGGTTCGGAATCGAAAATCAAGCGAGAATTCGGCTTTCCAGCACGTGGGGAACAGGAATATGTGTTTCATTTTCATTTCTGAGGTGTTTGTCAAAAGTGATGTTTTTGGACTGAATTGAATCCTAAGGCGAATGCTGTGTTAGACTTTGGGCTAGCTCTTCTGGGTAGGCTCGGAATCGAAAATCAAGCGAGAATTCAGCTTTCCAACACGTGGGGAACAGGAATATGTGTTTCATTTTCATTTCTGAGGTGTTTGTCAAAAGTGATGTTTTTGGGCTGAATTGAGAAATAAGGCGAATGCTGTGTTAGACCTTGGGCTAGCTCTTCAGGGAAAGGTTGGAATCAAAAATCAAGCGAGAATTCGGCTTTCTAGCCTGTAGGGAACAGGAATATCTGTTTCATTTTCATTTCTGAGGTGTTTGTCAAAAGTCATGTTTTTTGGCTGTATTGAGTCCTAAGGCGAATGCTGTGTTAGACTTTGGGCTAGCTCTTCAGGGTACGCTCGGAATCAAAATTCAAGCGAGAATTCGGCTTTCCAGCCTGTGGGGAACAGGAATATGTGTTTCTTTTTCATTTCTGAGGTTTTTGTCAAAAGTGATGTTTTTGGGCTGAATTGAATCCTAAGGCGAATGCTGTGTTAGACTTTGGGCTAGCTCTTCAGGGTAGGCTCGGAATCGAAAATCAAGCGAGAATTCGGCTTTCCAACACGTGGGGAACAGGAATATGTGTTTCTTTTTCATTTCTGAGGTGTTTGTCAAAACTGATGTTTTTTGGCTGAATTGAGAACTAAGGCGAATGCTGTGTTAGACCTTGGGCTAGCTCTTCAGGGAAGGCTCGGTATCGAAAATCAAGCGAGAATTCGGCTTTCTAGCCTGTAGGGAACAGGAATATGTGTTTCATTTTCATTTCTGAGGTGTTTGTCAAAAGTGATGTTTTTGGACTGAATTGAATCCTAAGGCGAATGCTGTGTTAGACTTTGGGCTAGCTCTTCAGGGTAGGCTCGGAATCGAAAATCAAGCGAGAATTCGGCTTTCCAACACGTGGGGAACAGGAATATGTGTTTCTTTTTCATTTCTGAGGTGTTTGTCAATAGTGATGTTTTTGGACTGAATTGAATCCTAAGGCGAATGCTGTGTTAGACTTTGGGCTAGCTCTTAAGGGTAGGCTCGGAATCAAAAATCAAGCGAGAATTCAGCTTTCCAGCCTGTGGGGAACAGGAATATGTGTATCTTTTTCATTTCTGAGGTGTTTGTCAAAAGTGATGTTTTTGGGCTGAATTGAGAAATAAGGCGAATGCTGTGTTAGACCTTGGGCTAGCTCTTCAGGGAAAGGTTGGAATCAAAAATCAAGCGAGAATTCGGCTTTCTAGCCTGTAGGGAACAGGAATATGTGTTTCATTTTCATTTCTGAGGTGTTTGTCAAAAGTCATGTTTTTTGGCTGTATTGAGTCCTAAGGCGAATGCTGTGTTAGACTTTGGGCTAGCTCTTCAGGGTACGCTCGGAATCAAAATTCAAGCGAGAATTCGGCTTTCCAGCCTGTGGGGAACAGGAATATGTGTTTCTTTTTCATTTCTGAGGTTTTTGTCAAAAGTGATGTTTTTGGGCTGAATTGAATCCTAAGGCGAATGCTGTGTTAGACTTTGGGCTAGCTCTTCAGGGTAGGCTCGGAATCGAAAATCAAGCGAGAATTCGGCTTTCCAACACGTGGGGAACAGGAATATGTGTTTCTTTTTCATTTCTGAGGTGTTTGTCAAAACTGATGTTTTTTGGCTGAATTGAGAACTAAGGCGAATGCTGTGTTAGACCTTGGGCTAGCTCTTCAGGGAAGGCTCGGTATCGAAAATCAAGCGAGAATTCGGCTTTCTAGCCTGTAGGGAACAGGAATATGTGTTTCATTTTCATTTCTGAGGTGTTTGTCAAAAGTGATGTTTTTGGACTGAATTGAATCCTAAGGCGAATGCTGTGTTAGACTTTGGGCTAGCTCTTCTGGGTAGGCTCGGAATCGAAAATCAAGCGAGAATTCAGCTTTCCAGCCTGTGGGGAACAGGAATATGTGTTTCATTTTCATTTCTGAGGTGTTTGTCAAAAGTGATGTTTTTGGGCTGAATTGAGAAATAAGGCGAATGCTGTGTTAGACCTTGGGCTAGCTCTTCAGGGAAAGGTTGGAATCAAAAATCAAGCGAGAATTCGGCTTTCTAGCCTGTAGGGAACAGGAATATGTGTTTCATTTTCATTTCTGAGGTGTTTGTCAAAAGTCATGTTTTTTGGCTGTATTGAGTCCTAAGGCGAATGCTGTGTTAGACTTTGGGCTAGCTCTTCAGGGTACGCTCGGAATCAAAATTCAAGCGAGAATTCGGCTTTCCAGCCTGTGGGGAACAGGAATATGTGTTTCTTTTTCATTTCTGAGGTTTTTGTCAAAAGTGATGTTTTTGGGCTGAATTGAATCCTAAGGCGAATGCTGTGTTAGACTTTGGGCTAGCTCTTCAGGGTAGGCTCGGAATCGAAAATCAAGCGAGAATTCGGCTTTCCAACACGTGGGGAACAGGAATATGTGTTTCTTTTTCATTTCTGAGGTGTTTGTCAAAACTGATGTTTTTTGGCTGAATTGAGAACTAAGGCGAATGCTGTGTTAGACCTTGGGCTAGCTCTTCAGGGAAGGCTCGGTATCGAAAATCAAGCGAGAATTCGGCTTTCCAGCCCGTGGGGAACAGGAATATGTGTTTCATTTTCATTTCTGAGGTGTTTGTCAAAAGTCATGTTTTTGGGCTGAATTGAGAAATAAGGCGAATGCTGTGTTAGATTAGACCTTGGGCTAGCTCTTCAGGGAAAGGTCGGAATCAAAAATCAAGCGAGAATTCGGCTTTCCAGCACGTGGGGAACAGGAATATGTGTTTCATTTTCATTTCTGAGGTGTTTGTCAAAAGTGATGTTTTTGGACTGAATTGAATCCTAAGGCGAATGCTGTGTTAGACTTTGGGCTAGCTCTTCAGGGTAGGCTCGGAATCGAAAATCAAGCGAGAATTCGGCTTTCCAACACGTGGGGAACAGGAATATGTGTTTCTTTTTCATTTCTGAGGTGTTTGTCAAAAGTGATGTTTTTGGACTGAATTGAATCCTAAGGCGAATGCTGTGTTAGACTTTGGGCTAGCTCTTCAGGGTAGGCTCGGAATCAAAAATCAAGCGAGAATTCAGCTTTCCAGCCTGTGGGGAACAGGAATATGTGTTTCTTTTTCATTTCTGAGGTGTTTGTCAAAAGTGATGTTTTTGGGCTGAATTGAGAAATAAGGCGAATGCTGTGTTAGACTTTGGGCTAGCTCTTCAGGGAAAGGTCGGAATCAAAAATCAAGCGAGAATTCGGCTTTCCAGCCTGTGGGGAACTGGAATATGTGTTTCATTTTCATTTCTGAGGTGTTTGTCAAAAGTGATGTTTTTGGGCTGTATTGAGTCCTAAGGCGAATGCTGTGTTAAACTTTGGGCTAGCTCTTCAGGGTAGGTTCGGAATCGAAAATCAAGCGAGAATTCGGCTTTCCAGCACGTGGGGAACAGGAATATGTGTTTCATTTTCATTTCTGAGGTGTTTGTCAAAAGTGATGTTTTTGGACTGAATTGAATCCTAAGGCGAATGCTGTGTTAGACTTTGGGCTAGCTCTTCTGGGTAGGCTCGGAATCGAAAATCAAGCGAGAATTCAGCTTTCCAACACGTGGGGAACAGGAATATGTGTTTCATTTTCATTTCTCAGGTGTTTGTCAAAAGTGATGTTTTTGGGCTGAATTGAGAAATAAGGCGAATGCTGTGTTAGACCTTGGGCTAGCTCTTCAGGGAAAGGTCAGAATCAATAATCAAGCAAGAATTCGGCTTTCCAGCCCGTGGGGAACAGGAATATGTGTTTCTTTTTCATTTCTGAGGTGTTTGTCAAAAGTGATGTTTTTGGGCTAAATTGAGAAATAAGGCGAATGCTGTGATAGACCTTGGGCTAGCTCTTCAGGGAAAGGTCGGAATCAAAAATCAAGCGAGAATTTGGCTTTCCAGCCTGTGGGGAACAGGAATATGTGTTTCATTTTCATTTCTGAGGTGTTTGTCAAAAGTCAAGTTTTTTGGCTGTATTGAGTCCTAAGGCGAATGCTGTGTTAGACTTTGGGCTAGCTCTTCAGGGTAGGCTCGGAATCGAAATTCAAGCGAGAATTCGGCTTTCCAGCACGTGGGGAACAGGAATATGTGTTTCTTTTTCATTTCTGATGTGTTTGTCAAAAGTGATGTTTTTTGGCTGAATTGAGAACTAAGGCGAATGCTTTGTTAGACCTTGGGCTAGTTCTTCAGGGAAGGCTCGGAATCGAAAATCAAGCGAGAATTCGGCTTTCCAGCCTGTGGGGAACAGGAATATGTGTTTCATTTTCGTTTCTGAGGTGTTTGTCAAAAGTCATGTTTTTGGGCTGAATTGAGAAATAAGGCGAATGCTGTGTTAGACCTTGGGCTAGCTCTTCAGGGTAGGCTCGGAATCGAACTTCAAGTGAGAATTCGGCTTTCCAGCACGTGGGGAACAGGAATATGTGTTTCTTTTTCATTTCTGAGGTGTTTGTCAAAACTGATGTTTTTTGGCTAATTGAGTCCTAAGGCGAATGCTGTGTTAGACCTTGGGCTAGCTCTTCAGGGAAGGCTCGGAATCGAAAATCAAGCGACAATTCGGCTTTCCAACACGTGGGGAACAGGAATATGTGTTTCTTTTTCATTTCTGATGTGTTTGTCAAAAGTGATGTTTTTTGGCTGAATTGAGAACTAAGGCGAATGCTGTGTTAGACCTTGGGCTAGCTCTTCAGGGAAGGCTCGGAATCGAAAATCAAGCGAGAATTCGGCTTTCCAGCCTGTGGGGAACAGGAATATGTGTTTCATTTTCATTTCTGAGGTGTTTGTCAAAAGTCATGTTTTTGGGCTGAATTGAGAAATAAGGCGAATGCTGTGTTAGACTTTGGGCTAGCTCTTCAGGGTAGGCTCGGAATCAAAAATCAAGCGAGAATTCAGCTTTCCAGCCTGTGGGGAACAGGAATATGTGTTTCATTTTCATTTCTGAGGTGTTTGTCAAAAGTGATGTTTTTGGACTGAATTGAGAAATAGGGCGAATGCTGTGTTAGACCTTGGGCTAGCTCTTCAGGGTAGGCTCGGAATCGAAAATCAAGCGAGAATTCGGCTTTCCAACACGTGGGGAACAGGAATATGTGTTTCTTTTTCATTTCTGAGGTGTTTGTCAATAGTGATGTTTTTGGACTGAATTGAATCCTAAGGCGAATGCTGTGTTAGACTTTGGGCTAGCTCTTAAGGGTAGGCTCGGAATCAAAAATCAAGCGAGAATTCAGCTTTCCAGCCTGTGGGGAACAGGAATATGTGTATCTTTTTCATTTCTGAGGTGTTTGTCAAAAGTGATGTTTTTGGACTGAATTGAGAAATAGGGCGAATGCTGTGTTAGACCTTGGGCTAGCTCTTCAGGGTAGGCTCGGAATCGAAAATCAAGCGAGAATTCGGCTTTCCAACACGTGGGGAACAGGAATATGTGTTTCTTTTTCATTTCTGAGGTGTTTGTCAATAGTGATGTTTTTGGACTGAATTGAATCCTAAGGCGAATGCTGTGTTAGACTTTGGGCTAGCTCTTAAGGGTAGGCTCGGAATCAAAAATCAAGCGAGAATTCAGCTTTCCAGCCTGTGGGGAACAGGAATATGTGTATCTTTTTCATTTCTGAGGTGTTTGTCAAAAGTGATGTTTTTGGGCTGAATTGAGAAATAAGGCGAATGCTGTGTTAGACCTTGGGCTAGCTCTTCAGGTAAAGGTCGGAATCAAAAATCAAGCGAGAATTTGGCTTTCCAGCCTGTGGGGAACTGGAATATGTGTTTCATTTTCATTTCTGAGGTGTTTGTCAAAAGTGATGTTTTTGGGCTGTATTGAGTCCTAAGGCGAATGCTGTGTTAAACTTTGGGCTAGCTCTTCAGGGTAGGTTCGGAATCGAAAATCAAGCGAGAATTTGGCTTTCCAGCACGTAGGCAACAGGAATATGTGTTTCATTTTCATTTCTGAGGTGTTTGTCAATAGTGATGTTTTTGGACTGAATTGAATCCTAAGGCGAATGCTGTGTTAGACTTTGGGCTAGCTCTTAAGGGTAGGCTCGGAATCAAAAATCAAGCGAGAATTCAGCTTTCCAGCCTGTGGGGAACAGGAATATGTGTATCTTTTTCATTTCTGAGGTGTTTGTCAAAAGTGATGTTTTTGGGCTGAATTGAGAAATAAGGCGAATGCTGTGTTAGACCTTGGGCTAGCTCTTCAGGTAAAGGTCGGAATCAAAAATCAAGCGAGAATTCGGCTTTCCAGCCTGTGGGGAACTGGAATATGTGTTTCATTTTCATTTCTGAGGTGTTTGTCAAAAGTGATGTTTTTGGGCTGTATTGAATCCTAAGGCGAATGCTGTGTTAGACTTTGGGCTACCTCTTCTGGGTAGGCTCGGAATCGAAAATCAAGCGAGAATTCAGCTTTCCAGCCTGTGGGGAACAGGAATATGTGTTTCATTTTCATTTCTGAGGTGTTTGTCAAAAGTGATGTTTTTGGGCTGAATTGAGAACTAAGGCGAATGCTGTGTTAGACTTTGGGATAGCTCTTCAGGGTAGGTTCGGAATCGAAAATCAAGCGAGAATTCGGCTTTCCAGCACGTGGGGAACAGGAATATGTGTTTCATTTTCATTTCTGAGGTGTTTGTCAAAAGTGATGTTTTTGGACTGAATTGAATCCTAAGGCGAATGCTGTGTTAGACTTTGGGCTAGCTCTTCTGGGTAGGCTCGGAATCGAAAATCAAGCGAGAATTCAGCTTTCCAACACGTGGGGAACAGGAATATGTGTTTCATTTTCATTTCTGAGGTGTTTGTCAAAAGTGATGTTTTTGGGCTGAATTGAGAAATAAGGCGAATGCTGTGTTAGACCTTGGGCTAGCTCTTCAGGGAAAGGTTGGAATCAAAAATCAAGCGAGAATTCGGCTTTCTAGCCTGTAGGGAACAGGAATATGTGTTTCATTTTCATTTCTGAGGTGTTTGTCAAAAGTCATGTTTTTTGGCTGTATTGAGTCCTAAGGCGAATGCTGTGTTAGACTTTGGGCTAGCTCTTCAGGGTACGCTCGGAATCAAAATTCAAGCGAGAATTCGGCTTTCCAGCCTGTGGGGAACAGGAATATGTGTTTCTTTTTCATTTCTGAGGTTTTTGTCAAAAGTGATGTTTTTGGGCTGAATTGAATCCTAAGGCGAATGCTGTGTTAGACTTTGGGCTAGCTCTTCAGGGTAGGCTCGGAATCAAAAATCAAGCGAGAATTCAGCTTTCCAGCCTGTGGGGAACAGGAATATGTGTATCTTTTTCATTTCTGAGGTGTTTGTCAAAAGTGATGTTTTTGGGCTGAATTGAGAAATAAGGCGAATGCTGTGTTAGACCTTGGGCTAGCTCTTCAGGTAAAGGTCGGAATCAAAAATCAAGCGAGAATTTGGCTTTCCAGCCTGTGGGGAACTGGAATATGTGTTTCATTTTCATTTCTGAGGTGTTTGTCAAAAGTGATGTTTTTGGGCTGTATTGAGTCCTAAGGCGAATGCTGTGTTAAACTTTGGGCTAGCTCTTCAGGGTAGGTTCGGAATCGAAAATCAAGCGAGAATTTGGCTTTCCAGCACGTAGGCAACAGGAATATGTGTTTCATTTTCATTTCTGAGGTGTTTGTCAATAGTGATGTTTTTGGACTGAATTGAATCCTAAGGCGAATGCTGTGTTAGACTTTGGGCTAGCTCTTAAGGGTAGGCTCGGAATCAAAAATCAAGCGAGAATTCAGCTTTCCAGCCTGTGGGGAACAGGAATATGTGTATCTTTTTCATTTCTGAGGTGTTTGTCAAAAGTGATGTTTTTGGGCTGAATTGAGAAATAAGGCGAATGCTGTGTTAGACCTTGGGCTAGCTCTTCAGGTAAAGGTCGGAATCAAAAATCAAGCGAGAATTCGGCTTTCCAGCCTGTGGGGAACTGGAATATGTGTTTCATTTTCATTTCTGAGGTGTTTGTCAAAAGTGATGTTTTTGGGCTGTATTGAATCCTAAGGCGAATGCTGTGTTAGACTTTGGGCTACCTCTTCTGGGTAGGCTCGGAATCGAAAATCAAGCGAGAATTCAGCTTTCCAGCCTGTGGGGAACAGGAATATGTGTTTCATTTTCATTTCTGAGGTGTTTGTCAAAAGTGATGTTTTTGGGCTGAATTGAGAACTAAGGCGAATGCTGTGTTAGACTTTGGGCTAGCTCTTCTGGGTAGGCTCGGAATCGAAAATCAAGCGAGAATTCAGCTTTCCAACACGTGGGGAACAGGAATATGTGTTTCATTTTCATTTCTGAGGTGTTTGTCAAAAGTGATGTTTTTGGGCTGAATTGAGAAATAAGGCGAATGCTGTGTTAGACCTTGGGCTAGCTCTTCAGGGAAAGGTTGGAATCAAAAATCAAGCGAGAATTCGGCTTTCTAGCCTGTAGGGAACAGGAATATGTGTTTCATTTTCATTTCTGAGGTGTTTGTCAAAAGTCATGTTTTTTGGCTGTATTGAGTCCTAAGGCGAATGCTGTGTTAGACTTTGGGCTAGCTCTTCAGGGTACGCTCGGAATCAAAATTCAAGCGAGAATTCGGCTTTCCAGCCTGTGGGGAACAGGAATATGTGTTTCTTTTTCATTTCTGAGGTTTTTGTCAAAAGTGATGTTTTTGGGCTGAATTGAATCCTAAGGCGAATGCTGTGTTAGACTTTGGGCTAGCTCTTCAGGGTAGGCTCGGAATCGAAAATCAAGCGAGAATTCGGCTTTCCAACACGTGGGGAACAGGAATATGTGTTTCTTTTTCATTTCTGAGGTGTTTGTCAAAACTGATGTTTTTTGGCTGAATTGAGAACTAAGGCGAATGCTGTGTTAGACCTTGGGCTAGCTCTTCAGGGAAGGCTCGGTATCGAAAATCAAGCGAGAATTCGGCTTTCTAGCCTGTAGGGAACAGGAATATGTGTTTCATTTTCATTTCTGAGGTGTTTGTCAAAAGTGATGTTTTTGGACTGAATTGAATCCTAAGGCGAATGCTGTGTTAGACTTTGGGCTAGCTCTTCTGGGTAGGCTCGGAATCGAAAATCAAGCGAGAATTCAGCTTTCCAGCCTGTGGGGAACAGGAATATGTGTTTCATTTTCATTTCTGAGGTGTTTGTCAAAAGTGATGTTTTTGGGCTGAATTGAGAAATAAGGCGAATGCTGTGTTAGACCTTGGGCTAGCTCTTCAGGGAAAGGTTGGAATCAAAAATCAAGCGAGAATTCGGCTTTCTAGCCTGTAGGGAACAGGAATATGTGTTTCATTTTCATTTCTGAGGTGTTTGTCAAAAGTCATGTTTTTTGGCTGTATTGAGTCCTAAGGCGAATGCTGTGTTAGACTTTGGGCTAGCTCTTCAGGGTACGCTCGGAATCAAAATTCAAGCGAGAATTCGGCTTTCCAGCCTGTGGGGAACAGGAATATGTGTTTCTTTTTCATTTCTGAGGTTTTTGTCAAAAGTGATGTTTTTGGGCTGAATTGAATCCTAAGGCGAATGCTGTGTTAGACTTTGGGCTAGCTCTTCAGGGTAGGCTCGGAATCGAAAATCAAGCGAGAATTCGGCTTTCCAACACGTGGGGAACAGGAATATGTGTTTCTTTTTCATTTCTGAGGTGTTTGTCAAAACTGATGTTTTTTGGCTGAATTGAGAACTAAGGCGAATGCTGTGTTAGACCTTGGGCTAGCTCTTCAGGGAAGGCTCGGTATCGAAAATCAAGCGAGAATTCGGCTTTCTAGCCTGTAGGGAACAGGAATATGTGTTTCATTTTCATTTCTGAGGTGTTTGTCAAAAGTCATGTTTTTTGGCTGTATTGAGTCCTAAGGCGAATGCTGTGTTAGACTTTGGGCTAGCTCTTCAGGGTACGCTCGGAATCAAAATTCAAGCGAGAATTCGGCTTTCCAGCCTGTGGGGAACAGGAATATGTGTTTCTTTTTCATTTCTGAGGTTTTTGTCAAAAGTGATGTTTTTGGGCTGAATTGAATCCTAAGGCGAATGCTGTGTTAGACTTTGGGCTAGCTCTTCAGGGTAGGCTCGGAATCGAAAATCAAGCGAGAATTCGGCTTTCCAACACGTGGGGAACAGGAATATGTGTTTCTTTTTCATTTCTGAGGTGTTTGTCAAAACTGATGTTTTTTGGCTGAATTGAGAACTAAGGCGAATGCTGTGTTAGACCTTGGGCTAGCTCTTCAGGGAAGGCTCGGTATCGAAAATCAAGCGAGAATTCGGCTTTCCAGCCCGTGGGGAACAGGAATATGTGTTTCATTTTCATTTCTGAGGTGTTTGTCAAAAGTCATGTTTTTGGGCTGAATTGAGAAATAAGGCGAATGCTGTGTTAGATTAGACCTTGGGCTAGCTCTTCAGGGAAAGGTCGGAATCAAAAATCAAGCGAGAATTCGGCTTTCCAGCACGTGGGAACAGGAATATGTGTTTCATTTTCATTTCTGAGGTGTTTGTCAAAAGTGATGTTTTTGGACTGAATTGAATCCTAAGGCGAATGCTGTGTTAGACTTTGGGCTAGCTCTTCAGGGTAGGCTCGGAATCGAAAATCAAGCGAGAATTCGGCTTTCCAACACGTGGGGAACAGGAATATGTGTTTCTTTTTCATTTCTATGGTGTTTGTCAAAAGTGATGTTTTTGGACTGAATTGAATCCTAAGGCGAATGCTGTGTTAGACTTTGGGCTAGCTCTTCAGGGTAGGCTCGGAATCAAAAATCAAGCGAGAATTCAGCTTTCCAGCCTGTGGGGAACAGGAATATGTGTTTCTTTTTCATTTCTGAGGTGTTTGTCAAAAGTGATGTTTTTGGGCTGAATTGAGAAATAAGGCGAATGCTGTGTTAGACTTTGGGCTAGCTCTTCAGGGAAAGGTCGGAATCAAAAATCAAGCGAGAATTCGGCTTTCCAGCCTGTGGGGAACTGGAATATGTGTTTCATTTTCATTTCTGAGGTGTTTGTCAAAAGTGATGTTTTTGGGCTGTATTGAGTCCTAAGGCGAATGCTGTGTTAAACTTTGGGCTAGCTCTTCAGGGTAGGTTCGGAATCGAAAATCAAGCGAGAATTCGGCTTTCCAGCACGTGGGGAACAGGAATATGTGTTTCATTTTCATTTCTGAGGTGTTTGTCAAAAGTGATGTTTTTGGACTGAATTGAATCCTAAGGCGAATGCTGTGTTAGACTTTGGGCTAGCTCTTCTGGGTAGGCTCGGAATCGAAAATCAAGCGAGAATTCAGCTTTCCAACACGTGGGGAACAGGAATATGTGTTTCATTTTCATTTCTCAGGTGTTTGTCAAAAGTGATGTTTTTGGGCTGAATTGAGAAATAAGGCGAATGCTGTGTTAGACCTTGGGCTAGCTCTTCAGGGAAGGCTCGGAATCGAAAATCAGGCGAGAATTCGGCTTTCCAGCCTTTGGGGAACAGGAATATGTGTTTCATTTTCATTTCTGAGGTGTTTGTCAAAAGTGATATTTTTGGGCTGAATTGAGAAATAAGGCGAATGCTGTGTTAGACCTTGGGCTAGCTCTTCAGGGAAAGGTCAGAATCAATAATCAAGCAAGAATTCGGCTTTCCAGCCCGTGGGGAACAGGAATATGTGTTTCTTTTTCATTTCTGAGGTGTTTGTCAAAAGTGATGTTTTTGGGCTAAATTGAGAAATAAGGCGAATGCTGTGATAGACCTTGGGCTAGCTCTTCAGGGAAAGGTCGGAATCAAAAATCAAGCGAGAATTTGGCTTTCCAGCCTGTGGGGAACAGGAATATGTGTTTCATTTTCATTTCTGAGGTGTTTGTCAAAAGTCAAGTTTTTTGGCTGTATTGAGTCCTAAGGCGAATGCTGTGTTAGACTTTGGGCTAGCTCTTCAGGGTAGGCTCGGAATCGAAATTCAAGCGAGAATTCGGCTTTCCAGCACGTGGGGAACAGGAATATGTGTTTCTTTTTCATTTCTGATGTGTTTGTCAAAAGTGATGTTTTTTGGCTGAATTGAGAACTAAGGCGAATGCTTTGTTAGACCTTGGGCTAGTTCTTCAGGGAAGGCTCGGAATCGAAAATCAAGCGAGAATTCGGCTTTCCAGCCTGTGGGGAACAGGAATATGTGTTTCATTTTCGTTTCTGAGGTGTTTGTCAAAAGTCATGTTTTTGGGCTGAATTGAGAAATAAGGCGAATGCTGTGTTAGACCTTGGGCTAGCTCTTCAGGGTAGGCTCGGAATCGAACTTCAAGCGAGAATTCGGCTTTCCAGCACGTGGGGAACAGGAATATGTGTTTCTTTTTCATTTCTGAGGTGTTTGTCAAAACTGATGTTTTTTGGCTAATTGAGTCCTAAGGCGAATGCTGTGTTAGACCTTGGGCTAGCTCTTCAGGGAAGGCTCGGAATCGAAAATCAAGCGACAATTCGGCTTTCCAACACGTGGGGAACAGGAATATGTGTTTCTTTTTCATTTCTGATGTGTTTGTCAAAAGTGATGTTTTTTGGCTGAATTGAGAACTAAGGCGAATGCTGTGTTAGACCTTGGGCTAGCTCTTCAGGGAAGGCTCGGAATCGAAAATCAAGCGAGAATTCGGCTTTCCAGCCTGTGGGGAACAGGAATATGTGTTTCATTTTCATTTCTGAGGTGTTTGTCAAAAGTCATGTTTTTGGGCTGAATTGAGAAATAAGGCGAATGCTGTGTTAGACTTTGGGCTAGCTCTTCAGGGTAGGCTCGGAATCAAAAATCAAGCGAGAATTCAGCTTTCCAGCCTGTGGGGAACAGGAATATGTGTTTCATTTTCATTTCTGAGGTGTTTGTCAAAAGTGATGTTTTTGGACTGAATTGAGAAATAGGGCGAATGCTGTGTTAGACCTTGGGCTAGCTCTTCAGGGTAGGCTCGGAATCGAAAATCAAGCGAGAATTCGGCTTTCCAACACGTGGGGAACAGGAATATGTGTTTCTTTTTCATTTCTGAGGTGTTTGTCAATAGTGATGTTTTTGGACTGAATTGAATCCTAAGGCGAATGCTGTGTTAGACTTTGGGCTAGCTCTTAAGGGTAGGCTCGGAATCAAAAATCAAGCGAGAATTCAGCTTTCCAGCCTGTGGGGAACAGGAATATGTGTATCTTTTTCATTTCTGAGGTGTTTGTCAAAAGTGATGTTTTTGGGCTGAATTGAGAAATAAGGCGAATGCTGTGTTAGACCTTGGGCTAGCTCTTCAGGTAAAGGTCGGAATCAAAAATCAAGCGAGAATTTGGCTTTCCAGCCTGTGGGGAACTGGAATATGTGTTTCATTTTCATTTCTGAGGTGTTTGTCAAAAGTGATGTTTTTGGGCTGTATTGAGTCCTAAGGCGAATGCTGTGTTAAACTTTGGGCTAGCTCTTCAGGGTAGGTTCGGAATCGAAAATCAAGCGAGAATTTGGCTTTCCAGCACGTAGGCAACAGGAATATGTGTTTCATTTTCATTTCTGAGGTGTTTGTCAAAAGTGATGTTTTTGGACTGAATTGAATCCTAAGGCGAATGCTGTGTTAGACTTTGGGCTACCTCTTCTGGGTAGGCTCGGAATCGAAAATCAAGCGAGAATTCAGCTTTCCAGCCTGTGGGGAACAGGAATATGTGTTTCATTTTCATTTCTGAGGTGTTTGTCAAAAGTGATGTTTTTGGGCTGAATTGAGAACTAAGGCGAATGCTGTGTTAGACTTTGGGATAGCTCTTCAGGGTAGGTTCGGAATCGAAAATCAAGCGAGAATTCGGCTTTCCAGCACGTGGGGAACAGGAATATGTGTTTCATTTTCATTTCTGAGGTGTTTGTCAAAAGTGATGTTTTTGGACTGAATTGAATCCTAAGGCGAATGCTGTGTTAGACTTTGGGCTAGCTCTTCTGGGTAGGCTCGGAATCGAAAATCAAGCGAGAATTCAGCTTTCCAACACGTGGGGAACAGGAATATGTGTTTCATTTTCATTTCTGAGGTGTTTGTCAAAAGTGATGTTTTTGGGCTGAATTGAGAAATAAGGCGAATGCTGTGTTAGACCTTGGGCTAGCTCTTCAGGGAAAGGTTGGAATCAAAAATCAAGCGAGAATTCGGCTTTCTAGCCTGTAGGGAACAGGAATATGTGTTTCATTTTCATTTCTGAGGTGTTTGTCAAAAGTCATGTTTTTTGGCTATATTGAGTCCTAAGGCGAATGCTGTGTTAGACTTTGGGCTAGCTCTTCAGGGTACGCTCGGAATCAAAATTCAAGCGAGAATTCGGCTTTCCAGCCTGTGGGGAACAGGAATATGTGTTTCTTTTTCATTTCTGAGGTTTTTGTCAAAAGTGATGTTTTTGGGCTGAATTGAATCCTAAGGCGAATGCTGTGTTAGGCTTTGGGCTAGCTCTTCAGGGTAGGCTCGGAATCGAAAATCAAGCGAGAATTCGGCTTTCCAACACGTGGGGAACAGGAATATGTGTTTCTTTTTCATTTCTGAGGTGTTTGTCAAAACTGATGTTTTTTGGCTGAATTGAGAACTAAGGCGAATGCTGTGTTAGACCTTGGGCTAGCTCTTCAGGGAAGGCTCGGTATCGAAAATCAAGCGAGAATTCGGCTTTCTAGCCTGTAGGGAACAGGAATATGTGTTTCATTTTCATTTCTGAGGTGTTTGTCAAAAGTGATGTTTTTGGACTGAATTGAATCCTAAGGCGAATGCTGTGTTAGACTTTGGGCTAGCTCTTCTGGGTAGGCTCGGAATCGAAAATCAAGCGAGAATTCAGCTTTCCAGCCTGTGGGGAACAGGAATATGTGTTTCATTTTCATTTCTGAGGTGTTTGTCAAAAGTGATGTTTTTGGGCTGAATTGAGAAATAAGGCGAATGCTGTGTTAGACCTTGGGCTAGCTCTTCAGGGAAAGGTTGGAATCAAAAATCAAGCGAGAATTCGGCTTTCTAGCCTGTAGGGAACATGAATATGTGTTTCATTTTCATTTCTGAGGTGTTTGTCAAAAGTCATGTTTTTTGGCTGTATTGAGTCCTAAGGCGAATGCTGTGTTAGACTTTGGGCTAGCTCTTCAGGGTACGCTCGGAATCAAAATTCAAGCGAGAATTCGGCTTTCCAGCCGGGGGGAACAGGAATATGTGTTTCTTTTTCATTTCTGAGGTTTTTGTCAAAAGTGATGTTTTTGGGCTGAATTGAATCCTAAGGCGAATGCTGTGTTAGACTTTGGGCTAGCTCTTCAGGGTAGGCTCGGAATCGAAAATCAAGCGAGAATTCGGCTTTCCAACACGTGGGGAACAGGAATATGTGTTTCTTTTTCATTTCTGAGGTGTTTGTCAAAACTGATGTTTTTTGGCTGTATTGAGTCCTAAGGCGAATGCTGTGTTAGACTTTGGGCTAGCTCTTCAGGGTACGCTCGGAATCAAAATTCAAGCGAGAATTCGGCTTTCCAGCCTGTGGGGAACAGGAATATGTGTTTCTTTTTCATTTCTGAGGTTTTTGTCAAAAGTGATGTTTTTGGGCTGAATTGAATCCTAAGGTGAATGCTGTGTTAGACTTTGGGCTAGCTCTTCAGGGTAGGCTCGGAATCGAAAATCAAGCGAGAATTCGGCTTTCCAACACGTGGGGAACAGGAATATGTGTTTCTTTTTCATTTCTGAGGTGTTTGTCAAAACTGATGTTTTTTGGCTGAATTGAGAACTAAGGCGAATGCTGTGTTAGACCTTGGGCTAGCTCTTCAGGGAAAGGTCAGAATCAAAAATCAAGCAAGAATTCGGCTTTCCAGCCTGTGGGGAACAGGAATATGTGTTTCTTTTTCATTTCTGAGGTGTTTGTCAAAAGTGATGTTTTTGGGCTGAATTGAGAAATAAGGCGAATGCTGTGTTAGACCTTGGGCTAGCTCTTCAGGTAAAGGTCGGAATCAAAAATCAAGCGAGAATTTGGCTTTCCAGCCTGTGGGGAACTGGAATATGTGTTTCATTTTCATTTCTGAGGTGTTTGTCAAAAGTGATGTTTTTGGGCTGTATTGAGTCCTAAGGCGAATGCTGTGTTAAACTTTGGGCTAGCTCTTCAGGGTAGGTTCGGAATCGAAAATCAAGCGAGAATTTGGCTTTCCAGCACGTAGGCAACAGGAATATGTGTTTCATTTTCATTTCTGAGGTGTTTGTCAAAAGTGATGTTTTTGGACTGAATTGAATCCTAAGGCGAATGCTGTGTTAGACTTTGGGCTACCTCTTCTGGGTAGGCTCGGAATCGAAAATCAAGCGAGAATTCAGCTTTCCAGCCTGTGGGGAACAGGAATATGTGTTTCATTTTCATTTCTGAGGTGTTTGTCAAAAGTGATGTTTTTGGGCTGAATTGAGAACTAAGGCGAATGCTGTGTTAGACTTTGGGATAGCTCTTCAGGGTAGGTTCGGAATCGAAAATCAAGCGAGAATTCGGCTTTCCAGCACGTGGGGAACAGGAATATGTGTTTCATTTTCATTTCTGAGGTGTTTGTCAAAAGTGATGTTTTTGGACTGAATTGAATCCTAAGGCGAATGCTGTGTTAGACTTTGGGCTAGCTCTTCTGGGTAGGCTCGGAATCGAAAATCAAGCGAGAATTCAGCTTTCCAACACGTGGGGAACAGGAATATGTGTTTCATTTTCATTTCTGAGGTGTTTGTCAAAAGTGATGTTTTTGGGCTGAATTGAGAAATAAGGCGAATGCTGTGTTAGACCTTGGGCTAGCTCTTCAGGGAAAGGTTGGAATCAAAAATCAAGCGAGAATTCGGCTTTCTAGCCTGTAGGGAACAGGAATATGTGTTTCATTTTCATTTCTGAGGTGTTTGTCAAAAGTGATGTTTTTGGACTGAATTGAATCCTAAGGCGAATGCTGTGTTAGACTTTGGGCTAGCTCTTCTGGGTAGGCTCGGAATCGAAAATCAAGCGAGAATTCAGCTTTCCAGCCTGTGGGGAACAGGAATATGTGTTTCATTTTCATTTCTGAGGTGTTTGTCAAAAGTGATGTTTTTGGGCTGAATTGAGAAATAAGGCGAATGCTGTGTTAGACCTTGGGCTAGCTCTTCAGGGAAAGGTTGGAATCAAAAATCAAGCGAGAATTCGGCTTTCTAGCCTGTAGGGAACATGAATATGTGTTTCATTTTCATTTCTGAGGTGTTTGTCAAAAGTCATGTTTTTTGGCTGTATTGAGTCCTAAGGCGAATGCTGTGTTAGACTTTGGGCTAGCTCTTCAGGGTACGCTCGGAATCAAAATTCAAGCGAGAATTCGGCTTTCCAGCCGGGGGGAACAGGAATATGTGTTTCTTTTTCATTTCTGAGGTTTTTGTCAAAAGTGATGTTTTTGGGCTGAATTGAATCCTAAGGCGAATGCTGTGTTAGACTTTGGGCTAGCTCTTCAGGGTAGGCTCGGAATCGAAAATCAAGCGAGAATTCGGCTTTCCAACACGTGGGGAACAGGAATATGTGTTTCTTTTTCATTTCTGAGGTGTTTGTCAAAACTGATGTTTTTTGGCTGTATTGAGTCCTAAGGCGAATGCTGTGTTAGACTTTGGGCTAGCTCTTCAGGGTACGCTCGGAATCAAAATTCAAGCGAGAATTCGGCTTTCCAGCCTGTGGGGAACAGGAATATGTGTTTCTTTTTCATTTCTGAGGTTTTTGTCAAAAGTGATGTTTTTGGGCTGAATTGAATCCTAAGGTGAATGCTGTGTTAGACTTTGGGCTAGCTCTTCAGGGTAGGCTCGGAATCGAAAATCAAGCGAGAATTCGGCTTTCCAACACGTGGGGAACAGGAATATGTGTTTCTTTTTCATTTCTGAGGTGTTTGTCAAAACTGATGTTTTTTGGCTGAATTGAGAACTAAGGCGAATGCTGTGTTAGACCTTGGGCTAGCTCTTCAGGGAAGGCTCGGTATCGAAAATCAAGCGAGAATTCGGCTTTCCAGCCCGTGGGGAACAGGAATATGTGTTTCATTTTCATTTCTGAGGTGTTTGTCAAAAGTCATGTTTTTGGGCTGAATTGAGAAATAAGGCGAATGCTGTGTTAGATTAGACCTTGGGCTAGCTCTTCAGGGAAAGGTCGGAATCAAAAATCAAGCGAGAATTCGGCTTTCCAGCACGTGGGGAACAGGAATATGTGTTTCATTTTCATTTCTGAGGTGTTTGTCAAAAGTGATGTTTTTGGACTGAATTGAATCCTAAGGCGAATGCTGTGTTAGACTTTGGGCTAGCTCTTCAGGGTAGGCTCGGAATCGAAAATCAAGCGAGAATTCGGCTTTCCAACACGTGGGGAACAGGAATATGTGTTTCTTTTTCATTTCTGAGGTGTTTGTCAAAAGTGATGTTTTTGGACTGAATTGAATCCTAAGGCGAATGCTGTGTTAGACTTTGGGCTAGCTCTTCAGGGTAGGCTCGGAATCAAAAATCAAGCGAGAATTCAGCTTTCCAGCCTGTGGGGAACAGGAATATGTGTTTCTTTTTCATTTCTGAGGTGTTTGTCAAAAGTGATGTTTTTGGGCTGAATTGAGAAATAAGGCGAATGCTGTGTTAGACTTTGGGCTAGCTCTTCAGGGAAAGGTCGGAATCAAAAATCAAGCGAGAATTCGGCTTTCCAGCCTGTGGGGAACTGGAATATGTGTTTCATTTTCATTTCTGAGGTGTTTGTCAAAAGTGATGTTTTTGGGCTGTATTGAGTCCTAAGGCGAATGCTGTGTTAAACTTTGGGCTAGCTCTTCAGGGTAGGTTCGGAATCGAAAATCAAGCGAGAATTCGGCTTTCCAGCATGTGGGGAACAGGAATATGTGTTTCATTTTCATTTCTGAGGTGTTTGTCAAAAGTGATGTTTTTGGACTGAATTGAATCCTAAGGCGAATGCTGTGTTAGACTTTGGGCTAGCTCTTCTGGGTAGGCTCGGAATCGAAAATCAAGCGAGAATTCAGCTTTCCAACACGTGGGGAACAGGAATATGTGTTTCATTTTCATTTCTCAGGTGTTTGTCAAAAGTGATGTTTTTGGGCTGAATTGAGAAATAAGGCGAATGCTGTGTTAGACCTTGGGCTAGCTCTTCAGGGAAGGCTCGGAATCAATAATCAAGCAAGAATTCGGCTTTCCAGCCCGTGGGGAACAGGAATATGTGTTTCTTTTTCATTTCTGAGGTGTTTGTCAAAAGTGATGTTTTTGGGCTAAATTGAGAAATAAGGCGAATGCTGTGATAGACCTTGGGCTAGCTCTTCAGGGAAAGGTCGGAATCAAAATTCAAGCGAGAATTTGGCTTTCCAGCCTGTGGGGAACAGGAATATGTGTTTCATTTTCATTTCTGAGGTGTTTGTCAAAAGTCAAGTTTTTTGGCTGTATTGAGTCCTAAGGCGAATGCTGTGTTAGACTTTGGGCTAGCTCTTCAGGGTAGGCTCGGAATCGAAATTCAAGCGAGAATTCGGCTTTCCAGCACGTGGGGAACAGGAATATGTGTTTCTTTTTCATTTCTGAGGTGTTTGTCAAAACTGATGTTTTTTGGCTAATTGAGTCCTAAGGCGAATGCTGTGTTAGACCTTGGGCTAGCTCTTCAGGGAAGGCTCGGAATCGAAAATCAAGCGAGAATTCGGCTTTCCAGCCTGTGGGGAACAGGAATATGTGTTTCATTTTCATTTCTGAGGTGTTTGTCAAAAGTGATGTTTTTGGGCTGAATTGAGAAATAAGGCGAATGCTGTGTTAGACTTTGGGCTAGCTCTTCAGGGAAAGGTCGGAATCAAAAATCAAGCGAGAATTCGGCTTTCCAGCCTGTGGGGAACTGGAATATGTGTTTCATTTTCATTTCTGAGGTGTTTGTCAAAAGTGATGTTTTTGGGCTGTATTGAGTCCTAAGGCGAATGCTGTGTTAAACTTTGGGCTAGCTCTTCAGGGTAGGTTCGGAATCAAAAATCAAGCGAGAATTCAGCTTTCCAGCCTGTGGGGAACAGGAATATGTGTATCTTTTTCATTTCTGAGGTGTTTGTCAAAAGTGATGTTTTTGGGCTGAATTGAGAAATAAGGCGAATGCTGTGTTAGACCTTGGGCTAGCTCTTCAGGGAAAGGTCGGAATCAAAAATCAAGCGAGAATTCGGCTTTCCAGCCTGTGGGGAACTGGAATATGTGTTTCATTTTCATTTCTGAGGTGTTTGTCAAAAGTGATGTTTTTGGGCTGTATTGAGTCCTAAGGCGAATGCTGTGTTAAACTTTGGGCTAGCTCTTCAGGGTAGGTTCGGAATCGAAAATCAAGCGAGAATTCGGCTTTCCAGCACGTGGGCAACAGGAATATGTGTTTCATTTTCATTTCTGAGGTGTTTGTCAAAAGTGATGTTTTTGGACTGAATTGAATCCTAAGGCGAATGCTGTGTTAGACTTTGGGCTACCTCTTCTGGGTAGGCTCGGAATCGAAAATCAAGCGAGAATTCAGCTTTCCAGCCTGTGGGGAACAGGAATATGTGTTTCATTTTCATTTCTGAGGTGTTTGTCAAAAGTGATGTTTTTGGGCGGAATTGAGAACTAAGGCGAATGCTGTGTTAGACTTTGGGCTAGCTCTTCTGGGTAGGCTCGGAATCGAAAATCAAGCGAGAATTCAGCTTTCCAGCCTGTGGGGAACAGGAATATGTGTTTCTTTTTCATTTCTGAGGTGTTTGTCAAAAGTGATGTTTTTGGACTGAATTGAGAAATAAGGCGAATGCTGTGTTAGACCTTGGGCTAGCTCTTCAGGGAAAGGTCAGAATCAATAATCAAGCAAGAATTCGGCTTTCCAGCCCGTGGGGAACAGGAATATGTGTTTCTTTTTCATTTCTGAGGTGTTTGTCAAAAGTGATGTTTTTGGGCTAAATCGAGAAATAAGGCGAATGCTGTGATAGACCTTGGGCTAGCTCTTCAGGGAAAGGTCGGAATCAAAAATCAAGCGAGAATTTGGCTTTCCAGCCTGTGGGGAACAGGAATATGTGTTTCATTTTCATTTCTGAGGTGTTTGTCAAAAGTCAAGTTTTTTGGCTGTATTGAGTCCTAAGGCGAATGCTGTGTTAGACTTTGGGCTAGCTCTTCAGGGTAGGCTCGGAATCGAAATTCAAGCGAGAATTCGGCTTTCCAGCACGTGGGGAACAGGAATATGTGTTTCTTTTTCATTTCTGAGGTGTTTGTCAAAACTGATGTTTTTTGGCTAATTGAGTCCTAAGGCGAATGCTGTGTTAGACCTTGGGCTAGCTCTTCAGGGAAGGCTCGGAATCGAAAATCAAGCGACAATTCGGCTTTCCAACACGTGGGGAACAGGAATATGTGTTTCTTTTTCATTTCTGATGTGTTTGTCAAAAGTGATGTTTTTTGGCTGAATTGAGAACTAAGGCGAATGCTTTGTTAGACCTTGGGCTAGTTCTTCAGGGAAGGCTCGGAATCGAAAATCAAGCGAGAATTCGGCTTTCCAGCCTGTGGGGAACAGGAATATGTGTTTCATTTTCATTTCTGAGGTGTTTGTCAAAAGTCATGTTTTTGGGCTGAATTGAGAAATAAGGCAAATGCTGTGTTAGACCTTGGGCTAGCTCTTCAGGGTAGGCTCGGAATCGAAATTCAAGCGAGAATTCGGCTTTCCAGCACGTGGGGAACAGGAATATGTGTTTCTTTTTCATTTCTGAGGTGTTTGTCAAAACTGATGTTTTTTGGCTAATTGAGTCCTAAGGCGAATGCTGTGTTAGACCTTGGGCTAGCTCTTCAGGGAAGGCTCGGAATCGAAAATCAAGCGACAATTCGGCTTTCCAACACGTGGGGAACAGGAATATGTGTTTCTTTTTCATTTCTGATGTGTTTGTCAAAAGTGATGTTTTTTGGCTTAATTGAGAACTAAGGCGAATGCTGTGTTAGACCTTGGGCTAGCTCTTCAGGGAAGGCTCGGAATCGAAAATCAAGCGAGAATTCGGCTTTCCAGCCTGTGGGGAACAGGAATATGTGTTTCATTTTCATTTCTGAGGTGTTTGTCAAAAGTCATGTTTTTGGGCTGAATTGAGAAATAAGGCGAATGCTGTGTTAGACTTTGGGCTAGCTCTTCAGGGTAGGCTCGGAATCAAAAATCAAGCGAGAATTCAGCTTTCCAGCCTGTGGGGAACAGGAATATGTGTTTCTTTTTCATTTCTGAGGTGTTTGTCAAAAGTGATGTTTTTGGGCTGAATTGAGAAATAAGGCGAATGCTGTGTTAGACTTTGGGCTAGCTCTTCAGGGAAAGGTCGGAATCAAAAATCAAGCGAGAATTCGGCTTTCCAGCCTGTGGGGAACTGGAATATGTGTTTCATTTTCATTTCTGAGGTGTTTGTCAAAAGTGATGTTTTTGGACTGAATTGAATCCTAAGGCGAATGCTGTGTTAGACTTTGGGCTAGCTCTTCTGGGTAGGCTCGGAATCGAAAATCAAGCGAGAATTCAGCTTTCCAACACGTGGGGAACAGGAATATGTGTTTCATTTTCATTTCTCAGGTGTTTGTCAAAAGTGATGTTTTTGGGCTGAATTGAGAAATAAGGCGAATGCTGTGTTAGACCTTGGGCTAGCTCTTCAGGGAAGGCTCGGAATCGAAAATCAGGCGAGAATTCGGCTTTCCAGCCTGTGGGGAACAGGAATATGTGTTTCATTTTCATTTCTGAGGTGTTTGTCAAAAGTGATATTTTTGGGCTGAATTGAGAAATAAGGCGAATGCTGTGTTAGACCTTGGGCTAGCTCTTCAGGGAAAGGTCAGAATCAATAATCAAGCAAGAATTCGGCTTTCCAGCCTGTGGGGAACAGGAATATGTGTTTCTTTTTCATTTCTGAGGTGTTTGTCAAAAGTGATGTTTTTGGGCTAAATTGAGAAATAAGGCGAATGCTGTGATAGACCTTGGGCTAGCTCTTCAGGGAAAGGTCGGAATCAAAATTCAAGCGAGAATTTGGCTTTCCAGCCTGTGGGGAACAGGAATATGTGTTTCATTTTCATTTCTGAGGTGTTTGTCAAAAGTCAAGTTTTTTGGCTGTATTGAGTCCTAAGGCGAATGCTGTGTTAGACTTTGGGCTAGCTCTTCAGGGTAGGCTCGGAATCGAAATTCAAGCGAGAATTCGGCTTTCCAGCACGTGGGGAACAGGAATATGTGTTTCTTTTTCATTTCTGAGGTGTTTGTCAAAACTGATGTTTTTTGGCTAATTGAGTCCTAAGGCGAATGCTGTGTTAGACCTTGGGCTAGCTCTTCAGGGAAGGCTCGGAATCGAAAATCAAGCGACAATTCGGCTTTCCAACACATGGGGAACAGGAATATGTGTTTCTTTTTCATTTCTGATGTGTTTGTCAAAAGTGATGTTTTTTGGCTGAATTGAGAACTAAGGCGAATGCTTTGTTAGACCTTGGGCTAGTTCTTCAGGGAAGGCTCGGAATCGAAAATCAAGCGAGAATTCGGCTTTCCAGCCTGTGGGGAACAGGAATATGTGTTTCATTTTCATTTCTGAGGTGTTTGTCAAAAGTCATGTTTTTGGGCTGAATTGAGAAATAAGGCGAATGCTGTGTTAGACCTTGGGCTAGCTCTTCAGGGTAGGCTCGGAATCGAAATTCAAGCGAGAATTTGGCTTTCCAGCACGTGGGGAACAGGAATATGTGTTTCTTTTTCATTTCTGAGGTGTTTGTCAAAACTGATGTTTTTTGGCTAATTGAGTCCTAAGGCGAATGCTGTGTTAGACCTTGGGCTAGCTCATCAGGGAAGGCTCGGAATCGAAAATCAAGCGACAATTCGGCTTTCCAACACGTGGGGAACAGGAATATGTGTTTCTTTTTCATTTCTGATGTGTTTGTCAAAAGTGATGTTTTTTGGCTGAATTGAGAACTAAGGCGAATGCTGTGTTAGACCTTGGGCTAGCTCTTCAGGGAAGGCTCGGAATCGAAAATCAAGCGAGAATTCGGCTTTCCAGCCTGTGGGGAACAGGAATATGTGTTTCATTTTCATTTCTGAGGTGTTTGTCAAAAGTCATGTTTTTGGGCTGAATTGAGAAATAAGGCGAATGCTGTGTTAGACTTTGGGCTAGCTCTTCAGGGTAGGCTCGGAATCAAAAATCAAGCGAGAATTCAGCTTTCCAGCCTGTGGGGAACAGGAATATGTCTTTCTTTTTCATTTCTGAGGTGTTTGTCAAAAGTGATGTTTTTGGGCTGAATTGAGAAATAAGGCGAATGCTGTGTTAGACTTTGGGCTAGCTCTTCAGGGAAAGGTGGGAATCAAAAATCAAGCGAGAATTCGGCTTTCCAGCCTGTGGGGAACTGGAATATGTGTTTCATTTTCATTTCTGAGGTGTTTGTCAAAAGTGATGTTTTTGGGCTGTATTGAGTCCTAAGGCGAATGCTGTGTTAAACTTTGGGCTAGCTCTTCAGGGTAGGTTCGGAATCAAAAATCAAGCGAGAATTCAGCTTTCCAGCCTGTGGGGAACAGGAATATGTGTATCTTTTTCATTTCTGAGGTGTTTGTCAAAAGTGATGTTTTTGGGCTGAATTGAGAAATAAGGCGAATGCTGTGTTAGACCTTGGGCTAGCTCTTCAGGGAAAGGTCGGAATCAAAAATCAAGCGAGAATTCGGCTTTCCAGCCTGTGGGGAACTGGAATATGTGTTTCATTTTCATTTCTGAGGTGTTTGTCAAAAGTGATGTTTTTGGGCTGTATTGAGTCCTAAGGCGAATGCTGTGTTAAACTTTGGGCTAGCTCTTCAGGGTAGGTTCGGAATCGAAAATCAAGCGAGAATTCGGCTTTCCAGCACGTGGGCAACAGGAATATGTGTTTCATTTTCATTTCTGAGGTGTTTGTCAAAAGTGATGTTTTTGGACTGAATTGAATCCTAAGGCGAATGCTGTGTTAGACTTTGGGCTACCTCTTCTGGGTAGGCTCGGAATCGAAAATCAAGCGAGAATTCAGCTTTCCAGCCTGTGGGGAACAGGAATATGTGTTTCATTTTCATTTCTGAGGTGTTTGTCAAAAGTGATGTTTTTGGGCGGAATTGAGAACTAAGGCGAATGCTGTGTTAGACTTTGGGATAGCTCTTCAGGGTAGGTTCGGAATCGAAAATCAAGCGAGAATTCGGCTTTCCAGCACGTGGGGAACAGGAATATGTGTTTCATTTTCATTTCTGAGGTATTTGTCAAAAGTGATGTTTTTGGACTGAATTGAATCCTAAGGCGAATGCTGTGTTAGACTTTGGGCTAGCTCTTCTGGGTAGGCTCGGAATCGAAAATCAAGCGAGAATTCAGCTTTCCAGCCTGTGGGGAACAGGAATATGTGTTTCTTTTTCATTTCTGAGGTGTTTGTCAAAAGTGATGTTTTTGGACTGAATTGAGAAATAAGGCGAATGCTGTGTTAGACCTTGGGCTAGCTCTTCAGGGAAAGGTCAGAATCAATAATCAAGCAAGAATTCGGCTTTCCAGCCCGTGGGGAACAGGAATATGTGTTTCTTTTTCATTTCTGAGGTGTTTGTCAAAAGTGATGTTTTTGGGCTAAATTGAGAAATAAGGCGAATGCTGTGATAGACCTTGGGCTAGCTCTTCAGGGAAAGGTCGGAATCAAAAATCAAGCGAGAATTTGGCTTTCCAGCCTGTGGGGAACAGGAATATGTGTTTCATTTTCATTTCTGAGGTGTTTGTCAAAAGTCAAGTTTTTTGGCTGTATTGAGTCCTAAGGCGAATGCTGTGTTAGACTTTGGGCTAGCTCTTCAGGGTAGGCTCGGAATCGAAATTCAAGCGAGAATTCGGCTTTCCAGCACGTGCGGAACAGGAATATGTGTTTCTTTTTCATTTCTGAGGTGTTTGTCAAAACTGATGTTTTTTGGCTAATTGAGTCCTAAGGCGAATGCTGTGTTAGACCTTGGGCTAGCTCTTCAGGGAAGGCTCGGAATCGAAAATCAAGCGACAATTTGGCTTTCCAACACGTGGGGAACAGGAATATGTGTTTCTTTTTCATTTCTGATGTGTTTGTCAAAAGTGATGTTTTTTGGCTGAATTGAGAACTAAGGCGAATGCTTTGTTAGACCTTGGGCTAGTTCTTCAGGGAAGGCTCGGAATCGAAAATCAAGCGAGAATTCGGCTTTCCAGCCTGTGGGGAACAGGAATATGTGTTTCATTTTCATTTCTGAGGTGTTTGTCAAAAGTCATGTTTTTGGGCTGAATTGAGAAATAAGGCGAATGCTGTGTTAGACCTTGGGCTAGCTCTTCAGGGTAGGCTCGGAATCGAAATTCAAGCGAGAATTCGGCTTTCCAGCACGTGGGGAACAGGAATATGTGTTTCTTTTTCATTTCTGAGGTGTTTGTCAAAACTGATGTTTTTTGGCTAATTGAGTCCTAAGGCGAATGCTGTGTTAGACCTTGGGCTAGCTCTTCAGGGAAGGCTCGGAATCGAAAATCAAGCGACAATTCGGCTTTCCAACACGTGGGGAACAGGAATATGTGTTTCTTTTTCATTTCTGAGGTGTTTGTCAAAAGTGATGTTTTTGGGCTGAATTGAGAAATAAGGCGAATGCTGTGTTAGACTTTGGGCTAGCTCTTTAGGGAAAGGTCGGAATCAAAAATCAAGCGAGAATTCGGCTTTCCAGCCTGTGGGGAACTGGAATATGTGTTTCATTTTCATTTCTGAGGTGTTTGTCAAAAGTGATGTTTTTGGGCTGTATTGAGTCCTAAGGCGAATGCTGTGTTAAACTTTGGGCTAGCTCTTCAGGGTAGGTTCGGAATCAAAAATCAAGCGAGAATTCAGCTTTCCAGCCTGTGGGGAACAGGAATATGTGTATCTTTTTCATTTCTGAGGTGTTTGTCAAAAGTGATGTTTTTGGGCTGAATTGAGAAATAAGGCGAATGCTGTGTTAGACCTTGGGCTAGCTCTTCAGGGAAAGGTCGGAATCAAAAATCAAGCGAGAATTCGGCTTTCCAGCCTGTGGGGAACTGGAATATGTGTTTCATTTTCATTTCTGAGGTGTTTGTCAAAAGTGATGTTTTTGGGCTAAATTGAGAAATAAGGCGAATGCTGTGATAGACCTTGGGCTAGCTCTTCAGGGAAAGGTCGGAATCAAAAATCAAGCGAGAATTTGGCTTTCCAGCCTGTGGGGAACAGGAAGATGTGTTTCATTTTCATTTCTGAGGTGTTTGTCAAAAGTCAAGTTTTTTGGCTGTATTGAGTCCTAAGGCGAATGCTGTGTTAGACTTTGGGCTAGCTCTTCAGGGTAGGCTCGGAATCGAAATTCAAGCGAGAATTCGGCTTTCCAGCACGTGGGGAACAGGAATATGTGTTTCTTTTTCATTTCTGAGGTGTTTGTCAAAACTGATGTTTTTTGGCTAATTGAGTCCTAAGGCGAATGCTGTGTTAGACCTTGGGCTAGCTCTTCAGGGAAGGCTCGAATCGAAAATCAAGCGACAATTCGGCTTTCCAACACGTGGGGAACAGGAATATGTGTTTCTTTTTCATTTCTGATGTGTTTGTCAAAAGTGATGTTTTTTGGCTGAATTGAGAACTAAGGCGAATGCTTTGTTAGACCTTGGGCTAGTTCTTCAGGGAAGGCTCGGAATCGAAAATCAAGCGAGAATTCGGCTTTCCAGCCTGTGGGGAACAGGAATATGTGTTTCATTTTCATTTCTGAGGTGTTTGTCAAAAGTCATGTTTTTGGGCTGAATTGAGAAATAAGGCGAATGCTGTGTTAGACCTTGGGCTAGCTCTTCAGGGTAGGCTCGGAATCGAAATTCAAGCGAGAATTCGGCTTTCCAGCACGTGGGGAACAGGAATATGTGTTTCTTTTTCATTTCTGAGGTGTTTGTCAAAACTGATGTTTTTTGGCTAATTGAGTCCTAAGGCGAATGCTGTGTTAGACCTTGGGCTAGCTCTTCAGGGAAGGCTCGGAATCGAAAATCAAGCGACAATTCGGCTTTCCAACACGTGGGGAACAGGAATATGTGTTTCTTTTTCATTTCTGATGTGTTTGTCAAAAGTGATGTTTTTTGGCTGAATTGAGAACTAAGGCGAATGCTGTGTTAGACCTTGGGCTAGCTCTTCAGGGAAGGCTCGGAATCGAAAATCAAGCGAGAATTCGGCTTTCCAGCCTGTGGGGAACAGGAATATGTGTTTCATTTTCATTTCTGAGGTGTTTGTCAAAAGTCATGTTTTTGGGCTGAATTGAGAAATAAGGCGAATGCTGTGTTAGACTTTGGGCTAGCTCTTCAGGGTAGGCTCGGAATCAAAAATCAAGCGAGAATTCAGCTTTCCAGCCTGTGGGGAACAGGAATATGTGTTTCTTTTTCATTTCTGAGGTGTTTGTCAAAAGTGATGTTTTTGGGCTGAATTGAGAAATAAGGCGAATGCTGTGTTAGACTTTGGGCTAGCTCTTCAGGGAAAGGTCGGAATCAAAAATCAAGCGAGAATTCGGCTTTCCAGCCTGTGGGGAACTGGAATATGTGTTTCATTTTCATTTCTGAGGTGTTTGTCAAAAGTGATGTTTTTGGGCTGTATTGAGTCCTAAGGCGAATGCTGTGTTAAACTTTGGGCTAGCTCTTCAGGGTAGGTTCGGAATCAAAAATCAAGCGAGAATTCAGCTTTCCAGCCTGTGGGGAACAGGAATATGTGTATCTTTTTCATTTCTGAGGTGTTTGTCAAAAGTGATGTTTTTGGGCTGAATTGAGAAATAAGGCGGAATGCTGTGTTAGACCTTGGGCTAGCTCTTCAGGGAAAGGTCGGAATCAAAAATCAAGCGAGAATTCGGCTTTCCAGCCTGTGGGGAACTGGAATATGTGTTTCATTTTCATTTCTGAGGTGTTTGTCAAAAGTGATGTTTTTGGGCTGTATTGAGTCCTAAGGCGAATGCTGTGTTAAACTTTGGGCTAGCTCTTCAGGGTAGGTTCGGAATCGAAAATCAAGCGAGAATTCGGCTTTCCAGCACGTAGGCAACAGGAATATGTGTTTCATTTTCATTTCTGAGGTGTTTGTCAAAAGTGATGTTTTTGGACTGAATTGAATCCTAAGGCGAATGCTGTGTTAGACTTTGGGCTACCTCTTCTGGGTAGGCTCAGAATCGAAAATCAAGCGAGAATTCAGCTTTCCAGCCTGTGGGGAACAGGAATATGTGTTTCATTTTCATTTCTGAGGTGTTTGTCAAAAGTGATGTTTTTGGGCTGAATTGAGAACTAAGGCGAATGCTGTGTTAGACTTTGGGATAGCTCTTCAGGGTAGGTTCGGAATCGAAAATCAAGCGAGGAATTCGGCTTTCCAGCACGTGGGGAACAGGAATATGTGTTTCATTTTCATTTCTGAGGTATTTGTCAAAAGTGATGTTTTTGGACTGAATTGAATCCTAAGGCGAATGCTGTGTTAGACTTTGGGCTAGCTCTTCTGGGTAGGCTCGGAATCGAAAATCAAGCGAGAATTCAGCTTTCCAACACGTGGGGAACAGGAATATGTGTTTCTTTTTCATTTCTGAGGTGTTTGTCAAAAGTGATGTTTTTGGACTGAATTGAATCCTAAGGCGAATGCTGTGTTAGACTTTGGGCTAGCTCTTCTGGGTAGGCTCGGAATCGAAAATCAAGCGAGAATTCAGCTTTCCAGCCTGTGGGGAACAGGAATATGTGTTTCATTTTCATTTCTGAGGTGTTTGTCAAAAGTGATGTTTTTGGGCTGAATTGAGAAATAAGGCGAATGCTGTGTTAGACCTTGGGCTAGCTCTTCAGGGAAAGGTTGGAATCAAAAATCAAGCGAGAATTCGGCTTTCTAGCCTGTAGGGAACAGGAATATGTGTTTCATTTCATTTCTGAGGTGTTTGTCAAAAGTCATGTTTTTTGGCTGTATTGAGTCCTAAGGCGAATGCTGTGTTAGACTTTGGGCTAGCTCTTCAGGGTAGGCTCGGAATCAAAATTCAAGCGAGAATTCGGCTTTCCAGCCTGTGGGGAACAGGAATATGTGTTTCTTTTTCATTTCTGAGGTGTTTGTCAAAAGTGATGTTTTTGGACTGAATTGAATCCTAAGGCGAATGCTGTGTTAGACTTTGGGCTAGCTCTTCTGGGTAGGCTCGGAATCGAAAATCAAGCGAGAATTCAGCTTTCCAGCCTGTGGGGAACAGGAATATGTGTTTCATTTTCATTTCTGAGGTGTTTGTCAAAAGTGATGTTTTTGGGCTGAATTGAGAAATAAGGCGAATGCTGTGTTAGACCTTGGGCTAGCTCTTCAGGGAAAGGTTGGAATCAAAAATCAAGCGAGAATTCGGCTTTCTAGCCTGTAGGGAACAGGAATATGTGTTTCATTTTCATTTCTGAGGTGTTTGTCAAAAGTCATGTTTTTGGGCTGAATTGAGAAATAAGGCGAATGCTGTGTTAGACCTTGGGCTAGCTCTTCAGGGAAAGGTCAGAATCAATAATCAAGCAAGAATTCGGCTTTCCAGCCCGTGGGGAACAGGAATATGTGTTTCTTTTTCATTTCTGAGGTGTTTGTCAAAAGTGATGTTTTTGGGCTGAATTGAGAAATAAGGCGAATGCTGTGATAGACCTTGGGCTAGCTCTTCAGGGAAAGGTCGGAATCAAAAATCAAGCGAGAATTTGGCTTTCCAGCCTGTGGGGAACAGGAATATGCGTTTCATTTTCATTTCTGAGGTGTTTGTCAAAAGTCAGGTTTTTTGGCTGTATTGAGTCCTAAGGCGAATGCTGTGTTAGACTTTGGGCTAGCTCTTCAGGGTAGGCTCGGAATCGAAATTCAAGCGAGAATTCGGCTTTCCAGCACTTGGGGAACAGGAATATGTGTTTCTTTTTCATTTCTGATGTGTTTGTCAAAAGTGATGTTTTTTGGCTGAATTGAGAACTAAGGCGAATGCTGTGTTAGACCTTGGGCTAGCTCTTCAGGGAAGGCTCGGAATCGAAAATCAAGCGAGAATTCGGCTTTCCAGCCTGTGGGGAACAGGAATATGTGTTTCATTTTCATTTCTGAGGTGTTTGTCAAAAGTCATGTTTTTGGGCTGAATTGAGAAATAAGGCGAATGCTGTGTTAGACCTTGGGCTAGCTCTTCAGGGAAAGGTCGGAATCAAAAATCAAGCGAGAATTCGGCTTTCCAGCACGTGGGGAACAGGAATATGTGTTTCATTTTCATTTCTGAGGTATTTGTCAAAAGTGATGTTTTTGGACTGAATTGAATCCTAAGGCGAATGCTGTGTTAGACTTTGGGCTAGCTCTTCTGGGTAGGCTTGGAATCGAAAATCAAGCGAGAATTCAGCTTTCCAGCCTGTGGGGAACAGGAATATGTGTTTCTTTTTCATTTCTGAGGTGTTTGTCAAAAGTGATGTTTTTGGACTGAATTGAGAAATAAGGCGAATGCTGTGTTAGACCTTGGGCTAGCTCTTCAGGGAAAGGTCAGAATCAATAATCAAGCAAGAATTCGGCTTTCCAGCCCGTGGGGAACAGGAATATGTGTTTCTTTTTCATTTCTGAGGTGTTTGTCAAAAGTGATGTTTTTGGGCTAAATTGAGAAATAAGGCGAATGCTGTGATAGACCTTGGGCTAGCTCTTCAGGGAAAGGTCGGAATCAAAAATCAAGCGAGAATTTGGCTTTCCAGCCTGTGGGGAACAGGAATATGTGTTTCATTTTCATTTCTGAGGTGTTTGTCAAAAGTCAAGTTTTTTGGCTGTATTGAGTCCTAAGGCGAATGCTGTGTTAGACTTTGGGCTAGCTCTTCAGGGTAGGCTCGGAATCGAAATTCAAGCGAGAATTCGGCTTTCCAGCACGTGGGGAACAGGAATATGTGTTTCTTTTTCATTTCTGAGGTGTTTGTCAAAACTGATGTTTTTTGGCTAATTGAGTCCTAAGGCGAATGCTGTGTTAGACCTTGGGCTAGCTCTTCAGGGAAGGCTCGGAATCGAAAATCAAGCGACAATTCGGCTTTCCAACACGTGGGGAACAGGAATATGTGTTTCTTTTTCATTTCTGATGTGTTTGTCAAAAGTGATGTTTTTTGGCTGAATTGAGAACTAAGGCGAATGCTTTGTTAGACCTTGGGCTAGTTCTTCAGGGAAGGCTCGGAATCGAAAATCAAGCGAGAATTCGGCTTTCCAGCCTGTGGGGAACAGGAATATGTGTTTCATTTTCATTTCTGAGGTGTTTGTCAAAAGTCATGTTTTTGGGCTGAATTGAGAAATAAGGCGAATGCTGGGTTAGACCTTGGGCTAGCTCTTCAGGGTAGGCTCGGAATCGAAATTCAAGCGAGAATTCGGCTTTCCAGCACGTGGGGAACAGGAATATGTGTTTCTTTTTCATTTCTGAGGTGTTTGTCAAAACTGATGTTTTTTGGCTAATTGAGTCCTAAGGCGAATGCTGTGTTAGACCTTGGGCTAGCTCTTCAGGGAAGGCTCGGAATCGAAAATCAAGCGACAATTCGGCTTTCCAACACGTGGGGAACAGGAATATGTGTTTCTTTTTCATTTCTGATGTGTTTGTCAAAAGTGATGTTTTTTGGCTGAATTGAGAACTAAGGCGAATGCTGTGTTAGACCTTGGGCTAGCTCTTCAGGGAAGGCTCGGAATCGAAAATCAAGCGAGAATTCGGCTTTCCAGCCCTTGGGGAACAGGAATATGTCTTTCATTTTCATTTCTGAGGTGTTTGTCAAAAGTCATGTTTTTGGGCTGAATTGAGAAATAAGGCGAATGCTGTGTTAGACTTTGGGCTAGCTCTTCAGGGTAGGCTCGGAATCAAAAATCAAGCGAGAATTCAGCTTTCCAGCCTGTGGGGAACAGGAATATGTGTTTCTTTTTCATTTCTGAGGTGTTTGTCAAAAGTGATGTTTTTGGGCTGAATTGAGAAATAAGGCGAATGCTGTGTTAGACTTTGGGCTAGCTCTTCAGGGAAAGGTCGGAATCAAAAATCAAGCGAGAATTCGGCTTTCCAGCCTGTGGGGAACTGGAATATGTGTTTCATTTTCATTTCTGAGGTGTTTGTCAAAAGTGATGTTTTTGGGCTGTATTGAGTCCTAAGGCGAATGCTGTGTTAAACTTTGGGCTAGCTCTTCAGGGTAGGTTCGGAATCAAAAATCAAGCGAGAATTCAGCTTTCCAGCCTGTGGGGAACAGGAATATGTGTATCTTTTTCATTTCTGAGGTGTTTGTCAAAAGTGATGTTTTTGGGCTGAATTGAGAAATAAGGCGAATGCTGTGTTAGACCTTGGGCTAGCTCTTCAGGGAAAGGTCGGAATCAAAAATCAAGCGAGAATTCGGCTTTCCAGCCTGTGGGGAACTGGAATATGTGTTTCATTTTCATTTCTGAGGTGTTTGTCAAAAGTGATGTTTTTGGGCTGTATTGAGTCCTAAGGCGAATGCTGTGTTAAACTTTGGGCTAGCTCTTCAGGGTAGGTTCGGAATCGAAAATCAAGCGAGAATTCGGCTTTCCAGCACGTAGGCAACAGGAATATGTGTTTCATTTTCATTTCTGAGGTGTTTGTCAAAAGTGATGTTTTTGGACTGAATTGAATCCTAAGGCGAATGCTGTGTTAGACTTTGGGCTACCTCTTCTGGGTAGGCTCGGAATCGAAAATCAAGCGAGAATTCAGCTTTCCAGCCTGTGGGGAACAGGAATATGTGTTTCATTTTCATTTCTGAGGTGTTTGTCAAAAGTGATGTTTTTGGGCTGAATTGAGAACTAAGGCGAATGCTGTGTTAGACTTTGGGATAGCTCTTCAGGGTAGGTTCGGAATCGAAAATCAAGCGAGAATTCGGCTTTCCAGCACGTGGGGAACAGGAATATGTGTTTCATTTTCATTTCTGAGGTATTTGTCAAAAGTGATGTTTTTGGACTGAATTGAATCCTAAGGCGAATGCTGTGTTAGACTTTGGGCTAGCTCTTCTGGGTAGGCTCGGAATCGAAAATCAAGCGAGAATTCAGCTTTCCAACACGTGGGGAACAGGAATATGTGTTTCTTTTTCATTTCTGAGGTGTTTGTCAAAAGTGATGTTTTTGGACTGAATTGAATCCTAAGGCGAATGCTGTGTTAGACTTTGGGCTAGCTCTTCTGGGTAGGCTCGGAATCGAAAATCAAGCGAGAATTCAGCTTTCCAGCCTGTTGGGAACAGGAATATGTGTTTCATTTTCATTTCTGAGGTGTTTGTCAAAAGTGATGTTTTTGGACTGAATTGAATCCTAAGGCGAATGCTGTGTTAGACTTTGGGCTAGCTCTTCTGGGTAGGCTCGGAATCGAAAATCAAGCGAGAATTCAGCTTTCCAGCCTGTGGGGAACAGGAATATGTGTTTCATTTTCATTTCTGAGGTGTTTGTCAAAAGTGATGTTTTTGGGCTGAATTGAGAAATAAGGCGAATGCTGTGTTAGACCTTGGGCTAGCTCTTCAGGGAAAGGTTGGAATCAAAAATCAAGCGAGAATTCAGCTTTCTAGCCTGTAGGGAACAGGAATATGTGTTTCATTTTCATTTCTGAGGTGTTTGTCAAAAGTCATGTTTTTTGGCTGTATTGAGTCCTAAGGCGAATGCTGTGTTAGACTTTGGGCTAGCTCTTCAGGGTAGGCTCGGAATCAAAATTCAAGCGAGAATTCGGCTTTCCAGCCTGTGGGGAACAGGAATATGTGTTTCTTTTTCATTTCTGAGGTGTTTGTCAAAAGTGATGTTTTTGGACTGAATTGAATCCTAAGGCGAATGCTGTGTTAGACTTTGGGCTAGCTCTTCTGGGTAGGCTCGGAATCGAAAATCAAGCGAGAATTCAGCTTTCCAGCCTGTGGGGAACAGGAATATGTGTTTCATTTTCATTTCTGAGGTGTTTGTCAAAAGTGATGTTTTTGGGCTGAATTGAGAAATAAGGCGAATGCTGTGTTAGACCTTGGGCTAGCTCTTCAGGGAAAGGTTGGAATCAAAAATCAAGCGAGAATTCGGCTTTCTAGCCTGTAGGGAACAGGAATATGTGTTTCATTTTCATTTCTGAGGTGTTTGTCAAAAGTCATGTTTTTGGGCTGAATTGAGAAATAAGGCGAATGCTGTGTTAGACCTTGGGCTAGCTCTTCAGGGAAAGGTCAGAATCAATAATCAAGCAAGAATTCGGCTTTCCAGCCCGTGGGGAACAGGAATATGTGTTTCTTTTTCATTTCTGAGGTGTTTGTCAAAAGTGATGTTTTTGGGCTGAATTGAGAAATAAGGCGAATGCTGTGATAGACCTTGGGCTAGCTCTTCAGGGAAAGGTCGGAATCAAAAATCTAGCGAGAATTTGGCTTTCCAGCCTGTGGGGAACAGGAATATGCGTTTCATTTTCATTTCTGAGGTGTTTGTCAAAAGTCAGGTTTTTTGGCTGTATTGAGTCCTAAGGCGAATGCTATGTTAGACTTTGGGCTAGCTCTTCAGGGTAGGCTCGGAATCGAAATTCAAGCGAGAATTCGGCTTTCCAGCACGTGGGGAACAGGAATATGTGTTTCTTTTTCATTTCTGATGTGTTTGTCAAAAGTGATGTTTTTTGGCTGAATTGAGAACTAAGGCGAATGCTGTGTTAGACTTTGGGCTAGCTCTTCAGGGTAGGCTCGGAATCAAAAATCAAGCGAGAATTCAGCTTTCCAGCCTGTGGGGAACAGGAATATGTGTTTCTTTTTCATTTCTGAGGTGTTTGTCAAAAGTGATGTTTTTGGGCTGAATTGAGAAATAAGGCGAATGCTGTGTTAGACCTTGGGCTAGCTCTTCAGGGAAAGGTCGGAATCAAAAATCAAGCGAGAATTCGGCTTTCCAGCCTGTGGGGAACTGGAATATGTGTTTCATTTTCATTTCTGAGGTGTTTGTCAAAAGTGATGTTTTTGGGCTGTATTGAGTCCTAAGGCGAATGCTGTGTTAAACTTTGGGCTAGCTCTTCAGGGTAGGTTCGGAATCGAAAATCAAGCGAGAATTCGGCTTTCCAGCACGTGGGGAACAGGAATTTGTGTTTCATTTTCATTTCTGAGGTGTTTGTCAAAAGTGATGTTTTTGGACTGAATTGAATCCTAAGGCGAATGCTGTGTTAGACTTTGGGCTACCTCTTCTGGGTAGGATCGGAATCGAAAATCAAGCGAGAATTCAGCTTTCCAGCCTGTGGGGAACAGGAATATGTGTTTCATTTTCATTTCTGAGGTGTTTGTCAAAAGTGATGTTTTTGGGCTGAATTGAGAACTAAGGCGAATGCTGTGTTAGACTTTGGGATAGCTCTTCAGGGTAGGTTCGGAATCGAAAATCAAGCGAGAATTCGGCTTTCCAGCACGTGGGGAACAGGAATATGTGTTTCATTTTCATTTCTGAGGTGTTTGTCAAAAGTGATGTTTTTGGGCTGAATTGAGAAATAAGGCGAATGCTGTGTTAGACCTTGGGCTAGCTCTTCAGGGAAAGGTTGGAATCAAAAATCAAGCGAGAATTCGGCTTTCTAGCCTGTAGGGAACAGGAATATGTGTTTCATTTTCATTTCTGAGGTGTTTGTTAAAAGTCATGTTTTTTGGCTGTATTGAGTCCTAAGGCGAATGCTGTGTTAGACTTTGGGCTAGCTCTTCAGGGTAGGCTCGGAATCAAAATTCAAGCGAGAATTCGGCTTTCCAGCCTGTGGGGAACAGGAATATGTGTTTCTTTTTCATTTCTGAGGTTTTTGTCAAAAGTGATGTTTTTGGGCTGAATTGAGAAATAAGGCGAATGCTGTGTTAGACCTTGGGCTAGCTCTTCAGGGAAAGGTCGGAATCAAAAATCAAGCGAGAATTCGGCTTTCCAGCACGTGGGGAACAGGAATATGTGTTTCATTTTCATTTCTGAGGTGTTTGTCAAAAGTGATGTTTTTGGACTGAATTGAATCCTAAGGCGAATGCTGTGTTAGACTTTGGGCTAGCTCTTCAGGGTAGGCTCGGAATCGAAAATCAAGCGAGAATTCGGCTTTCCAACACGTGGGGAACAGGAATATGTGTTTCTTTTTCATTTCGGAGGCGTTTGTCAAAAGTGATGTTTTTGGACTGAATTGAATCCTAAGGCGAATGCTGTGTTAGACTTTGGGCTAGCTCTTCAGGGTAGGCTCGGAATCAAAAATCAAGCGAGAATTCAGCTTTCCAGCCTGTGGGGAACAGGAATATGTGTTTCTTTTTCATTTCTGAGGTGTTTGTCAAAAGTGATGTTTTTGGGCTGAATTGAGAAATAAGGCGAATGCTGTGTTAGACCTTGGGCTAGCTCTTCAGGGAAAGGTCGGAATCAAAAATCAAGCGAGAATTCGGCTTTCCAGCCTGTGGGGAACTGGAATATGTGTTTCATTTTCATTTCTGAGGTGTTTGTCAAAAGTGATGTTTTTGGGCTGTATTGAATCCTAAGGCGAATGCTGTGTTACACTTTGGGCTACCTCTTCTGGGTAGGATCGGAATCGAAAATCAAGCGAGAATTCAGCTTTCCAGCCTGTGGGGAACAGGAATATGTGTTTCATTTTCATTTCTGAGGTGTTTGTCAAAAGTGATGTTTTTGGGCTGAATTGAGAACTAAGGCGAATGCTGTGTTAGACTTTGGGATAGCTCTTCAGGGTAGGTTCGGAATCGAAAATCAAGCGAGAATTCGGCTTTCCAGCACGTGGGGAACAGGAATATGTGTTTCATTTTCATTTCTGAGGTGTTTGTCAAAAGTGATGTTTTTGGGCTGAATTGAGAAATAAGGCGAATGCTGTGTTAGACCTTGGGCTAGCTCTTCAGGGAAAGGTTGGAATCAAAAATCAAGCGAGAATTCGGCTTTCTAGCCTGTAGGGAACAGGAATATGTGTTTCATTTTCATTTCTGAGGTGTTTGTCAAAAGTCATGTTTTTTGGCTGTATTGAGTCCTAAGGCGAATGCTGTGTTAGACTTTGGGCTAGCTCTTCAGGGTAGGCTCGGAATCAAAATTCAAGCGAGAATTCGGCTTTCCAGCCTGTGGGGAACAGGAATATGTGTTTCTTTTTCATTTCTGAGGTTTTTGTCAAAAGTGATGTTTTTGGGCTGAATTGAATCCTAAGGCGAATGCTGTGTTAGACTTTGGGCTAGCTCTTCAGGGTAGGCTCGGAATCGAAAATCAAGCGAGAATTCGGCTTTCCAACACATGGGGAACAGGAATATGTGTTTCTTTTTCATTTCTGAGGTGTTTGTCAAAAGTGATGTTTTTGGACTGAATTGAATCCTAAGGCGAATGCTGTGTTAGACTTTGGGCTAGCTCTTCTGGGTAGGCTCGGAATCGAAAATCAAGCGAGAATTCAGCTTTCCAGCCTGTGGGGAACAGGAATATGTGTTTCATTTTCATTTCTGAGGTGTTTGTCAAAAGTGATGTTTTTGGGCTGAATTGAGAAATAAGGCGAATGCTGTGTTAGACCTTGGGCTAGCTCTTCAGGGAAAGGTTGGAATCAAAAATCAAGCGAGAATTCGGCTTTCTAGCCTGTAGGGAACAGGAATATGTGTTTCATTTTCATTTCTGAGGTGTTTGTCAAAAGTCATGTTTTTGGGCTGAATTGAGAAATAAGGCGAATGCTGTGTTAGACCTTGGGCTAGCTCTTCAGGGAAAGGTCAGAATCAATAATCAAGCAAGAATTCGGCTTTCCAGCCCGTGGGGAACAGGAATATGTGTTTCTTTTTCATTTCTGAGGTGTTTGTCAAAAGTGATGTTTTTGGGCTGAATTGAGAAATAAGGCGAATGCTGTGATAGACCTTGGGCTAGCTCTTCAGGGAAAGGTCGGAATCAAAAATCAAGCGAGGATTTGGCTTTCCAGCCTGTGGGGAACAGGAATATGCGTTTCATTTTCATTTCTGAGGTGTTTGTCAAAAGTCAGGTTTTTTGGCTGTATTGAGTCCTAAGGCGAATGCTGTGTTAGACTTTGGGCTAGCTCTTCAGGGTAGGCTCGGAATCGAAATTCAAGCGAGAATTCGGCTTTCCAGCACGTGGGGAACAGGAATATGTGTTTCTTTTTCATTTCTGATGTGTTTGTCAAAAGTGATGTTTTTTGGCTGAATTGAGAACTAAGGCGAATGCTGTGTTAGACCTTGGGCTAGCTCTTCAGGGAAGGCTCGGAATCGAAAATCAAGCGAGAATTCGGCTTTCCAGCCTGTGGGGAACAGGAATATGTGTTTCATTTTCATTTCTGAGGTGTTTGTCAAAAGTCATGTTTTTGGGCTGAATTGAGAAATAAGGCGAATGCTGTGTTAGACCTTGGGCTAGCTCTTCAGGGAAAGGTCGGAATCAAAAATCAAGCGAGAATTCGGCTTTCCAGCACGTGGGGAACAGGAATATGTGTTTCATTTTCATTTCTGAGGTGTTTGTCAAAAGTGATGTTTTTGGACTGAATTGAATCCTAAGGCGAATGCTGTGTTAGACTTTGGGCTAGCTCTTCAGGGTAGGCTCGGAATCGAAAATCAAGCGAGAATTCAGCTTTCCAGCCTGTGGGGAACAGGAATATGTGTTTCTTTTTCATTTCTGAGGTGTTTGTCAAAAGTGATGTTTTTGGGCTGAATTGAGAAATAAGGCGAATGCTGTGTTAGACCTTGGGCTAGCTCTTCAGGGAAAGGTCGGAATCAAAAATCAAGCGAGAATTCGGCTTTCCAGCACGTGGGGAACAGGAATATGTGTTTCATTTTCATTTCTGAGGTGTTTGTCAAAAGTGATGTTTTTGGACTGAATTGAATCCTAAGGCGAATGCTGTGTTAGACTTTGGGCTAGCTCTTCAGGGTAGGCTCGGAATCGAAAATCAAGCGAGAATTCGGCTTTCCAACACGTGGGGAACAGGAATATGTGTTTCTTTTTCATTTCGGAGGCGTTTGTCAAAAGTGATGTTTTTGGACTGAATTGAATCCTAAGGCGAATGCTGTGTTAGACTTTGGGCTAGCTCTTCAGGGTAGGCTCGGAATCAAAAATCAAGCGAGAATTCAGCTTTCCAGCCTGTGGGGAACAGGAATATGTGTTTCTTTTTCATTTCTGAGGTGTTTGTCAAAAGTGATGTTTTTGGGCTGAATTGAGAAATAAGGCGAATGCTGTGATAGACCTTGGGCTAGCTCTTCAGGGAAAGGTCGGAATCAAAAATCAAGCGAGAATTTGGCTTTCCAGCCTGTGGGGAACAGGAATATGCGTTTCATTTTCATTTCTGAGGTGTTTGTCAAAAGTCAGGTTTTTTGGCTGTATTGAGTCCTAAGGCGAATGCTGTGTTAGACTTTGGGCTAGCTCTTCAGGGTAGGCTCGGAATCGAAATTCAAGCGAGAATTCGGCTTTCCAGCACGTGGGGAACAGGAATATGTGTTTCTTTTTCATTTCTGATGTGTTTGTCAAAAGTGATGTTTTTTGGCTGAATTGAGAACTAAGGCGAATGCTGTGTTAGACCTTGGGCTAGCTCTTCAGGGAAGGCTCGGAATCGAAAATCAAGCGAGAATTCGGCTTTCCAGCCTGTGGGGAACAGGAATATGTGTTTCATTTTCATTTCTGAGGTGTTTGTCAAAAGTCATGTTTTTGGGCTGAATTGAGAAATAAGGCGAATGCTGTGTTAGACCTTGGGCTAGCTCTTCAGGGAAAGGTCGGAATCAAAAATCAAGCGAGAATTCGGCTTTCCAGCACGTGGGGAACAGGAATATGTGTTTCATTTTCATTTCTGAGGTGTTTGTCAAAAGTGATGTTTTTGGACTGAATTGAATCCTAAGGCGAATGCTGTGTTAGACTTTGGGCTAGCTCTTCAGGGTAGGCTCGGAATCGAAAATCAAGCGAGAATTCGGCTTTCCAACACGTGGGGAACAGGAATATGTGTTTCTTTTTCATTTCTGAGGTGTTTGTCAAAAGTGATGTTTTTGGACTGAATTGAATCCTAAGGCGAATGCTGTGTTAGACTTTGGGCTAGCTCTTCAGGGTAGGCTCGGAATCAAAAATCAAGCGAGAATTCAGCTTTCCAGCCTGTGGGGAACAGGAATATGTGTTTCTTTTTCATTTCTGAGGTGTTTGTCAAAAGTGATGTTTTTGGGCTGAATTGAGAAATAAGGCGAATGCTGTGTTAGACCTTGGGCTAGCTCTTCAGGGAAAGGTCGGAATCAAAAATCAAGCGAGAATTCGGCTTTCCAGCACGTGGGGAACAGGAATATGTGTTTCATTTTCATTTCTGAGGTGTTTGTCAAAAGTGATGTTTTTGGACTGAATTGAATCCTAAGGCGAATGCTGTGTTAGACTTTGGGCTAGCTCTTCAGGGTAGGCTCGGAATCGAAAATCAAGCGAGAATTCGGCTTTCCAACACGTGGGGAACAGGAATATGTGTTTCTTTTTCATTTCGGAGGCGTTTGTCAAAAGTGATGTTTTTGGACTGAATTGAATCCTAAGGCGAATGCTGTGTTAGACTTTGGGCTAGCTCTTCAGGGTAGGCTCGGAATCAAAAATCAAGCGAGAATTCAGCTTTCCAGCCTGTGGGGAACAGGAATATGTGTTTCTTTTTCATTTCTGAGGTGTTTGTCAAAAGTGATGTTTTTGGGCTGAATTGAGAAATAAGGCGAATGCTGTGTTAGACCTTGGGCTAGCTCTTCAGGGAAAGGTCGGAATCAAAAATCAAGCGAGAATTCGGCTTTCCAGCCTGTGGGGAACTGGAATATGTGTTTCATTTTCATTTCTGAGGTGTTTGTCAAAAGTGATGTTTTTGGGCTGAATTGAGAAATAAGGCGAATGCTGTGTTAGACTTTGGGCTAGCTCTTCAGGGAAAGGTCGGAATCAAAAATCAAGCGAGAATTCGGCTTTCCAGCCTGTGGGGAACTGGAATATGTGTTTCATTTTCATTTCTGAGGTGTTTGTCAAAAGTGATGTTTTTGGGCTGTATTGAGTCCTAAGGCGAATGCTGTGTTAAACTTTGGGCTAGCTCTTCAGGGTAGGTTCGGAATCAAAAATCAAGCGAGAATTCAGCTTTCCAGCCTGTGGGGAACAGGAATATGTGTATCTTTTTCATTTCTGAGGTGTTTGTCAAAAGTGATGTTTTTGGGCTGAATTGAGAAATAAGGCGAATGCTGTGTTAGACCTTGGGCTAGCTCTTCAGGGAAAGGTCGGAATCAAAAATCAAGCGAGAATTCGGCTTTCCAGCCTGTGGGGAACTGGAATATGTGTTTCATTTTCATTTCTGAGGTGTTTGTCAAAAGTGATGTTTTTGGGCTGTATTGAGTCCTAAGGCGAATGCTGTGTTAAACTTTGGGCTAGCTCTTCAGGGTAGGTTCGGAATCGAAAATCAAGCGAGAATTCGGCTTTCTAGCACGTAGGCAACAGGAATATGTGTTTCATTTTCATTTCTGAGGTGTTTGTCAAAAGTGATGTTTTTGGACTGAATTGAATCCTAAGGCGAATGCTGTGTTAGACTTTGGGCTACCTCTTCTGGGTAGGCTCGGAATCGAAAATCAAGCGAGAATTCAGCTTTCCAGCCTGTGGGGAACAGGAATATGTGTTTCATTTTCATTTCTGAGGTGTTTGTCAAAAGTGATGTTTTTGGGCTGAATTGAGAACTAAGGCGAATGCTGTGTTAGACTTTGGGATAGCTCTTCAGGGTAGGTTCGGAATCGAAAATCAAGCGAGAATTCGGCTTTCCAGCACGTGGGGAACTGGAATATGTGTTTCATTTTCATTTCTGAGGTATTTGTCAAAAGTGATGTTTTTGGACTGAATTGAATCCTAAGGCGAATGCTGTGTTAGACTTTGGGCTAGCTCTTCTGGGTAGGCTCGGAATCGAAAACCAAGCGAGAATTCAGCTTTCCAACACGTGGGGAACAGGAATATGTGTTTCTTTTTCATTTCTGAGGTGTTTGTCAAAAGTGATGTTTTTGGACTGAATTGAATCCTAAGGCGAATGCTGTGTTAGACTTTGGGCTAGCTCTTCTGGGTAGGCTCGGAATCGAAAATCAAGCGAGAATTCAGCTTTCCAGCCTGTTGGGAACAGGAATATGTGTTTCATTTTCATTTCTGAGGTGTTTGTCAAAAGTGATGTTTTTGTACTGAATTGAATCCTAAGGCGAATGCTGTGTTAGACTTTGGGCTAGCTCTTCTGGGTAGGCTCGGAATCGAAAATCAAGCGAGAATTCAGCTTTCCAGCCTGTGGGGAACAGGAATATGTGTTTCATTTTCATTTCTGAGGTGTCTGTCAAAAGTGATGTTTTTGGGCTGAATTGAGAAATAAGGCGAATGCTGTGTTAGACCTTGGGCTAGCTCTTCAGGGAAAGGTTGGAATCAAAAATCAAGCGAGAATTCGGCTTTCTAGCCTGTAGGGAACAGGAATATGTGTTTCATTTTCATTTCTGAGGTGTTTGTCAAAAGTCATGTTTTTGGGCTGAATTGAGAAATAAGGCGAATGCTGTGTTAGACCTTGGGCTAGCTCTTCAGGGAAAGGTCAGAATCAATAATCAAGCAAGAATTCGGCTTTCCAGCCCGTGGGGAACAGGAATATGTGTTTCTTTTTCATTTCTGAGGTGTTTGTCAAAAGTGATGTTTTTGGGCTGAATTGAGAAATAAGGCGAATGCTGTGATAGACCTTGGGCTAGCTCTTCAGGGAAAGGTCGGAATCAAAAATCAAGCGAGAATTTGGCTTTCCAGCCTGTGGGGAACAGGAATATGCGTTTCATTTTCATTTCTGAGGTGTTTGTCAAAAGTCAGGTTTTTTGGCTGTATTGAGTCCTAAGGCGAATGCTGTGTTAGACTTTGGGCTAGCTCTTCAGGGTAGGCTCGGAATCGAAATTCAAGCGAGAATTCGGCTTTCCAGCACGTGGGGAACAGGAATATGTGTTTCTTTTTCATTTCTGATGTGTTTGTCAAAAGTGATGTTTTTTGGCTGAATTGAGAACTAAGGCGAATGCTGTGTTAGACCTTGGGCTAGCTCTTCAGGGAAGGCTCGGAATCGAAAATCAAGCGAGAATTCGGCTTTCCAGCCTGTGGGGAACAGGAATATGTGTTTCATTTTCATTTCTGAGGTGTTTGTCAAAAGTCATGTTTTTGGGCTGAATTGAGAAATAAGGCGAATGCTGTGTTAGACCTTGGGCTAGCTCTTCAGGGAAAGGTCGGAATCAAAAATCAAGCGAGAATTCGGCTTTCCAGCACGTGGGGAACAGGAATATGTGTTTCATTTTCATTTCTGAGGTGTTTGTCAAAAGTGATGTTTTTGGACTGAATTGAATCCTAAGGCGAATGCTGTGTTAGACTTTGGGCTAGCTCTTCAGGGTAGGCTCGGAATCGAAAATCAAGCGAGAATTCGGCTTTCCAACACGTGGGGAACAGGAATATGTGTTTCTTTTTCATTTCTGAGGCGTTTGTCAAAAGTGATGTTTTTGGACTGAATTGAATCCTAAGGCGAATGCTGTGTTAGACTTTGGGCTAGCTCTTCAGGGTAGGCTCGGAATCAAAAATCAAGCGAGAATTCAGCTTTCCAGCCTGTGGGGAACAGGAATATGTGTTTCTTTTTCATTTCTGAGGTGTTTGTCAAAAGTGATGTTTTTGGGCTGAATTGAGAAATAAGGCGAATGCTGTGTTAGACCTTGGGCTAGCTCTTCAGGGAAAGGTCGGAATCAAAAATCAAGCGAGAATTCGGCTTTCCAGCCTGTGGGGAACTGGAATATGTGTTTCATTTTCATTTCTGAGGTGTTTGTCAAAAGTGATGTTTTTGGGCTGTATTGAGTCCTAAGGCGAATGCTGTGTTAAACTTTGGGCTAGCTCTTCAGGGTAGGTTCGGAATCGAAAATCAAGCGAGAATTCGGCTTTCCAGCACGTGGGGAACAGGAATATGTGTTTCATTTTCATTTCTGAGGTGTTTGTCAAAAGTGATGTTTTTGGGCTGAATTGAGAACTAAGGCGAATGCTGTGTTAGACTTTGGGATAGCTCTTCAGGGTAGGTTCGGAATCGAAAATCAAGCGAGAATTCGGCTTTCCAGCACGTGGGGAACAGGAATATGTGTTTCATTTTCATTTCTGAGGTGTTTGTCAAAAGTGATGTTTTTGGGCTGAATTGAGAAATAAGGCGAATGCTGTGTTAGACCTTGGGCTAGCTCTTCAGGGAAAGGTTGGAATCAAAAATCAAGCGAGAATTCGGCTTTCTAGCCTGTAGGGAACAGGAATATGTGTTTCATTTTCATTTCTGAGGTGTTTGTTAAAAGTCATGTTTTTTGGCTGTATTGAGTCCTAAGGCGAATGCTGTGTTAGACTTTGGGCTAGCTCTTCAGGGTAGGCTCGGAATCAAAATTCAAGCGAGAATTCGGCTTTCCAGCCTGTGGGGAACAGGAATATGTGTTTCTTTTTCATTTCTGAGGTTTTTGTCAAAAGTGATGTTTTTGGGCTGAATTGAGAAATAAGGCGAATGCTGTGTTAGACCTTGGGCTAGCTCTTCAGGGAAAGGTCGGAATCAAAAATCAAGCGAGAATTCGGCTTTCCAGCACGTGGGGAACAGGAATATGTGTTTCATTTTCATTTCTGAGGTGTTTGTCAAAAGTGATGTTTTTGGACTGAATTGAATCCTAAGGCGAATGCTGTGTTAGACTTTGGGCTAGCTCTTCAGGGTAGGCTCGGAATCGAAAATCAAGCGAGAATTCGGCTTTCCAACACGTGGGGAACAGGAATATGTGTTTCTTTTTCATTTCGGAGGCGTTTGTCAAAAGTGATGTTTTTGGACTGAATTGAATCCTAAGGCGAATGCTGTGTTAGACTTTGGGCTAGCTCTTCAGGGTAGGCTCGGAATCAAAAATCAAGCGAGAATTCAGCTTTCCAGCCTGTGGGGAACAGGAATATGTGTTTCTTTTTCATTTCTGAGGTGTTTGTCAAAAGTGATGTTTTTGGGCTGAATTGAGAAATAAGGCGAATGCTGTGTTAGACCTTGGGCTAGCTCTTCAGGGAAAGGTCGGAATCAAAAATCAAGCGAGAATTCGGCTTTCCAGCCTGTGGGGAACTGGAATATGTGTTTCATTTTCATTTCTGAGGTGTTTGTCAAAAGTGATGTTTTTGGGCTGTATTGAATCCTAAGGCGAATGCTGTGTTACACTTTGGGCTACCTCTTCTGGGTAGGATCGGAATCGAAAATCAAGCGAGAATTCAGCTTTCCAGCCTGTGGGGAACAGGAATATGTGTTTCATTTTCATTTCTGAGGTGTTTGTCAAAAGTGATGTTTTTGGGCTGAATTGAGAACTAAGGCGAATGCTGTGTTAGACTTTGGGATAGCTCTTCAGGGTAGGTTCGGAATCGAAAATCAAGCGAGAATTCGGCTTTCCAGCACGTGGGGAACAGGAATATGTGTTTCATTTTCATTTCTGAGGTGTTTGTCAAAAGTGATGTTTTTGGGCTGAATTGAGAAATAAGGCGAATGCTGTGTTAGACCTTGGGCTAGCGCTTCAGGGAAAGGTTGGAATCAAAAATCAAGCGAGAATTCGGCTTTCTAGCCTGTAGGGAACAGGAATATGTGTTTCATTTTCATTTCTGAGGTGTTTGTCAAAAGTCATGTTTTTTGGCTGTATTGAGTCCTAAGGCGAATGCTGTGTTAGACTTTGGGCTAGCTCTTCAGGGTAGGCTCGGAATCAAAATTCAAGCGAGAATTCGGCTTTCCAGCCTGTGGGGAACAGGAATATGTGTTTCTTTTTCATTTCTGAGGTTTTTGTCAAAAGTGATGTTTTTGGGCTGAATTGAATCCTAAGGCGAATGCTGTGTTAGACTTTGGGCTAGCTCTTCAGGGTAGGCTCGGAATCGAAAATCAAGCGAGAATTCGGCTTTCCAACACGTGGGGAACAGGAATATGTGTTTCTTTTTCATTTCTGAGGTGTTTGTCAAAAGTGATGTTTTTGGACTGAATTGAATCCTAAGGCGAATGCTGTGTTAGACTTTGGGCTAGCTCTTCTGGGTAGGCTCGGAATCGAAAATCAAGCGAGAATTCAGCTTTCCAGCCTGTGGGGAACAGGAATATGTGTTTCATTTTCATTTCTGAGGTGTTTGTCAAAAGTGATGTTTTTGGGCTGAATTGAGAAATAAGGCGAATGCTGTGTTAGACCTTGGGCTAGCTCTTCAGGGAAAGGTTGGAATCAAAAATCAAGCGAGAATTCGGCTTTCTAGCCTGTAGGGAACAGGAATATGTGTTTCATTTTCATTTCTGAGGTGTTTGTCAAAAGTCATGTTTTTGGGCTGAATTGAGAAATAAGGCGAATGCTGTGTTAGACCTTGGGCTAGCTCTTCAGGGAAAGGTCAGAATCAATAATCAAGCAAGAATTCGGCTTTCCAGCCCGTGGGGAACAGGAATATGTGTTTCTTTTTCATTTCTGAGGTGTTTGTCAAAAGTGATGTTTTTGGGCTGAATTGAGAAATAAGGCGAATGCTGTGATAGACCTTGGGCTAGCTCTTCAGGGAAAGGTCGGAATCAAAAATCAAGCGAGAATTTGGCTTTCCAGCCTGTGGGGAACAGGAATATGCGTTTCATTTTCATTTCTGAGGTGTTTGTCAAAAGTCAGGTTTTTTGGCTGTATTGAGTCCTAAGGCGAATGCTGTGTTAGACTTTGGGCTAGCTCTTCAGGGTAGGCTCGGAATCGAAATTCAAGCGAGAATTCGGCTTTCCAGCACGTGGGGAACAGGAATATGTGTTTCTTTTTCATTTCTGATGTGTTTGTCAAAAGTGATGTTTTTTGGCTGAATTGAGAACTAAGGCGAATGCTGTGTTAGACCTTGAGCTAGCTCTTCAGGGAAGGCTCGGAATCGAAAATCAAGCAAGAATTCGGCTTTCCAGCCTGTGGGGAACAGGAATATGTGTTTCATTTTCATTTCTGAGGTGTTTGTCAAAAGTCATGTTTTTGGGCTGAATTGAGAAATAAGGCGAATGCTGTGTTAGACCTTGGGCTAGCTCTTCAGGGAAAGGTCGGAATCAAAAATCAAGCGAGAATTCGGCTTTCCAGCACGTGGGGAACAGGAATATGTGTTTCATTTTCATTTCTGAGGTGTTTGTCAAAAGTGATGTTTTTGGACTGAATTGAATCCTAAGGCGAATGCTGTGTTAGACTTTGGGCTAGCTCTTCAGGGTAGGCTCGGAATCGAAAATCAAGCGAGAATTCGGCTTTCCAACACGTGGGGAACAGGAATATGTGTTTCTTTTTCATTTCTGAGGTGTTTGTCAAAAGTGATGTTTTTGGACTGAATTGAATCCTAAGGCGAATGCTGTGTTAGACTTTGGGCTAGCTCTTCAGGGTAGGTTCGGAATCGAAAATCAAGCGAGAATTCGGCTTTCCAGCACGTGGGGAACAGGAATATGTGTTTCATTTTCATTTCTGAGGTGTTTGTCAAAAGTGATGTTTTTGGGCTGAATTGAGAAATAAGGCGAATGCTGTGTTAGACCTTGGGCTAGCTCTTCAGGGAAAGGTTGGAATCAAAAATCAAGCGAGAATTCGGCTTTCTAGCCTGTAGGGAACAGGAATATGTGTTTCATTTTCATTTCTGAGGTGTTTGTCAAAAGTCATGTTTTTGGGCTGAATTGAGAAATAAGGCGAATGCTGTGTTAGACCTTGGGCTAGCTCTTCAGGGAAAGGTCAGAATCAATAATCAAGCAAGAATTCGGCTTTCCAGCCCGTGGGGAACAGGAATATGTGTTTCTTTTTCATTTCTGAGGTGTTTGTCAAAAGTGATGTTTTTGGGCTGAATTGAGAACTAAGGCGAATGCTGTGTTAGACCTTGGGCTAGCTCTTCAGGGAAGGCTCGGAATCGAAAATCAAGCGAGAATTCGGCTTTCCAGCCTGTGGGGAACAGGAATATGTGTTTCATTTTCATTTCTGAGGTGTTTGTCAAAAGTCATGTTTTTGGGCTGAATTGAGAAATAAGGCGAATGCTGTGTTAGACCTTGGGCTAGCTCTTCAGGGAAAGGTCGGAATCAAAAATCAAGCGTGAATTCGGCTTTCCAGCACGTGGGGAACAGGAATATGTGTTTCATTTTCATTTCTGAGGTGTTTGTCAAAAGTGATGTTTTTGGACTGAATTGAATCCTAAGGCGAATGCTGTGTTAGACTTTGGGCTAGCTCTTCAGGGTAGGCTCGGAATCGAAAATCAAGCGAGAATTCGGCTTTCCAACACGTGGGGAACAGGAATATGTGTTTCTTTTTCATTTCTGAGGTGTTTGTCAAAAGTGATGTTTTTGGACTGAATTGAATCCTAAGGCGAATGCTGTGTTAGACTTTGGGCTAGCTCTTCAGGGTAGGCTCGGAATCAAAAATCAAGCGAGAATTCAGCTTTCCAGCCTGTGGGGAACAGGAATATGTGTTTCTTTTTCATTTCTGAGGTGTTTGTCAAAAGTGATGTTTTTGGGCTGAATTGAGAAATAAGGCGAATGCTGTGTTAGACCTTGGGCTAGCTCTTCAGGGAAAGGTCGGAATCAAAAATCAAGCGAGAATTCGGCTTTCCAGCACGTGGGGAACAGGAATATGTGTTTCATTTTCATTTCTGAGGTGTTTGTCAAAAGTGATGTTTTTGGACTGAATTGAATCCTAAGGCGAATGCTGTGTTAGACTTTGGGCTAGCTCTTCAGGGTAGGCTCGGAATCGAAAATCAAGCGAGAATTCGGCTTTCCAACAGGTGGGGAACAGGAATATGTGTTTCTTTTTCATTTCGGAGGCGTTTGTCAAAAGTGATGTTTTTGGACTGAATTGAATCCTAAGGCGAATGCTGTGTTAAACTTTGGGCTAGCTCTTCAGGGTAGGCTCGGAATCAAAAATCAAGCGAGAATTCAGCTTTCCAGCCTGTGGGGAACAGGAATATGTGTTTATTTTTCATTTCTGAGGTGTTTGTCAAAAGTGATGTTTTTGGGCTGAATTGAGAAATAAGGCGAATGCTGTGTTAGACCTTGGGCTAGCTCTTCAGGGAAAGGTCGGAATCAAAAATCAAGCGAGAATTCGGCTTTCCAGCCTGTGGGGAACTGGAATATGTGTTTCATTTTCATTTCTGAGGTGTTTGTCAAAAGTGATGTTTTTGGGCTGTATTGAGTCCTAAGGCGAATGCTGTGTTAAACTTTGGGCTAGCTCTTCAGGGTAGGTTCGGAATCGAAAATCAAGCGAGAATTCGGCTTTCCAGCACGTGGGGAACAGGAATATGTGTTTCATTTTCATTTCTGAGGTGTTTGTCAAAAGTGATGTTTTTGGACTGAATTGAATCCTAAGGCGAATGCTGTGTTACACTTTGGGCTACCTCTTCTGGGTAGGATCGGAATCGAAAATCAAGCGAGAATTCAGCTTTCCAGCACGTGGGGAACAGGAATATGTGTTTCATTTTCATTTCTGAGGTGTTTGTCAAAAGTGATGTTTTTGGGCTGAATTGAGAAATAAGGCGAATGCTGTGTTAGACCTTGGGCTAGCTCTTCAGGGAAAGGTTGGAATCAAAAATCAAGCGAGAATTCGGCTTTCTAGCCTGTAGGGAACAGGAATATGTGTTTCATTTTCATTTCTGAGGTGTTTGTCAAAAGTCATGTTTTTGGGCTGAATTGAGAAATAAGGCGAATGCTGTGTTAGACCTTGCGCTAGCTCTTCAGGGAAAGGTCAGAATCAATAATCAAGCGAGAATTCGGCTTTCCAGCCCATGGGGAACAGGAATATGTGTTTCTTTTTCATTTCTGAGGTGTTTGTCAAAAGTGATGTTTTTGGGCTGAATTGAATCCTAAGGCGAATGCTGTGTTAGACTTTGGGCTAGCTTTTCAGGGTAGGCTCGGAATCAAAAATCAAGCGAGAATTCAGCTTTCCAGCCTGTGGGGTACAGGAATATGTGTTTCATTTTCATTTCTGAGGTGTTTGTCAAAAGTGATGTTTTTGGGCTGAATTGAATCCTAAGGCAAATGCTGTGTTAGACTTTGGGCTAGCTTTTCAGGGTAGGCTCGGAATCAAAAATCAAGCGAGAATTCAGCTTTCCAGCCTGTGGGGAACAGGAATATGTGTTTCTTTTTCATTTCTGAGGTGTTTGTCAAAAGTGATGTTTTTGGGCTGAATTGAATCCTAAGGCGAATGCTGTGTTAGACTTTGGGCTAGCTTTTCAGTGTAGGCTCGGAATCAAAAATCAAGTGAGAATTCAGCTTTCCAGCCTGTGGGGAACAGGAATATGTGTTTCTTTTTCATTTCTGAGGTGTTTGTCAAAAGTGATGTTTTTGGGCTGAATTGAATCCTAAGGCGAATGCTGTGTTAGACTTTGGGCTAGCTTTTCAGTGTAGGCTCGGAATCAAAAATCAAGCGAGAATTCAGCTTTCCAGCCTGTGGGGAACAGGAATATGTGTTTCATTTTCATTTCTGAGGTGTTTGTCAAAAGTGATGTTTTTGGGCTGAATTGAGAAATAAGGCGAATGCTGTGTTAGACCTTGGGCTAGCTCTAAAGGGAAAGGTCGGAATCAAAAATCAAGCGAGAATTCGGCTTTCCAGCCTGTGCGGAACACGAATATGTGTTTCATTTTCATTTCTGAGGTGTTTGTCAAAAGTCATGTTTTTTGGCTGAATTGAGAACTGAGGCGAATGCTGTGTTAGACCTTGGGCTAGCTCTTCAGGGAAAGGTCGGAATCAAAAATTGAGCGAGAATTCGGCTTTCCAGCCCGTGGGGAACAGGAATATGTGTTTCTTTTTCATTTCTGAGGTGTTTGTCAATAGTGATGTTTTTGGGCTGAATTGAATCCTAAGGCGAATGCTGTGTTAGACTTTGGGCTAGCTTTTCAGGGTAGGCTCGGAATCAAAAATCAAGCGAGAATTCAGGTTTCCAGCCTGTGGGGAACAGGAATATGTGTTTCATTTTCATTTCTGAGGTGTTTGTCAAAAGTGATGTTTTTGGGCTGAATTGAATCCTAAGGCGAATGCTGTGTTAGACTTTGGGCTAGCTTTTCAGGGTAGGCTCGGAATCAAAAATCAAGCGAGAATTCAGCTTTCCATCCTGTGGGGAACAGGAATATGTGTTTCATTTTCATTTCTGAGGTGTTTGTCAAAAGTGATGTTTTTGGGCTGAATTGAATCCTAAGGCGAATGCTGTGTTAGACTTTGGGCTAGCTTTTCAGGGTAGGCTCGGAATCAAAAATCAAGCGAGAATTCAGCTTTCCAGCCTGTGGGGAACAGGAATATGTGTTTCATTTTCATTTCTGAGGTGTTTGTCAAAAGTGATGTTTTTGGGCTGAATTGAGAAATAAGGCGAATGCTGTGTTAGACCTTGCGCTAGCTCTTCAGGGAAAGGTCAGAATCAAAAATTGAGCGAGAATTCGGCTTTCCAGCCCGTGGGGAACAGGAATATGTGTTTCTTTTTCATTTCTGAGGTGTTTGTCAAAAGTGATGTTTTTGGGCTGAACTGAGAAATAAGGCGAATGCTGTGTTAGACCTTGCGCTAGCTCTTCAGGGAAAGGTCAGAATCAAAAATTGAGCGAGAATTCGGCTTTCCAGCCCGTGGGGAACAGGAATATGTGTTTCTTTTTCATTTCTGAGGTGTTTGTCAAAAGTGATGTTTTTGGGCTGAATTGAGAAATAAGGCGAATGCTGTGTTAGACCTTGCGCTAGCTCTTCAGGGAAAGGTCAGAATCAATAATCAAGCGAGAATTCGGCTTTCCAGCCCATGGGGAACAGGAATATGTGTTTCTTTTTCATTTCTGAGGTGTTTGTCAAAAGTGATGTTTTTGGGCTGAATTGAATCCTAAGGCGAATGCTGTGTTAGACTTTGGGCTAGCTTTTCAGGGTAGGCTCGGAATCAAAAATCAAGCGAGAATTCAGCTTTCCAGCCTGTGGGGTACAGGAATATGTGTTTCATTTTCATTTCTGAGGTGTTTGTCAAAAGTGATGTTTTTGGGCTGAATTGAATCCTAAGGCGAATGCTGTGTTAGACTTTGGGCTAGCTTTTCAGGGTAGGCTCGGAATCAAAAATCAAGCGAGAATTCAGCTTTCCAGCCTGTGGGGAACAGGAATATGTGTTTCATTTTCATTTCTGAGGTGTTTGTCAAAAGTGATGTTTTTGGGCTGAATTGAATCCTAAGGCGAATGCTGTGTTAGACTTTGGGCTAGCTTTTCAGGGTAGGCTCGGAATCAAAAATCAAGCGAGAATTCAGCTTTCCAGCCTGTGGGGAACAGGAATATGTGTTTCATTTTCATTTCTGAGGTGTTTGTCAAAAGTGATGTTTTTGGGCTGAATTGAGAAATAAGGAGAATGCAGTGTTAGACTTTGGGCTAGCTCTTCAGCGAAGGCTTGTAATCGAAAATCAAGCGAGAATTCGGCTTTCCAGCCCATGGGGAACAGGAATATGTGTTTCTTTTTCATTTCTGAGGTGTTTGTCAAAAGTGATATTTTTGGGCTGAATTGAGAAATAAGGCGAATGCTGTGTTAGACCTTGCGCTAGCTCTTCAGGGAAAGGTCAGAATCAATAATCAAGCGAGAATTCGGCTTTCCAGCCCATGGGGAACAGGAATATGTGTTTCTTTTTCATTTCTGAGGTGTTTGTCAAAAGTGATGTTTTTGGGCTGAATTGAATCCTAAGGCGAATGCTGTGTTAGACTTTGGGCTAGCTTTTCAGGGTAGGCTCGGAATCAAAAATCAAGCGAGAATTCAGCTTTCCAGCCTGTGGGGAACAGGAATATGTGTTTCATTTTCATTTCTGAGGTGTTTGTCAAAAGTGATGTTTTTGGGCTGAATTGAATCCTAAGGCGAATGCTGTGTTAGACTTTGGGCTAGCTTTTCAGGGTAGGCTCGGAATCAAAAATCAAGCGAGAATTCAGCTTTCCAGCCTGTGGGGAACAGGAATATGTGTTTCATTTTCATTTCTGAGGTGTTTGTCAAAAGTGATGTTTTTGGGCTGAATTAAATCCTAAGGCGAATGCTGTGTTAGACTTAGGGCTAGCTTTTCAGGGTAGGCTCGGAATCAAAAATCAAGCGAGAATTCAGCTTTCCAGCCTGTGGGGAACAGGAATATGTGTTTCATTTTCATTTCTGAGGTGTTTGTCAAAAGTGATGTTTTTGGGCTGAATTGAGAAATAAGGAGAATGCAGTGTTAGACTTTGGGCTAGCTCTTCAGCGAAGGCTTGTAATCGAAAATCAAGCGAGAATTCGGCTTTCCAGCCCATGGGGAACAGGAATATGTGTTTCTTTTTCATTTCTGAGGTGTTTGTCAAAAGTGATATTTTTGGGCTGAATTGAGAAATAAGGCGAATGCTGTGTTAGACCTTGCGCTAGCTCTTCAGGGAAAGGTCAGAATCAATAATCAAGCGAGAATTCGGCTTTCCAGCCCATGGGGAACAGGAATATGTGTTTCTTTTTCATTTCTGAGGTGTTTGTCAAAAGTGACGTTTTTGGGCTGAATTGAATCCTAAGGCGAATGCTGTGTTAGACTTTGGGCTAGCTTTTCAGGGTAGGCTCGGAATCAAAAATCAAGCGAGAATTCAGCTTTCCAGCCTGTGGGGAACAGGAATATGTGTTTCATTTTCATTTCTGAGGTGTTTGTCAAAAGTGATGTTTTTGGGCTGAATTGAGAAATAAGGCGAATGCTGTGTTAGACCTTGGGCTAGCTCTTCAGGGAAAGGTCAGAATCAAAAATTGAGCGAGAATTCAGCTTTCCAGCCCATGGGGAACAGGAATATGTGTTTCTTTTTCATTTCTGAGGTGTTTGCCAAAAGTGATGTTTTTGGGCTGAATTGAGAAATAAGGCGAATGCTGTGTTAGACCTTGGGCTAGCTCTTCAGTGAAAGGTCGGAATCGAAAATCAAGCGAGAATTCGGCTTTCCAGCCCGTGGGGAACAGGAATATGTGTTTCTTTTTCCTTTCTGAGGTGTTTGTCAAAAGTGATGTTTTTGGGCTGAATTGAATCCTAAGGCGAATGCTGGGTTAGACCTTGGGCTAGCTCTTCAGGGAAAGGTCGGAATCAAAAATCAAGCGAGAATTCGGCTTTCCAGCCCGTGGGGAACAGGAATATGTGTTTCTTTTTCCTTTCTGAGGTGTTTGTCAAAAGTGATGTTTTTGGGCTGAATTGAATCCTAAGGCGAATGCTGGGTTAGACCTTGGGCTAGCTCTTCAGGGAAAGGTCGGAATCAAAAATCAAGCGAGAATTCGGCTTTCCAGCCTGTGGGGAACAGGAATATGTGTTTCTTTTTCATTTCTGAGGTGTTTGTCAAAAGTCATGTTTTTGGGCTGAATTGAGAAATAAGGCGAATGCTGTGTTAGACCTTGGGCTAGCTCTTCAGGGAAAGGTCGGAATCAAAAATTGAGCAAGAATTCGGCTTTCCAGCCCATGGGGAACAGGAATATGTGTTTCTTTTTCATTTCTGAGGTGTTTGTCAAAAGTGATGTTTTTGGGCTGAATTGAATCCTAAGGCGAATGCTGTGTTAGACTTTGGGCTAGCTTTTCAGGGTAGGCTCGGAATCAAAAATCAAGCGAGAATTCAGCTTTCCAGCCTGTGGGGAACAGGAATATGTGTTTCTTTTTCATTTCTGAGGTGTTTGTCAAAAGTGATGTTTTTGGGCTGAATTGAGAAATAAGGCGAATGCTGTGTTAGACCTTGGGCTAGCTCTTCAGGGAAGGCTTGGAATCGAAAATCAAGCGAGAATTCGGCTTTCCAGCCCGTGGAGAACAGGAATATGTGTTTCATTTTCATTTCTGAGGTGTTTGTCAAAAGTGATGTTTTTGGGCTGAATTAAATCCTAAGGCGAATGCTGTGTTAGACTTAGGGCTAGCTTTTCAGGGTAGGCTCGGAATCAAAAATCAAGCGAGAATTCAGCTTTCCAGCCTGTGGGGAACAGGAATATGTGTTTCATTTTCATTTCTGAGGTGTTTGTCAAAAGTGATGTTTTTGGGCTGAATTGAGAAATAAGGAGAATGCAGTGTTAGACTTTGGGCTAGCTCTTCAGCGAAGGCTTGTAATCGAAAATCAAGCGAGAATTCGGCTTTCCAGCCCATGGGGAACAGGAATATGTGTTTCTTTTTCATTTCTGAGGTGTTTGTCAAAAGTGATATTTTTGGGCTGAATTGAGAAATAAGGCGAATGCTGTGTTAGACCTTGCGCTAGCTCTTCAGGGAAAGGTCAGAATCAATAATCAAGCGAGAATTCGGCTTTCCAGCCCATGGGGAACAGGAATATGTGTTTCTTTTTCATTTCTGAGGTGTTTGTCAAAAGTGACGTTTTTGGGCTGAATTGAATCCTAAGGCGAATGCTGTGTTAGACTTTGGGCTAGCTTTTCAGGGTAGGCTCGGAATCAAAAATTGAGCGAGAATTCAGCTTTCCAGCCTGTGGGGAACAGGAATATGTGTTTCATTTTCATTTCTGAGGTGTTTGTCAAAAGTGATGTTTTTGGGCTGAATTGAGAAATAAGGCGAATGCTGTGTTAGACCTTGGGCTAGCTCTTCAGGGAAAGGTCAGAATCAAAAATTGAGCGAGAATTCAGCTTTCCAGCCCATGGGGAACAGGAATATGTGTTTCTTTTTCATTTCTGAGGTGTTTGCCAAAAGTGATGTTTTTGGGCTGAATTGAGAAATAAGGCGAATGCTGTGTTAGACCTTGGGCTAGCTCTTCAGTGAAAGGTCGGAATCGAAAATCAAGCGAGAATTCGGCTTTCCAGCCCGTGGGGAACAGGAATATGTGTTTCTTTTTCCTTTCTGAGGTGTTTGTCAAAAGTGATGTTTTTGGGCTGAATTGAATCCTAAGGCGAATGCTGGGTTAGACCTTGGGCTAGCTCTTCAGGGAAAGGTCGGAATCAAAAATCAAGCGAGAATTCGGCTTTCCAGCCCGTGGGGAACAGGAATATGTGTTTCTTTTTCCTTTCTGAGGTGTTTGTCAAAAGTGATGTTTTTGGGCTGAATTGAATCCTAAGGCGAATGCTGGGTTAGACCTTGGGCTAGCTCTTCAGGGAAAGGTCGGAATCAAAAATCAAGCGAGAATTCGGCTTTCCAGCCTGTGGGGAACAGGAATATGTGTTTCTTTTTCATTTCTGAGGTGTTTGTCAAAAGTCATGTTTTTGGGCTGAATTGAGAAATAAGGCGAATGCTGTGTTAGACCTTGGGCTAGCTCTTCAGGGAAAGGTCGGAATCAAAAATTGAGCAAGAATTCGGCTTTCCAGCCCATGGGGAACAGGAATATGTGTTTCTTTTTCATTTCTGAGGTGTTTGTCAAAAGTGATGTTTTTGGGCTGAATTGAATCCTAAGGCGAATGCTGTGTTAGACTTTGGGCTAGCTTTTCAGGGTAGGCTCGGAATCAAAAATCAAGCGAGAATTCAGCTTTCCAGCCTGTGGGGAACAGGAATATGTGTTTCTTTTTCATTTCTGAGGTGTTTGTCAAAAGTGATGTTTTTGGGCTGAATTGAGAAATAAGGCGAATGCTGTGTTAGACCTTGGGCTAGCTCTTCAGGGAAGGCTTGGAATCGAAAATCAAGCGAGAATTCGGCTTTCCAGCCCGTGGAGAACAGGAATATGTGTTTCTTTTTCATTTCTGAGGTGTTTGTCAAAAGTGATGTTTTTGGGCTGAATTGAATCCTAAGGCGAATGCTGTGTTACACTTTGGGCTAGCTTTTCAGGGTAGGCTCGGAATCAAAAATCAAGCGAGAATTCAGCTTTCCAGCCTGTGGGGAACAGGAATATGTGTTTCTTTTTCATTTCTGAGGTGTTTGTCAAAAGTGATGTTTTTGGGCTGAATTGAATCCTATGGCGAATGCTGTGTTAGACTTTGGGCTAGCTCTTCAGGGAAAGGTCGGAATCAAAAATTGAGCGAGAATTCGGCTTTCCAGCCCGTGTGGAACAGGAATATGTGTTTCTTTTTCATTTCTGAGGTGTTTGCCAAAAGTGATGTTTTTGGGCTGAATTGAGAAATAAGGCGAATGCTGTGTTAGACCTTGGGCTAGCTCTTCAGGGAAAGGTCGGAATCAAAAATTGAGCGAGAATTCGGCTTTCCAGCCTGTGCGGAACACGAATATGTGTTTCATTTTCATTTCTGAGGTGTTTGTCAAAAGTCATGTTTTTTGGCTGAATTGAGAACTGAGGCGAATGCTGTGTTAGACATTGGGCTAGCTCTTCAGGGAAAGGTCGGAATCAAAAATTGAGCGAGAATTCGGCTTTCCAGCCCGTGGGGAACAGGAATATGTGTTTCTTTTTCATTTCTGAGGTGTTTGTCAAAAGTGATGTTTTTGGGCTGAATTGAGAAATAAGGCGAATGCTGTGTTAGACCTTGCGCTAGCTCTTCAGGGAAAGGTCAGAATCAATAATCAAGCGAGAATTCGGCTTTCCAGCCCATGGGGAACAGGAATATGTGTTTCTTTTTCATTTCTGAGGTGTTTGTCAAAAGTGATGTTTTTGGGCTGAATTGAATCCTAAGGCGAATGCTGTGTTAGACTTTGGGCTAGCTTTTCAGGGTAGGCTCGGAATCAAAAATCAAGCGAGAATTCAGCTTTCCAGCCTGTGGGGAACAGGAATATGTGTTTCATTTTCATTTCTGAGGTGTTTGTCAAAAGTGATGTTTTTGGGCTGAATTGAGAAATAAGGAGAATGCTGTGTTAGACCTTGGGCTAGCTCTTCAGGGAAAGGTCAGAATCAAAAATTGAGCGAGTATTCAGCTTTCCAGCCCATGGGGAACAGGAATATGTGTTTCTTTTTCATTTCTGAGGTGTTTGCCAAAAGTGATGTTTTTGGGCTGAATTGAGAAATAAGGCGAATGCTGTGTTAGACCTTGGGCTAGCTCTTCAGTGAAAGGTCGGAATCGAAAATCAAGCGAGAATTCAGCTTTCCAGCCCGTGGGGAACAGGAATATGTGTTTCTTTTTCCTTTCTGAGGTGTTTGTCAAAAGTGATGTTTTTGGGCTGAATTGAATCCTAAGGCGAATGCTGTGTTAGACTTTGGGCTTGCTTTTCAGGGTAGGCTCGGAATCAAAAATCAAGCGAGAATTCAGCTTTCCAGCCTGTGGGGAACAGGAATATGTGTTTCATTTTCATTTCTGAGGTGTTTGTCAAAAGTGATGTTTTTGGGCTGAATTGAGAAATAAGGCGAATGCTGTGTTAGACCTTGGGCTAGCTCTTCAGGGAAAGGTCGGAATCAAAAATTGAGCGAGAATTCAGCTTTCCAGCCCGTGGGGAACAGGAATATGTGTTTCTTTTTCATTTCTGAGGTGTTTGTCAAAAGTGATGTTTTTGGGCTGAATTGAGAAATAAGGCGAATGCTGTGTTAGACCTTGGGCTAGCTCTTAAGGGAAAGGTCGGAATCAAAAATTGAGCGAGAATTCAGCTTTCCAGCCCGTGGGGAACAGGAATATGTGTTTCTTTTTCATTTCTGAGGTGTTTGTCAAAAGTGATGTTTTTGGGCTGAATTGAGAAATAAGGCGAATGCTGTGTTAGACCTTGGGCTAGCTCTTCAGGGAAGGCTTGGAATCGAAAATCAAGCGAGAATTCGGCTTTCCAGCCCGTGGAGAACAGGAATATGTGTTTCTTTTTCATTTCTGAGGTGTTTGTCAAAAGTGATGTTTTTGGGCTGAATTGAATCCTAAGGCGAATGCTGTGTTAGACTTTGGGCTAGCTTTTCAGTGTAGGCTCGGAATCAAAAATCAAGCGAGAATTCAGCTTTCCAGCCTGTGGGGAACAGGAATATGTGTTTCATTTTCATTTCTGAGGTGTTTGTCAAAAGTGATGTTTTTGGGCTGAATTGAGAAATAAGGCGAATGCTGTGTTAGACCTTGGGCTAGCTCTAAAGGGAAAGGTCGGAATCAAAAATCAAGCGAGAATTCGGCTTTCCAGCCTGTGCGGAACACGAATATGTGTTTCATTTTCATTTCTGAGGTGTTTGTCAAAAGTCATGTTTTTTGGCTGAATTGAGAACTGAGGCGAATGCTGTGTTAGACCTTGGGCTAGCTCTTCAGGGAAAGGTCGGAATCAAAAATTGAGCGAGAATTCGGCTTTCCAGCCCGTGGGGAACAGGAATATGTGTTTCTTTTTCATTTCTGAGGTGTTTGTCAATAGTGATGTTTTTGGGCTGAATTGAATCCTAAGGCGAATGCTGTGTTAGACTTTGGGCTAGCTTTTCAGGGTAGGCTCGGAATCAAAAATCAAGCGAGAATTCAGGTTTCCAGCCTGTGGGGAACAGGAATATGTGTTTCATTTTCATTTCTGAGGTGTTTGTCAAAAGTGATGTTTTTGGGCTGAATTGAATCCTAAGGCGAATGCTGTGTTAGACTTTGGGCTAGCTTTTCAGGGTAGGCTCGGAATCAAAAATCAAGCGAGAATTCAGCTTTCCAGCCTGTGGGGAACAGGAATATGTGTTTCTTTTTCATTTCTGAGGTGTTTGTCAAAAGTGATGTTTTTGGGCTGAATTGAGAAATAAGGCGAATGCTGTGTTAGACCTTGGGCTAGCTCTTCAGGGAAGGCTTGGAATCGAAAATCAAGCGAGAATTCGGCTTTCCAGCCCGTGGAGAACAGGAATATGTGTTTCTTTTTCATTTCTGAGGTGTTTGTCAAAAGTGATGTTTTTGGGCTGAATTGAATCCTAAGGCGAATGCTGTGTTACACTTTGGGCTAGCTTTTCAGGGTAGGCTCGGAATCAAAAATCAAGCGAGAATTCAGCTTTCCAGCCTGTGGGGAACAGGAATATGTGTTTCTTTTTCATTTCTGAGGTGTTTGTCAAAAGTGATGTTTTTGGGCTGAATTGAATCCTATGGCGAATGCTGTGTTAGACTTTGGGCTAGCTCTTCAGGGAAAGGTCGGAATCAAAAATTGAGCGAGAATTCGGCTTTCCAGCCCGTGTGGAACAGGAATATGTGTTTCTTTTTCATTTCTGAGGTGTTTGCCAAAAGTGATGTTTTTGGGCTGAATTGAGAAATAAGGCGAATGCTGTGTTAGACCTTGGGCTAGCTCTTCAGGGAAAGGTCGGAATCAAAAATTGAGCGAGAATTCGGCTTTCCAGCCTGTGCGGAACACGAATATGTGTTTCATTTTCATTTCTGAGGTGTTTGTCAAAAGTCATGTTTTTTGGCTGAATTTAGAACTGAGGCGAATGCTGTGTTAGACATTGGGCTAGCTCTTCAGGGAAAGGTCGGAATCAAAAATTGAGCGAGAATTCGGCTTTCCAGCCCGTGGGGAACAGGAATATGTGTTTCTTTTTCATTTCTGAGGTGTTTGTCAAAAGTGATGTTTTTGGGCTGAATTGAGAAATAAGGCGAATGCTGTGTTAGACCTTGCGCTAGCTCTTCAGGGAAAGGTCAGAATCAATAATCAAGCGAGAATTCGGCTTTCCAGCCCATGGGGAACAGGAATATGTGTTTCTTTTTCATTTCTGAGGTGTTTGTCAAAAGTGATGTTTTTGGGCTGAATTGAATCCTAAGGCGAATGCTGTGTTAGACTTTGGGCTAGCTTTTCAGGGTAGGCTCGGAATCAAAAATCAAGCAAGAATTCAGCTTTCCAGCCTGTGGGGAACAGGAATATGTGTTTCATTTTCATTTCTGAGGTGTTTGTCAAAAGTGATGTTTTTGGGCTGAATTGAGAAATAAGGAGAATGCTGTGTTAGACCTTGGGCTAGCTCTTCAGGGAAAGGTCAGAATCAAAAATTGAGCGAGTATTCAGCTTTCCAGCCCATGGGGAACAGGAATATGTGTTTCTTTTTCATTTCTGAGGTGTTTGCCAAAAGTGATGTTTTTGGGCTGAATTGAGAAATAAGGCGAATGCTGTGTTAGACCTTGGGCTAGCTCTTCAGTGAAAGGTCGGAATCGAAAATCAAGCGAGAATTCGGCTTTCCAGCCCGTGGGGAACAGGAATATGTGTTTCTTTTTCCTTTCTGAGGTGTTTGTCAAAAGTGATGTTTTTGGGCTGAATTGAATCCTAAGGCGAATGCTGTGTTAGACTTTGGGCTTGCTTTTCAGGGTAGGCTCGGAATCAAAAATCAAGCGAGAATTCAGCTTTCCAGCCTGTGGGGAACAGGAATATGTGTTTCATTTTCATTTCTGAGGTGTTTGTCAAAAGTGATGTTTTTGGGCTGAATTGAGAAATAAGGCGAATGCTGTGTTAGACCTTGGGCTAGCTCTTCAGGGAAAGGTCGGAATCAAAAATTGAGCGAGAATTCAGCTTTCCAGCCCGTGGGGAACAGGAATATGTGTTTCTTTTTCATTTCTGAGGTGTTTGTCAAAAGTGATGTTTTTGGGCTGAATTGAGAAATAAGGCGAATGCTGTGTTAGACCTTGGGCTAGCTCTTAAGGGAAAGGTCGGAATCAAAAATTGAGCGAGAATTCAGCTTTCCAGCCCGTGGGGAACAGGAATATGTGTTTCTTTTTCATTTCTGAGGTGTTTGTCAAAAGTGATGTTTTTGGGCTGAATTGAGAAATAAGGCGAATGCTGTGTTAGACCTTGGGCTAGCTCTTCAGGGAAGGCTTGGAATCGAAAATCAAGCGAGAATTCGGCTTTCCAGCCCATGGAGAACAGGAATATGTGTTTCTTTTTCATTTCTGAGGTGTTTGTCAAAAGTGATGTTTTTGGGCTGAATTGAATCCTAAGGCGAATGCTGTGTTAGACTTTGGGCTAGCTTTTCAGTGTAGGCTCGGAATCAAAAATCAAGCGAGAATTCAGCTTTCCAGCCTGTGGGGAACAGGAATATGTGTTTCATTTTCATTTCTGAGGTGTTTGTCAAAAGTGATGTTTTTGGGCTGAATTGAGAAATAAGGCGAATGCTGTGTTAGACCTTGGGCTAGCTCTAAAGGGAATGGACGGAATCAAAAATCAAGCGAGAATTCGGCTTTCCAGCCTGTGCGGAACACGAATATGTGTTTCATTTTCATTTCTGAGGTGTTTGTCAAAAGTCATGTTTTTTGGCTGAATTGAGAACTGAGGCGAATGCTGTGTTAGACCTTGGGCTAGCTCTTCAGGGAAAGGTCGGAATCAAAAATTGAGCGAGAATTCGGCTTTCCAGCCCGTGGGGAACAGGAATATGTGTTTCTTTTTCATTTCTGAGGTGTTTGTCAATAGTGATGTTTTTGGGCTGAATTGAATCCTAAGGCGAATGCTGTGTTAGACTTTGGGCTAGCTTTTCAGGGTAGGCTCGGAATCAAAAATCAAGCGAGAATTCAGGTTTCCAGCCTGTGGGGAACAGGAATATGTGTTTCATTTTCATTTCTGAGGTGTTTGTCAAAAGTGATGTTTTTGGGCTGAATTGAATCCTAAGGCGAATGCTGTGTTAGACTTTGGGCTAGCTTTTCAGGGTAGGCTCGGAATCAAAAATCAAGCGAGAATTCAGCTTTCCAGCCTGTGGGGAACAGGAATATGTGTTTCATTTTCATTTCTGAGGTGTTTGTCAAAAGTGATGTTTTTGGGCTGAATTGAGAAATAAGGCGAATGCTGTGTTAGACCTTGCGCTAGCTCTTCAGGGAAAGGTCAGAATCAAAAATTGAGCGAGAATTCGGCTTTCCAGCCCGTGGGGAACAGGAATATGTGTTTCTTTTTCATTTCTGAGGTGTTTGTCAAAAGTGATGTTTTTGGGCTGAACTGAGAAATAAGGCGAATGCTGTGTTAGACCTTGCGCTAGCTCTTCAGGGAAAGGTCAGAATCAAAAATTGAGCGAGAATTCGGCTTTCCAGCCCGTGGGGAACAGGAATATGTGTTTCTTTTTCATTTCTGAGGTGTTTGTCAAAAGTGATGTTTTTGGGCTGAATTGAGAAATAAGGCGAATGCTGTGTTAGACCTTGCGCTAGCTCTTCAGGGAAAGGTCAGAATCAATAATCAAGCGAGAATTCGGCTTTCCAGCCCATGGGGAACAGGAATATGTGTTTCTTTTTCATTTCTGAGGTGTTTGTCAAAAGTGATGTTTTTGGGCTGAATTGAATCCTAAGGCGAATGCTGTGTTAGACTTTGGGCTAGCTTTTCAGGGTAGGCTCGGAATCAAAAATCAAGCGAGAATTCAGCTTTCCAGCCTGTGGGGTACAGGAATATGTGTTTCATTTTCATTTCTGAGGTGTTTGTCAAAAGTGATGTTTTTGGGCTGAATTGAATCCTAAGGCGAATGCTGTGTTAGACTTTGGGCTAGCTTTTCAGGGTAGGCTCGGAATCAAAAATCAAGCGAGAATTCAGCTTTCCAGCCTGTGGGGAACAGGAATATGTGTTTCATTTTCATTTCTGAGGTGTTTGTCAAAAGTGATGTTTTTGGGCTGAATTGAGAAATAAGGAGAATGCAGTGTTAGACTTTGGGCTAGCTCTTCAGCGAAGGCTTGTAATCGAAAATCAAGCGAGAATTCGGCTTTCCAGCCCATGGGGAACAGGAATATGTGTTTCTTTTTCATTTCTGAGGTGTTTGTCAAAAGTGATATTTTTGGGCTGAATTGAGAAATAAGGCGAATGCTGTGTTAGACCTTGCGCTAGCTCTTCAGGGAAAGGTCAGAATCAATAATCAAGCGAGAATTCGGCTTTCCAGCCCATGGGGAACAGGAATATGTGTTTCTTTTTCATTTCTGAGGTGTTTGTCAAAAGTGATGTTTTTGGGCTGAATTGAATCCTAAGGCGAATGCTGTGTTAGACTTTGGGCTAGCTTTTCAGGGTAGGCTCAGAATCAAAAATCAAGCGAGAATTCAGCTTTCCAGCCTGTGGGGAACAGGAATATGTGTTTCATTTTCATTTCTGAGGTGTTTGTCAAAAGTGATGTTTTTGGGCTGAATTGAATCCTAAGGCGAATGCTGTGTTAGACTTTGGGCTAGCTTTTCAGGGTAGGCTCGGAATCAAAAATCAAGCGAGAATTCAGCTTTCCAGCCTGTGGGGAACAGGAATATGTGTTTCATTTTCATTTCTGAGGTGTTTGTCAAAAGTGATGTTTTTGGGCTGAATTAAATCCTAAGGCGAATGCTGTGTTAGACTTAGGGCTAGCTTTTCAGGGTAGGCTCGGAATCAAAAATCAAGCGAGAATTCAGCTTTCCAGCCTGTGGGGAACAGGAATATGTGTTTCATTTTCATTTCTGAGGTGTTTGTCAAAAGTGATGTTTTTGGGCTGAATTGAGAAATAAGGAGAATGCAGTGTTAGACTTTGGGCTAGCTCTTCAGCGAAGGCTTGTAATCGAAAATCAAGCGAGAATTCGGCTTTCCAGCCCATGGGGAACAGGAATATGTGTTTCTTTTTCATTTCTGAGGTGTTTGTCAAAAGTGATATTTTTGGGCTGAATTGCGAAATAAGGCGAATGCTGTGTTAGACCTTGCGCTAGCTCTTCAGGGAAAGGTCAGAATCAATAATCAAGCGAGAATTCGGCTTTCCAGCCCATGGGGAACAGGAATATGTGTTTCTTTTTCATTTCTGAGGTGTTTGTCAAAAGTGACGTTTTTGGGCTGAATTGAATCCTAAGGCGAATGCTGTGTTAGACTTTGGGCTAGCTTTTCAGGGTAGGCTCGGAATCAAAAATCAAGCGAGAATTCAGCTTTCCAGCCTGTGGGGAACAGGAATATGTGTTTCATTTTCATTTCTGAGGTGTTTGTCAAAAGTGATGTTTTTGGGCTGAATTGAGAAATAAGGCGAATGCTGTGTTAGACCTTGGGCTAGCTCTTCAGGGAAAGGTCAGAATCAAAAATTGAGCGAGAATTCAGCTTTCCAGCCCATGGGGAACAGGAATATGTGTTTCTTTTTCATTTCTGAGGTGTTTGCCAAAAGTGATGTTTTTGGGCTGAATTGAGAAATAAGGCGAATGCTGTGTTAGACCTTGGGCTAGCTCTTCAGTGAAAGGTCGGAATCGAAAATCAAGCGAGAATTCGGCTTTCCAGCCCGTGGGGAACAGGAATATGTGTTTCTTTTTCCTTTCTGAGGTGTTTGTCAAAAGTGATGTTTTTGGGCTGAATTGAATCCTAAGGCGAATGCTGGGTTAGACCTTGGGCTAGCTCTTCAGGGAAAGGTCGGAATCAAAAATCAAGCGAGAATTCGGCTTTCCAGCCTGTGGGGAACAGGAATATGTGTTTCTTTTTCATTTCTGAGGTGTTTGTCAAAAGTGATGTTTTTGGGCTGAATTGAGAAATAAGGCAAATGCTGTGTTAGACCTTGGGCTAGTTCTTCAGGGAAAGGTCGGAATCAAAAATTGAGCGAGAATTCGGCTTTCTAGCCCATGGGGAACAGGAATATGTGTTTCTTTTTCATTTCTGAGGTGTTTGTCAAAAGTGATGTTTTTGGGCTGAATTGAATCCTAAGGCGAATGCTGTGTTAGACTTTGGGCTAGCTTTTCAGGGTAGGCTCGGAATCGAAAATCAAGCGAGAATTCGGCTTTCCAGCCCGTGGAGAACAGGAATATGTGTTTCTTTTTCATTTCTGAGGTGTTTGTCAAAAGTGATGTTTTTGGGCTGAATTGAATCCTAAGGCGAATGCTGTGTTAGACTTTGGGCTAGCTTTTCAGGGTAGGCTCGGAATCAAAAATCAAGCGAGAATTCGGCTTTCCAGCCTGTGGGGAACAGGAATATGTGTTTCTTTTTCATTTCTGAGGTGTTTGTCAAAAGTGATGTTTTTGGGCTGAATTGAATCCTAAGGCGAATGCTGTGTTAGACTTTGGGCTAGCTCTTCAGGGAAAGGTCGGAATCAAAAATTGAGCGAGAATTCGGCTTTCCAGCCCGTGTGGAACAGGAATATGTGTTTCTTTTTCATTTCTGAGGTGTTTGCCAAAAGTGATGTTTTTGGGCTGAATTGAGAAATAAGGCGAATGCTGTGTTAGACCTTGGGCTAGCTCTTCAGGGAAAGGTCGGAATCAAAAATTGAGCGAGAATTCGGCTTTCCAGCCTGTGCGGAACACGAATATGTGTTTCATTTTCATTTCTGAGGTGTTTGTCAAAAGTCATGTTTTTTGGCTGAATTGAGAACTGAGGCGAATGCTGTGTTAGACATTGGGCTAGCTCTTCAGGGAAAGGTCGGAATCAAAAATTGAGCGAGAATTCGGCTTTCCAGCCCGTGGGGAACAGGAATATGTGTTTCTTTTTCATTTCTGAGGTGTTTGTCAAAAGTGATGTTTTTGGGCTGAATTGAGAAATAAGGCGAATGCTGTGTTAGACCTTGCGCTAGCTCTTCAGGTAAAGGTCAGAATCAATAATCAAGCGAGAATTCGGCTTTCCAGCCCATGGGGAACAGGAATATGTGTTTCTTTTTCATTTCTGAGGTGTTTGTCAAAAGTGATGTTTTTGGGCTGAATTGAATCCTAAGGCGAATGCTGTGTTAGACTTTGGGCTAGCTTTTCAGGGTAGGCTCGGAATCGAAAATCAAGCGAGAATTCAGCTTTCCAGCCTGTGGGGAACAGGAATATGTGTTTCATTTTCATTTCTGAGGTGTTTGTCAAAAGTGATGTTTTTGGGCTGAATTGAATCCTAAGGCGAATGCTGTGTTAGACTTTGGGCTAGCTTTTCAGGGTAGGCTCGGAATCAAAAATCAAGCGAGAATTCAGCTTTCCAGCCTGTGGGGAACAGGAATATGTGTTTCATTTTCATTTCTGAGGTGTTTGTCAAAAGTGATGTTTTTGGGCTGAATTGAGAAATAAGGAGAATGCAGTGTTAGACTTTGGGCTAGCTCTTCAGCGAAGGCTTGTAATCGAAAATCAAGCGAGAATTCGGCTTTCCAGCCCATGGGGAACAGGAATATGTGTTTCTTTTTCATTTCTGAGGTGTTTGTCAAAAGTGACGTTTTTGGGCTGAATTGAATCCTAAGGCGAATGCTGTGTTAGACTTTGGGCTAGCTTTTCAGGGTAGGCTCGGAATCAAAAATCAAGCGAGAATTCAGCTTTCCAGCCTGTGGGGAACAGGAATATGTGTTTCATTTTCATTTCTGAGGTGTTTGTCAAAAGTGATGTTTTTGGGCTGAATTGAGAAATAAGGCGAATGCTGTGTTAGACCTTGGGCTAGCTCTTCAGGGAAAGGTCGGAATCAAAAATCAAGCGAGAATTCGGCTTTCCAGCCTGTGGGGAACAGGAATATGTGTTTCTTTTTCATTTCTGAGGTGTTTGTCAAAAGTGAGGCTTTTGGGCTGAATTGAGAAATAAGGCGAATGCTGTGTTAGACCTTGGGCTAGCTCTTCAGGGAAAGGTCGGAATCAAAAATTGAGCGAGAATTCGGCTTTCCAGCCCATGGGGAACAGGAATATGTGTTTCTTTTTCATTTCTGAGGTGTTTGTCAAAAGTGATGTTTTTGGGCTGAATTGAATCCTAAGGCGAATGCTGTGTTAGACTTTGGGCTAGCTTTTCAGGGTAGGCTCGGAATCGAAAATCAAGCGAGAATTCGGCTTTCCAGCCCGTGGAGAACAGGAATATGTGTTTCTTTTTCATTTCTGAGGTGTTTGTCAAAAGTGATGTTTTTGGGCTGAATTGAATCCTAAGGCGAATGCTGTGTTAGACTTTGGGCTAGCTTTTCAGGGTAGGCTCGGAATCAAAAATCAAGCGAGAATTCAGCTTTCCAGCCTGTGGGGAACAGGAATATGTGTTTCTTTTTCATTTCTGAGGTGTTTGTCAAAAGTGATGTTTTTGGGCTGAATTGAATCCTAAGGCGAATGCTGTGTTAGACTTTGGGCTAGCTCTTCAGGGAAAGGTCGGAATCAAAAATTGAGCGAGAATTCGGCTTTCCAGCCCGTGTGGAACAGGAATATGTGTTTCTTTTTCATTTCTGAGGTGTTTGCCAAAAGTGATGTTTTTGGGCTGAATTGAGAAATAAGGCAAATGCTGTGTTAGACCTTGGGCTAGCTCTTCAGGGAAAGGTCGGAATCAAAAATTGAGCGAGAATTCGGCTTTCCAGCCTGTGCGGAACACGAATATGTGTTTCATTTTCATTTCTGAGGTGTTTGTCAAAAGTCATGTTTTTTGGCTGAATTGAGAACTGAGGCGAATGCTGTGTTAGACATTGGGCTAGCTCTTCAGGGAAAGGTCGGAATCAAAAATTGAGCGAGAATTCGGCTTTCCAGCCCGTGGGGAACAGGAATATGTGTTTCTTTTTCATTTCTGAGGTGTTTGTCAAAAGTGATGTTTTTGGGCTGAATTGAGAAATAAGGCGAATGCTGTGTTAGACCTTGCGCTAGCTCTTCAGGGAAAGGTCAGAATCAATAATCAAGCGAGAATTCGGCTTTCCAGCCCATGGGGAACAGGAATATGTGTTTCTTTTTCATTTCTGAGGTGTTTGTCAAAAGTGATGTTTTTGGGCTGAATTGAATCCTAAGGCGAATGCTGTGTTAGACTTTGGGCTAGCTTTTCAGGGTAGGCTCGGAATCGAAAATCAAGCGAGAATTCAGCTTTCCAGCCTGTGGGGAACAGGAATATGTGTTTCATTTTCATTTCTGAGGTGTTTGTCAAAAGTGATGTTTTTGGGCTGAATTGAATCCTAAGGCGAATGCTGTGTTAGACTTTGGGCTAGCTTTTCAGGGTAGGCTCGGAATCAAAAATCAAGCGAGAATTCAGCTTTCCAGCCTGTGGGGAACAGGAATATGTGTTTCATTTTCATTTCTGAGGTGTTTGTCAAAAGTGATGTTTTTGGGCTGAATTGAGAAATAAGGAGAATGCAGTGTTAGACTTTGGGCTAGCTCTTCAGCGAAGGCTTGTAATCGAAAATCAAGCGAGAATTCGGTTTTCCAGCCCATGGGGAACAGGAATATGTGTTTCTTTTTCATTTCTGAGGTGTTTGTCAAAAGTGATATTTTTGGGCTGAATTGAGAAATAAGGCGAATGCTGTGTTAGACCTTGCGCTAGCTCTTCAGGGAAAGGTCAGAATCAATAATCAAGCGAGAATTCGGCTTTCCAGCCCATGGGGAACAGGATTATGTGTTTCTTTTTCATTTCTGAGGTGTTTGTCAAAAGTGACGTTTTTGGGCTGAATTGAATCCTAAGGCGAATGCTGTGTTAGACTTTGGGCTAGCTTTTCAGGGTAGGCTCGGAATCAAAAATCAAGCGAGAATTCAGCTTTCCAGCCTGTGGGGAACAGGAATATGTGTTTCTTTTTCATTTCTGAGGTGTTTGTCAAAAGTGATGTTTTTGGGCTGAATTGAATCCTAAGGCGAATGCTGTGTTAGACTTTGGGCTAGCTCTTCAGGGAAAGGTCGGAATCAAAAATTGAGCGAGAATTCGGCTTTCCAGCCCATGTGGAACAGGAATATGTGTTTCTTTTTCATTTCTGAGGTGTTTGCCAAAAGTGATGTTTTTGGGCTGAATTGAGAAATAAGGCAAATGCTGTGTTAGACCTTGGGCTAGCTCTTCAGGGAAAGGTCGGAATCAAAAATTGAGCGAGAATTCGGCTTTCCAGCCTGTGCGGAACACGAATATGTGTTTCATTTTCATTTCTGAGGTGTTTGTCAAAAGTCATGTTTTTTGGCTGAATTGAGAACTGAGGCGAATGCTGTGTTAGACATTGGGCTAGCTCTTCAGGGAAAGGTCGGAATCAAAAATTGAGCGAGAATTCGGCTTTCCAGCCCGTGGGGAACAGGAATATGTGTTTCTTTTTCATTTCTGAGGTGTTTGTCAAAAGTGATGTTTTTGGGCTGAATTGAGAAATAAGGCGAATGCTGTGTTAGACCTTGCGCTAGCTCTTCAGGGAAAGGTCAGAATCAATAATCAAGCGAGAATTCGGCTTTCCAGCCCATGGGGAACAGGAATATGTGTTTCTTTTTCATTTCTGAGGTGTTTGTCAAAAGTGATGTTTTTGGGCTGAATTGAATCCTAAGGCGAATGCTGTGTTAGACTTTGGGCTAGCTTTTCAGGGTAGGCTCGGAATCGAAAATCAAGCGAGAATTCAGCTTTCCAGCCTGTGGGGAACAGGAATATGTGTTTCATTTTCATTTCTGAGGTGTTTGTCAAAAGTGATATTTTTGGGCTGAATTGAGAAATAAGGCGAATGCTGTGTTAGACCTTGCGCTAGCTCTTCAGGGAAAGGTCAGAATCAATAATCAAGCGAGAATTCGGCTTTCCAGCCCATGGGGAACAGGATTATGTGTTTCTTTTTCATTTCTGAGGTGTTTGTCAAAAGTGACGTTTTTGGGCTGAATTGAATCCTAAGGCGAATGCTGTGTTAGACTTTGGGCTAGCTTTTCAGGGTAGGCTCGGAATCAAAAATCAAGCGAGAATTCAGCTTTCCAGCCTGTGGGGAACAGGAATATGTGTTTCATTTTCATTTCTGAGGTGTTTGCCAAAAGTGATGTTTTTGGGCTGAATTGAGAAATAAGGCGAATGCTGTGTTAGACCTTGGGCTAGCTCTTCAGTGAAAGGTCGGAATCAAAAATTGAGCGAGAATTCAGCTTTCCAGCCCATGGGGAACAGGAATATGTGTTTCTTTTTCATTTCTGAGGTGTTTGCCAAAAGTGATGTTTTTGGGCTGAATTGAGAAATAAGGCGAATGCTGTGTTAGACCTTGGGCTAGCTCTTCAGTGAAAGGTCGGAATCGAAAATCAAGCGAGAATTCGGCTTTCCAGCCCGTGGGGAACAGGAATATGTGTTTCTTTTTCCTTTCTGAGGTGTTTGTCAAAAGTGATGTTTTTGGGCTGAATTGAATCCTAAGGCGAATGCTGGGTTAGACCTTGGGCTAGCTCTTCAGGGAAAGGTCGGAATCAAAAATCAAGCGAGAATTCGGCTTTCCAGCCCGTGGGGAACAGGAATATGTGTTTCTTTTTCCTTTCTGAGGTGTTTGTCAAAAGTGATGTTTTTGGGCTGAATTGAATCCTAAGGCGAATGCTGGGTTAGACCTTGGGCTAGCTCTTCAGGGAAAGGTCGGAATCAAAAATCAAGCGAGAATTCGGCTTTCCAGCCTGTGGGGAACAGGAATATGTGTTTCTTTTTCATTTCTGAGGTGTTTGTCAAAAGTGATGTTTTTGGGCTGAATTGAATCCTAAGGCGAATGCTGTGTTAGACCTTGGGCTAGCTCTTCAGGGAAAGGTCGGAATCAAAAATTGAGCAAGAATTCGGCTTTCCAGCCCATGGGGAACAGGAATATGTGTTTCTTTTTCATTTCTGAGGTGTTTGTCAAAAGTGATGTTTTTGGGCTGAATTGAATCCTAAGGCGAATGCTGTGTTAGACTTTGGGCTAGCTTTTCAGGGTAGGCTCGGAATCAAAAATCAAGCGAGAATTCAGCTTTCCAGCCTGTGGGGAACAGGAATATGTGTTTCTTTTTCATTTCTGAGGTGTTTGTCAAAAGTGATGTTTTTGGGCTGAATTGAGAAATAAGGCGAATGCTGTGTTAGACCTTGGGCTAGCTCTTCAGGGAAGGCTTGGAATCGAAAATCAAGCGAGAATTCGGCTTTCCAGCCCGTGGAGAACAGGAATATGTGTTTCTTTTTCATTTCTGAGGTGTTTGTCAAAAGTGATGTTTTTGGGCTGAATTGAATCCTAAGGCGAATGCTGTGTTAGACTTTGGGCTAGCTTTTCAGGGTAGGCTCGGAATCAAAAATCAAGCGAGAATTCAGCTTTCCAGCCTGTGGGGAACAGGAATATGTGTTTCTTTTTCATTTCTGAGGTGTTTGTCAAAAGTGATGTTTTTGGGCTGAATTGAATCCTATGGCGAATGCTGTGTTAGACTTTGGGCTAGCTCTTCAGGGAAAGGTCGGAATCAAAAATTGAGCGAGAATTCGGCTTTCCAGCCCGTGTGGAACAGGAATATGTGTTTCTTTTTCATTTCTGAGGTGTTTGCCAAAAGTGATGTTTTTGGGCTGAATTGAGAAATAAGGCGAATGCTGTGTTAGACCTTGGGCTAGCTCTTCAGGGAAAGGTCGGAATCAAAAATTGAGCGAGAATTCGGCTTTCCAGCCTGTGCGGAACACGAATATGTGTTTCATTTTCATTTCTGAGGTGTTTGTCAAAAGTCATGTTTTTTGGCTGAATTGAGAACTGAGGCGAATGCTGTGTTAGACATTGGGCTAGCTCTTCAGGGAAAGGTCGGAATCAAAAATTGAGCGAGAATTCGGCTTTCCAGCCCGTGGGGAACAGGAATATGTGTTTCTTTTTCATTTCTGAGGTGTTTGTCAAAAGTGATGTTTTTGGGCTGAATTGAGAAATAAGGCGAATGCTGTGTTAGACCTTGCGCTAGCTCTTCAGGGAAAGGTCAGAATCAGTAATCAAGCGAGAATTCGGCTTTCCAGCCCATGGGGAACAGGAATATGTGTTTCTTTTTCATTTCTGAGGTGTTTGTCAAAAGTGATGTTTTTGGGCTGAATTGAATCCTAAGGCGAATGCTGTGTTAGACTTTGGGCTAGCTTTTCAGGGTAGGCTCGGAATCAAAAATCAAGCGAGAATTCAGCTTTCCAGCCTGTGGGGAACAGGAATATGTGTTTCATTTTCATTTCTGAGGTGTTTGTCAAAAGTGATGTTTTTGGGCTGAATTGAGAAATAAGGAGAATGCTGTGTTAGACCTTGGGCTAGCTCTTCAGGGAAAGGTCAGAATCAAAAATTGAGCGAGTATTCAGCTTTCCAGCCCATGGGGAACAGGAATATGTGTTTCTTTTTCATTTCTGAGGTGTTTGCCAAAAGTGATGTTTTTGGGCTGAATTGAGAAATAAGGCGAATGCTGTGTTAGACCTTGGGCTAGCTCTTCAGTGAAAGGTCGGAATCGAAAATCAAGCGAGAATTCGGCTTTCCAGCCCGTGGGGAACAGGAATATGTGTTTCTTTTTCCTTTCTGAGGTGTTTGTCAAAAGTGATGTTTTTGGGCTGAATTGAATCCTAAGGCGAATGCTGTGTTAGACTTTGGGCTTGCTTTTCAGGGTAGGCTCGGAATCAAAAATCAAGCGAGAATTCAGCTTTCCAGCCTGTGGGGAACAGGAATATGTGTTTCATTTTCATTTCTGAGGTGTTTGTCAAAAGTGATGTTTTTGGGCTGAATTGAGAAATAAGGCGAATGCTGTGTTAGACCTTGGGCTAGCTCTTCAGGGAAAGGTCGGAATCAAAAATTGAGCGAGAATTCAGCTTTCCAGCCCGTGGGGAACAGGAATATGTGTTTCTTTTTCATTTCTGAGGTGTTTGTCAAAAGTGATGTTTTTGGGCTGAATTGAGAAATAAGGCGAATGCTGTGTTAGACCTTGGGCTAGCTCTTAAGGGAAAGGTCGGAATCAAAAATTGAGCGAGAATTCGGCTTTCCAGCCCGTGGGGAACAGGAATATGTGTTTCTTTTTCATTTCTGAGGTGTTTGTCAAAAGTGATGTTTTTGGGCTGAATTGAGAAATAAGGCGAATGCTGTGTTAGACCTTGGGCTAGCTCTTCAGGGAAGGCTTGGAATCGAAAATCAAGCGAGAATTCGGCTTTCCAGCCCGTGGAGAACAGGAATATGTGTTTCTTTTTCATTTCTGAGGTGTTTGTCAAAAGTGATGTTTTTGGGCTGAATTGAATCCTAAGGCGAATGCTGTGTTAGACTTTGGGCTAGCTTTTCAGTGTAGGCTCGGAATCAAAAATCAAGCGAGAATTCAGCTTTCCAGCCTGTGGGGAACAGGAATATGTGTTTCATTTTCATTTCTGAGGTGTTTGTCAAAAGTGATGTTTTTGGGCTGAATTGAGAAATAAGGCGAATGCTGTGTTAGACCTTGGGCTAGCTCTAAAGGGAAAGGTCGGAATCAAAAATCAAGCGAGAATTCGGCTTTCCAGCCTGTGCGGAACACGAATATGTGTTTCATTTTCATTTCTGAGGTGTTTGTCAAAAGTCATGTTTTTTGGCTGAATTGAGAACTGAGGCGAATGCTGTGTTAGACCTTGGGCTAGCTCTTCAGGGAAAGGTCGGAATCAAAAATTGAGCGAGAATTCGGCTTTCCAGCCCGTGGGGAACAGGAATATGTGTTTCTTTTTCATTTCTGAGGTGTTTGTCAATAGTGATGTTTTTGGGCTGAATTGAATCCTAAGGCGAATGCTGTGTTAGACTTTGGGCTAGCTTTTCAGGGTAGGCTCGGAATCAAAAATCAAGCGAGAATTCAGGTTTCCAGCCTGTGGGGAACAGGAATATGTGTTTCATTTTCATTTCTGAGGTGTTTGTCAAAAGTGATGTTTTTGGGCTGAATTGAATCCTAAGGCGAATGCTGTGTTAGACTTTGGGCTAGCTTTTCAGGGTAGGCTCGGAATCAAAAATCAAGCGAGAATTCAGCTTTCCAGCCTGTGGGGAACAGGAATATGTGTTTCATTTTCATTTCTGAGGTGTTTGTCAAAAGTGATGTTTTTGGGCTGAATTGAGAAATAAGGCGAATGCTGTGTTAGACCTTGCGCTAGCTCTTCAGGGAAAGGTCAGAATCAAAAATTGAGCGAGAATTCGGCTTTCCAGCCCGTGGGGAACAGGAATATGTGTTTCTTTTTCATTTCTGAGGTGTTTGTCAAAAGTGATGTTTTTGGGCTGAACTGAGAAATAAGGCGAATGCTGTGTTAGACCTTGCGCTAGCTCTTCAGGGAAAGGTCAGAATCAAAAATTGAGCGAGAATTCGGCTTTCCAGCCCGTGGGGAACAGGAATATGTGTTTCTTTTTCATTTCTGAGGTGTTTGTCAAAAGTGATGTTTTTGGGCTGAATTGAGAAATAAGGCGAATGCTGTGTTAGACCTTGCGCTAGCTCTTCAGGGAAAGGTCAGAATCAATAATCAAGCGAGAATTCGGCTTTCCAGCCCATGGGGAACAGGAATATGTGTTTCTTTTTCATTTCTGAGGTGTTTGTCAAAAGTGATGTTTTTGGGCTGAATTGAATCCTAAGGCGAATGCTGTGTTAGACTTTGGGCTAGCTTTTCAGGGTAGGCTCGGAATCAAAAATCAAGCGAGAATTCAGCTTTCCAGCCTGTGGGGTACAGGAATATGTGTTTCATTTTCATTTCTGAGGTGTTTGTCAAAAGTGATGTTTTTGGGCTGAATTGAATCCTAAGGCGAATGCTGTGTTAGACTTTGGGCTAGCTTTTCAGGGTAGGCTCGGAATCAAAAATCAAGCGAGAATTCAGCTTTCCAGCCTGTGGGGAACAGGAATATGTGTTTCATTTTCATTTCTGAGGTGTTTGTCAAAAGTGATGTTTTTGGGCTGAATTGAATCCTAAGGCGAATGCTGTGTTAGACTTTGGGCTAGCTTTTCAGGGTAGGCTCGGAATCAAAAATCAAGCGAGAATTCAGCTTTCCAGCCTGTGGGGAACAGGAATATGTGTTTCATTTTCATTTCTGAGGTGTTTGTCAAAAGTGATGTTTTTGGGCTGAATTGAGAAATAAGGAGAATGCAGTGTTAGACTTTGGGCTAGCTCTTCAGCGAAGGCTTGTAATCGAAAATCAAGCGAGAATTCGGCTTTCCAGCCCATGGGGAACAGGAATATGTGTTTCTTTTTCATTTCTGAGGTGTTTGTCAAAAGTGATATTTTTGGGCTGAATTGAGAAATAAGGCGAATGCTGTGTTAGACCTTGCGCTAGCTCTTCAGGGAAAGGTCAGAATCAATAATCAAGCGAGAATTCGGCTTTCCAGCCCATGGGGAACAGGAATATGTGTTTCTTTTTCATTTCTGAGGTGTTTGTCAAAAGTGATGTTTTTGGGCTGAATTGAATCCTAAGGCGAATGCTGTGTTAGACTTTGGGCTAGCTTTTCAGGGTAGGCTCAGAATCAAAAATCAAGCGAGAATTCAGCTTTCCAGCCTGTGGGGAACAGGAATATGTGTTTCATTTTCATTTCTGAGGTGTTTGTCAAAAGTGATGTTTTTGGGCTGAATTGAATCCTAAGGCGAATGCTGTGTTAGACTTTGGGCTAGCTTTTCAGGGTAGGCTCGGAATCAAAAATCAAGCGAGAATTCAGCTTTCCAGCCTGTGGGGAACAGGAATATGTGTTTCATTTTCATTTCTGAGGTGTTTGTCAAAAGTGATGTTTTTGGGCTGAATTAAATCCTAAGGCGAATGCTGTGTTAGACTTAGGGCTAGCTTTTCAGGGTAGGCTCGGAATCAAAAATCAAGCGAGAATTCAGCTTTCCAGCCTGTGGGGAACAGGAATATGTGTTTCATTTTCATTTCTGAGGTGTTTGTCAAAAGTGATATTTTTGGGCTGAATTGCGAAATAAGGCGAATGCTGTGTTAGACCTTGCGCTAGCTCTTCAGGGAAAGGTCAGAATCAATAATCAAGCGAGAATTCGGCTTTCCAGCCCATGGGGAACAGGAATATGTGTTTCTTTTTCATTTCTGAGGTGTTTGTCAAAAGTGACGTTTTTGGGCTGAATTGAATCCTAAGGCGAATGCTGTGTTAGACTTTGGGCTAGCTTTTCAGGGTAGGCTCGGAATCAAAAATCAAGCGAGAATTCAGCTTTCCAGCCTGTGGGGAACAGGAATATGTGTTTCATTTTCATTTCTGAGGTGTTTGTCAAAAGTGATGTTTTTGGGCTGAATTGAGAAATAAGGCGAATGCTGTGTTAGACCTTGGGCTAGCTCTTCAGGGAAAGGTCAGAATCAAAAATTGAGCGAGAATTCAGCTTTCCAGCCCATGGGGAACAGGAATATGTGTTTCTTTTTCATTTCTGAGGTGTTTGCCAAAAGTGATGTTTTTGGGCTGAATTGAGAAATAAGGCGAATGCTGTGTTAGACCTTGGGCTAGCTCTTCAGTGAAAGGTCGGAATCGAAAATCAAGCGAGAATTCGGCTTTCCAGCCCGTGGGGAACAGGAATATGTGTTTCTTTTTCCTTTCTGAGGTGTTTGTCAAAAGTGATGTTTTTGGGCTGAATTGAATCCTAAGGCGAATGCTGGGTTAGACCTTGGGCTAGCTCTTCAGGGAAAGGTCGGAATCAAAAATCAAGCGAGAATTCGGCTTTCCAGCCTGTGGGGAACAGGAATATGTGTTTCTTTTTCATTTCTGAGGTGTTTGTCAAAAGTGATGTTTTTGGGCTGAATTGAGAAATAAGGCGAATGCTGTGTTAGACCTTGGGCTAGTTCTTCAGGGAAAGGTCGGAATCAAAAATTGAGCGAGAATTCGGCTTTCTAGCCCATGGGGAACAGGAATATGTGTTTCTTTTTCATTTCTGAGGTGTTTGTCAAAAGTGATGTTTTTGGGCTGAATTGAATCCTAAGGCGAATGCTGTGTTAGACTTTGGGCTAGCTTTTCAGGGTAGGCTCGGAATCGAAAATCAAGCGAGAATTCGGCTTTCCAGCCCGTGGAGAACAGGAATATGTGTTTCTTTTTCATTTCTGAGGTGTTTGTCAAAAGTGATGTTTTTGGGCTGAATTGAATCCTAAGGCGAATGCTGTGTTAGACTTTGGGCTAGCTTTTCAGGGTAGGCTCGGAATCAAAAATCAAGCGAGAATTCGGCTTTCCAGCCTGTGGGGAACAGGAATATGTGTTTCTTTTTCATTTCTGAGGTGTTTGTCAAAAGTGATGTTTTTGGGCTGAATTGAATCCTAAGGCGAATGCTGTGTTAGACTTTGGGCTAGCTCTTCAGGGAAAGGTCGGAATCAAAAATTGAGCGAGAATTCGGCTTTCCAGCCCGTGGGGAACAGGAATATGTGTTTCTTTTTCATTTCTGAGGTGTTTGCCAAAAGTGATGTTTTTGGGCTGAATTGAGAAATAAGGCGAATGCTGTGTTAGACATTGGGCTAGCTCTTCAGGGAAAGGTCGGAATCAAAAATTGAGCGAGAATTCGGCTTTCCAGCCCGTGGGGAACAGGAATATGTGTTTCTTTTTCATTTCTGAGGTGTTTGTCAAAAGTGATGTTTTTGGGCTGAATTGAGAAATAAGGCGAATGCTGTGTTAGACCTTGCGCTAGCTCTTCAGGTAAAGGTCAGAATCAATAATCAAGCGAGAATTCGGCTTTCCAGCCCATGGGGAACAGGAATATGTGTTTCTTTTTCATTTCTGAGGTGTTTGTCAAAAGTGATGTTTTTGGGCTGAATTGAATCCTAAGGCGAATGCTGTGTTAGACTTTGGGCTAGCTTTTCAGGGTAGGCTCGGAATCGAAAATCAAGCGAGAATTCAGCTTTCCAGCCTGTGGGGAACAGGAATATGTGTTTCATTTTCATTTCTGAGGTGTTTGTCAAAAGTGATGTTTTTGGGCTGAATTGAATCCTAAGGCGAATGCTGTGTTAGACTTTGGGCTAGCTTTTCAGGGTAGGCTCGGAATCAAAAATCAAGCGAGAATTCAGCTTTCCAGCCTGTGGGGAACAGGAATATGTGTTTCATTTTCATTTCTGAGGTGTTTGTCAAAAGTGATATTTTTGGGCTGAATTGAGAAATAAGGCGAATGCTGTGTTAGACCTTGCGCTAGCTCTTCAGGGAAAGGTCAGAATCAATAATCAAGCGAGAATTCGGCTTTCCAGCCCATGGGGAACAGGAATATGTGTTTCTTTTTCATTTCTGAGGTGTTTGTCAAAAGTGACGTTTTTGGGCTGAATTGAATCCTAAGGCGAATGCTGTGTTAGACTTTGGGCTAGCTTTTCAGGGTAGGCTCGGAATCAAAAATCAAGCGAGAATTCAGCTTTCCAGCCTGTGGGGAACAGGAATATGTGTTTCATTTTCATTTCTGAGGTGTTTGTCAAAAGTGATGTTTTTGGGCTGAATTGAGAAATAAGGCGAATGCTGTGTTAGACCTTGGGCTAGCTCTTCAGGGAAAGGTCGGAATCAAAAATCAAGCGAGAATTCGGCTTTCCAGCCTGTGGGGAACAGGAATATGTGTTTCTTTTTCATTTCTGAGGTGTTTGTCAAAAGTGATGCTTTTGGGCTGAATTGAGAAATAAGGCGAATGCTGTGTTAGACCTTGGGCTAGCTCTTCAGGGAAAGGTCGGAATCAAAAATTGAGCGAGAATTCGGCTTTCCAGCCCATGGGGAACAGGAATATGTGTTTCTTTTTCATTTCTGAGGTGTTTGTCAAAAGTGATGTTTTTGGGCTGAATTGAATCCTAAGGCGAATGCTGTGTTAGACTTTGGGCTAGCTTTTCAGGGTAGGCTCGGAATCGAAAATCAAGCGAGAATTCGGCTTTCCAGCCCGTGGAGAACAGGAATATGTGTTTCTTTTTCATTTCTGAGGTGTTTGTCAAAAGTGATGTTTTTGGGCTGAATTGAATCCTAAGGCGAATGCTGTGTTAGACTTTGGGCTAGCTTTTCAGGGTAGGCTCGGAATCAAAAATCAAGCGAGAATTCAGCTTTCCAGCCTGTGGGGAACAGGAATATGTGTTTCTTTTTCATTTCTGAGGTGTTTGTCAAAAGTGATGTTTTTGGGCTGAATTGAATCCTAAGGCGAATGCTGTGTTAGACTTTGGGCTAGCTCTTCAGGGAAAGGTCGGAATCAAAAATTGAGCGAGAATTCGGCTTTCCAGCCCGTGTGGAACAGGAATATGTGTTTCTTTTTCATTTCTGAGGTGTCTGCCAAAAGTGATGTTTTTGGGCTGAATTGAGAAATAAGGCAAATGCTGTGTTAGACCTTGGGCTAGCTCTTCAGGGAAAGGTCGGAATCAAAAATTGAGCGAGAATTCGGCTTTCCAGCCTGTGCGGAACACGAATATGTGTTTCATTTTCATTTCTGAGGTGTTTGTCAAAAGTCATGTTTTTTGGCTGAATTGAGAACTGAGGCGAATGCTGTGTTAGACATTGGGCTAGCTCTTCAGGGAAAGGTCGGAATCAAAAATTGAGCGAGAATTCGGCTTTCCAGCCCGTGGGGAACAGGAATATGTGTTTCTTTTTCATTTCTGAGGTGTTTGTCAAAAGTGATGTTTTTGGGCTGAATTGAGAAATAAGGCGAATGCTGTGTTAGACCTTGCGCTAGCTCTTCAGGGAAAGGTCAGAATCAATAATCAAGCGAGAATTCGGCTTTCCAGCCCATGGGGAACAGGAATATGTGTTTCTTTTTCATTTCTGAGGTGTTTGTCAAAAGTGATGTTTTTGGGCTGAATTGAATCCTAAGGCGAATGCTGTGTTAGACTTTGGGCTAGCTTTTCAGGGTAGGCTCGGAATCGAAAATCAAGCGAGAATTCAGCTTTCCAGCCTGTGGGGAACAGGAATATGTGTTTCATTTTCATTTCTGAGGTGTTTGTCAAAAGTGATGTTTTTGGGCTGAATTGAATCCTAAGGCGAATGCTGTGTTAGACTTTGGGCTAGCTTTTCAGGGTAGGCTCGGAATCAAAAATAAAGCGAGAATTCAGCTTTCCAGCCTGTGGGGAACAGGAATATGTGTTTCATTTTCATTTCTGAGGTGTTTGTCAAAAGTGATGTTTTTGGGCTGAATTGAGAAATAAGGAGAATGCAGTGTTAGACTTTGGGCTAGCTCTTCAGCGAAGGCTTGTAATCGAAAATCAAGCGAGAATTCGGCTTTCCAGCCCATGGGGAACAGGAATATGTGTTTCTTTTTCATTTCTGAGGTGTTTGTCAAAAGTGATATTTTTGGGCTGAATTGAGAAATAAGGCGAATGCTGTGTTAGACCTTGCGCTAGCTCTTCAGGGAAAGGTCAGAATCAATAATCAAGCGAGAATTCGGCTTTCCAGCCCATGGGGAACAGGATTATGTGTTTCTTTTTCATTTCTGAGGTGTTTGTCAAAAGTGACGTTTTTGGGCTGAATTGAATCCTAAGGCGAATGCTGTGTTAGACTTTGGGCTAGCTTTTCAGGGTAGGCTCGGAATCAAAAATCAAGCGAGAATTCAGCTTTCCAGCCTGTGGGGAACAGGAATATGTGTTTCATTTTCATTTCTGAGGTGTTTGTCAAAAGTGATGTTTTTGGGCTGAATTGAGAAATAAGGCGAATGCTGTGTTAGACCTTGGGCTAGCTCTTCAGGGAAAGGTCAGAATCAAAAATTGAGCGAGAATTCAGCTTTCCAGCCCATGGGGAACAGGAATATGTGTTTCTTTTTCATTTCTGAGGTGTTTGCCAAAAGTGATGTTTTTGGGCTGAATTGAGAAATAAGGCGAATGCTGTGTTAGACCTTGGGCTAGCTCTTCAGTGAAAGGTCGGAATCGAAAATCAAGCGAGAATTTGGCTTTCCAGCCCGTGGGGAACAGGAATATGTGTTTCTTTTTCCTTTCTGAGGTGTTTGTCAAAAGTGATGTTTTTGGGCTGAATTGAATACTAAGGCGAATGCTGGGTTAGACCTTGGGCTAGCTCTTCAGGGAAAGGTCGGAATCGAAAATCAAGCGAGAATTCGGCTTTCCAGCCCGTGGAGAACAGGAATATGTGTTTCTTTTTCATTTCTGAGGTGTTTGTCAAAAGTGATGTTTTTGGGCTGAATTGAATCCTAAGGCGAATGCTGTGTTAGACTTTGGGCTAGCTTTTCAGGGTAGGCTCGGAATCAAAAATCAAGCGAGAATTCAGCTTTCCAGCCCGTGGGGAACAGGAATATGTGTTTCTTTTTCATTTCTGAGGTGTTTGTCAAAAGTGATGTTTTTGGGTTGAATTGAATCCTAAGGCGAATGCTGTGTTAGACTTTGGGCTAGCTCTTCAGGGAAAGGTCGGAATCAAAAATTGAGCGAGAATTCAGCTTTCCAGCCCGTGTGGAACAGGAATATGTGTTTCTTTTTCATTTCTGAGGTGTTTGCCAAAAGTGATGTTTTTGGGCTGAATTGAGAAATAAGGCGAATGCTGTGTTAGACCTTGGGCTAGCTCTTCAGGGAAAGGTCGGAATCAAAAATTGAGCGAGAATTTGGCTTTCCAGCCTGTGCGGAACACGAATATGTGTTTCATTTTCATTTCTGAGGTGTTTGTCAAGAGTCATGTTTTTTGGCTGAATTGAGAACTGAGGCGAATGCTGTGTTAGACATTGGGCTAGCTCTTCAGGGAAAGGTCGGAATCAAAAATTGAGCGAGAATTCGGCTTTCCAGCCCGTGGGGAACAGGAATATGTGTTTCTTTTTCATTTCTGAGGTGTTTGTCAAAAGTGATGTTTTTGGGCTGAATTGAGAAATAAGGCGAATGCTGTGTTAGACCTTGCGCTAGCTCTTCAGGGAAAGGTCAGAATCAATAATCAAGCGAGAATTCGGCTTTCCAGCCCATGGGGAACAGGAATATGTGTTTCTTTTTCATTTCTGAGGTGTTTGTCAAAAGTGATGTTTTTGGGCTGAATTGAATCCTAAGGCGAATGCTGTGTTAGACTTTGGGCTAGCTTTTCAGGGTAGGCTCGGAATCGAAAATCAAGCGAGAATTCAGCTTTCCAGCCTGTGGGGAACAGGAATATGTGTTTCTTTTTCATTTCTGAGGTGTTTGTCAAAAGTGATGTTTTTGGGCTGAATTGAATCCTAAGGCGAATGCTGTGTTAGACTTTGGGCTAGCTTTTCAGGGTAGGCTCGGAATCAAAAATTGAGCGAGAATTCAGCTTTCCAGCCCATGGGGAACAGGAATATGTGTTTCTTTTTCATTTCTGAGGTGTTTGCCAAAAGTGATGTTTTTGGGCTGAATTGAGAAATAAGGCGAATGCTGTGTTAGACCTTGGGCTAGCTCTTCAGTGAAAGGTCGGAATCGAAAATCAAGCGAGAATTCGGCTTTCCAGCCCATGGGGAACAGGAATATGTGTTTCTTTTTCCTTTCTGAGGTGTTTGTCAAAAGTGATGTTTTTGGGCTGAATTGAATCCTAAGGCGAATGCTGGGTTAGACCTTGGGCTAGCTCTTCAGGGAAAGGTCGGAATCAAAAATCAAGCGAGAATTCGGCTTTCCAGCCTGTGGGGAACAGGAATATGTGTTTCTTTTTCATTTCTGAGGTGTTTGTCAAAAGTGATGTTTTTGGGCTGAATTGAGAAATAAGGCGAATGCTGTGTTAGACCTTGGGCTAGTTCTTCAGGGAAAGGTCGGAATCAAAAATTGAGCGAGAATTCGGCTTTCTAGCCCATGGGGAACAGGAATATGTGTTTCTTTTTCATTTCTGAGGTGTTTGTCAAAAGTGATGTTTTTGGGCTGAATTGAATCCTAAGGCGAATGCTGTGTTAGACTTTGGGCTAGCTCTTCAGGGTAGGCTCGGAATCGAAAATCAAGCGAGAATTCGGCTTTCCAGCCCGTGGAGAACAGGAATATGTGTTTCTTTTTCATTTCTGAGGTGTTTGTCAAAAGTGATGTTTTTGGGCTGAATTGAATCCTAAGGCGAATGCTGTGTTAGACTTTGGGCTAGCTTTTCAGGGTAGGCTCGGAATCAAAAATCAAGCGAGAATTCGGCTTTCCAGCCTGTGGGGAACAGGAATATGTGTTTCTTTTTCATTTCTGAGGTGTTTGTCAAAAGTGATGTTTTTGGGCTGAATTGAATCCTAAGGCGAATGCTGTGTTAGACTTTGGGCTAGCTCTTCAGGGAAAGGTCGGAATCAAAAATTGAGCGAGAATTCGGCTTTCCAGCCCGTGTGGAACAGGAATATGTGTTTCTTTTTCATTTCTGAGGTGTTTGCCAAAAGTGATGTTTTTGGGCTGAATTGAGAAATAAGGCGAATGCTGTGTTAGACCTTGGGCTAGCTCTTCAGGGAAAGGTCGGAATCAAAAATTGAGCGAGAATTCGGCTTTCCAGCCTGTGCGGAACACGAATATGTGTTTCATTTTCATTTCTGAGGTGTTTGTCAAAAGTCATGTTTTTTGGCTGAATTGAGAACTGAGGCGAATGCTGTGTTAGACATTGGGCTAGCTCTTCAGGGAAAGGTCGGAATCAAAAATTGAGCGAGAATTCGGCTTTCCAGCCCGTGGGGAACAGGAATATGTGTTTCTTTTTCATTTCTGAGGTGTTTGTCAAAAGTGATGTTTTTGGGCTGAATTGAGAAATAAGGCGAATGCTGTGTTAGACCTTGCGCTAGCTCTTCAGGGAAAGGTCAGAATCAATAATCAAGCGAGAATTCGGCTTTCCAGCCCATGGGGAACAGGAATATGTGTTTCTTTTTCATTTCTGAGGTGTTTGTCAAAAGTGATGTTTTTGGGCTGAATTGAATCCTAAGGCGAATGCTGTGTTAGACTTTGGGCTAGCTTTTCAGGGTAGGCTCGGAATCGAAAATCAAGCGAGAATTCAGCTTTCCAGCCTGTGGGGAACAGGAATATGTGTTTCATTTTCATTTCTGAGGTGTTTGTCAAAAGTGATGTTTTTGGGCTGAATTGAATCCTAAGGCGAATGCTGTGTTAGACTTTGGGCTAGCATTTCAGGGTAGGCTCGGAATCAAAAATCAAGCGAGAATTCAGCTTTCCAGCCTGTGGGGAACAGGAATATGTGTTTCATTTTCATTTCTGAGGTGTTTGTCAAAAGTGATGTTTTTGGGCTGAATTGAGAAATAAGGAGAATGCAGTGTTAGACTTTGGGCTAGCTCTTCAGCGAAGGCTTCTAATCGAAAATCAAGCGAGAATTCGGCTTTCCAGCCCATGGGGAACAGGAATATGTGTTTCTTTTTCATTTCTGAGGTGTTTGTCAAAAGTGATATTTTTGGGCTGAATTGAGAAATAAGGCGAATGCTGTGTTAGACCTTGCGCTAGCTCTTCAGGGAAAGGTCAGAATCAATAATCAAGCGAGAATTCGGCTTTCCAGCCCATGTGGAACAGGAATATGTGTTTCTTTTTCATTTCTGAGGTGTTTGTCAAAAGTGATGTTTTTGGGCTGAATTGAATCCTAAGGCGAATGCTGTGTTAGACTTTGGGCTAGCTTTTCAGGTAGGCTCGGAATCAAAAATCAAGCGAGAATTCAGCTTTCCAGCCCGTGGGGAACAGGAATATGTGTTTCTTTTTCATTTCTGAGGTGTTTGTCAAAAGTGATGTTTTTGGGCTGAATTGAATCCTAAGGGCGAATGCTGTGTTAGACTTTGGGCTAGCTCTTCAGGGAAAGGTCGGAATCAAAAATTGAGCGAGAATTCAGCTTTCCAGCCCGTGTGAACAGGAATATGTGTTTCTTTTTCATTTCTGAGGTGTTTGCCAAAAGTGATGTTTTTGGGCTGAATTGAGAAATAAGGCGAATGCTGTGTTAGACCTTGGGCTAGCTCTTCAGGGAAAGGTCGGAATCAAAAATTGAGCGAGAATTCGGCTTTCCAGCCTGTGCGGAACACGAATATGTGTTTCATTTTCATTTCTGAGGTGTTTGTCAAAAGTCATGTTTTTTGGCTGAATTGAGAACTGAGGCGAATGCTGTGTTAGACATTGGGCTAGCTCTTCAGGGAAAGGTCGGAATCAAAAATTGAGCGAGAATTCGGCTTTCCAGCCCATGGGGAACAGGAATATGTGTTTCTTTTTCATTTCTGAGGTGTTTGTCAAAAGTGATGTTTTTGGGCTGAATTGAGAAATAAGGCGAATGCTGTGTTAGACCTTGCGCTAGCTCTTCAGGGAAAGGTCAGAATCAATAATCAAGCGAGAATTCGGCTTTCCACCCCATGGGGAACAGGAATATGTGTTTCTTTTTCATTTCTGAGGTGTTTGTCAAAAGTGATGTTTTTGGGCTGAATTGAATCCTAAGGCGAATGCTGTGTTAGACTTTGGGCTAGCTTTTCAGGGTAGGCTCGGAATCGAAAATCAAGCGAGAATTCAGCTTTCCAGCCTGTGGGGAACAGGAATATGTGTTTCATTTTCATTTCTGAGGTGTTTGTCAAAAGTGATGTTTTTGGGCTGAATTGAATCCTAAGGCGAATGCTGTGTTAGACTTTGGGCTAGCTTTTCAGGGTAGGCTCGGAATCAAAAATCAAGCGAGAATTCAGCTTTCCAGCCTGTGGGGAACAGGAATATGTGTTTCATTTTCATTTCTGAGGTGTTTGTCAAAAGTGATGTTTTTGGGCTGAATTGAATCCTAAGGCGAATGCTGTGTTAGACTTTGGGCTAGCTCTTCAGCGAAGGCTTGTAATCGAAAATCAAGCGAGAATTCGGCTTTCCAGCCCATGGGGAACAGGAATATGTGTTTCTTTTTCATTTCTGAGGTGTTTGTCAAAAGTGATATTTTTGGGCTGAATTGAGAAATAAGGCGAATGCTGTGTTAGACCTTGCGCTAGCTCTTCAGGGAAAGGTCAGAATCAATAATCAAGCGAGAATTCAGCTTTCCAGCCCATGGGGAACAGGAATATGTGTTTCTTTTTCATTTCTGAGGTGTTTGTCAAAAGTGACGTTTTTGGGCTGAATTGAATCCTAAGGCGAATGCTGTGTTAGACTTTGGGCTAGCTTTTCAGGGTAGGCTCGGAATCAAAAATCAAGCGAGAATTCAGCTTTCCAGCCTGTGGGGAACAGGAATATGTGTTTCATTTTCATTTCTGAGGTGTTTGTCAAAAGTGATGTTTTTGGGCTGAATTGAGAAATAAGGCGAATGCTGTGTTAGACCTTGGGCTAGCTCTTCAGGGAAAGGTCGGAATCAAAAATCAAGCGAGAATTCGGCTTTCCAGCCTGTGGGGAACAGGAATATGTGTTTCTTTTTCATTTCTGAGGTGTTTGTCAAAAGTGATGCTTTTGGGCTGAATTGAGAAATAAGGCGAATGCTGTGTTAGACCTTGGGCTAGCTCTTCAGGGAAAGGTCGGAATCAAAAATTGAGCGAGAATTCGGCTTTCCAGCCCATGGGGAACAGGAATATGTGTTTCTTTTTCATTTCTGAGGTGTTTGTCAAAAGTGATGTTTTTGGGCTGAATTGAATCCTAAGGCGAATGCTGTGTTAGACTTTGGGCTAGCTTTTCAGGGTAGGCTCGGAATCGAAAATCAAGCGAGAATTCGGCTTTCCAGCCCGTGGAGAACAGGAATATGTGTTTCTTTTTCATTTCTGAGGTGTTTGTCAAAAGTGATGTTTTTGGGCTGAATTGAATCCTAAGGCGAATGCTGTGTTAGACTTTGGGCTAGCTTTTCAGGGTAGGCTCGGAATCAAAAATCAAGCGAGAATTCAGCTTTCCAGCCTGTGGGGAACAGGAATATGTGTTTCTTTTTCATTTCTGAGGTGTTTGTCAAAAGTGATGTTTTTGGGCTGAATTGAATCCTAAGGCGAATGCTGTGTTAGACTTTGGGCTAGCTCTTCAGGGAAAGGTCGGAATCAAAAATTGAGCGAGAATTCGGCTTTCCAGCCCGTGTGGAACAGGAATATGTGTTTCTTTTTCATTTCTGAGGTGTTTGCCAAAAGTGATGTTTTTGGGCTGAATTGAGAAATAAGGCAAATGCTGTGTTAGACCTTGGGCTAGCTCTTCAGGGAAAGGTCGGAATCAAAAATTGAGCGAGAATTCGGCTTTCCAGCCTGTGCGGAACACGAATATGTGTTTCATTTTCATTTCTGAGGTGTTTGTCAAAAGTGATGTTTTTGGGCTGAATTGAGAAATAAGGCGAATGCTGTGTTAGACCTTGCGCTAGCTCTTCAGGGAAAGGTCAGAATCAATAATCAAGCGAGAATTCGGCTTTCCAGCCCATGGGGAACAGGAATATGTGTTTCTTTTTCATTTCTGAGGTGTTTGTCAAAAGTGATGTTTTTGGGCTGAATTGAATCCTAAGGCGAATGCTGTGTTAGACTTTGGGCTAGCTTTTCAGGGTAGGCTCGGAATCGAAAATCAAGCGAGAATTCAGCTTTCCAGCCTGTGGGGAACAGGAATATGTGTTTCATTTTCATTTCTGAGGTGTTTGTCAAAAGTGATGTTTTTGGGCTGAATTGAATCCTAAGGCGAATGCTGTGTTAGACTTTGGGCTAGCTTTTCAGGGTAGGCTCGGAATCAAAAATCAAGCGAGAATTCAGCTTTCCAGCCTGTGGGGAACAGGAATATGTGTTTCATTTTCATTTCTGAGGTGTTTGTCAAAAGTGATGTTTTTGGGCTGAATTGAGAAATAAGGAGAATGCAGTGTTAGACTTTGGGCTAGCTCTTCAGCGAAGGCTTGTAATCGAAAATCAAGCGAGAATTCGGCTTTCCAGCCCATGGGGAACAGGAATATGTGTTTCTTTTTCATTTCTGAGGTGTTTGTCAAAAGTGATATTTTTGGGCTGAATTGAGAAATAAGGCGAATGCTGTGTTAGACCTTGCGCTAGCTCTTCAGGGAAAGGTCAGAATCAATAATCAAGCGAGAATTCAGCTTTCCAGCCCATGGGGAACAGGAATATGTGTTTCTTTTTCATTTCTGAGGTGTTTGTCAAAAGTGACGTTTTTGGGCTGAATTGAATCCTAAGGCGAATGCTGTGTTAGACTTTGGGCTAGCTTTTCATGGTAGGCTCGGAATCAAAAATCAAGCGAGAATTCAGCTTTCCAGCCTGTGGGGAACAGGAATATGTGTTTCATTTTCATTTCTGAGGTGTTTGTCAAAAGTGATGTTTTTGGGCTGAATTGAGAAATAAGGCGAATGCTGTGTTAGACCTTGGGCTAGCTCTTCAGGGAAAGGTCGGAATCAAAAATCAAGCGAGAATTCGGCTTTCCAGCCTGTGGGGAACAGGAATATGTGTTTCTTTTTCATTTCTGAGGTGTTTGTCAAAAGTGATGCTTTTGGGCTGAATTGAGAAATAAGGCGAATGCTGTGTTAGACCTTGGGCTAGCTCTTCAGGGAAAGGTCGGAATCAAAAATTGAGCGAGAATTCGGCTTTCCAGCCCATGGGGAACAGGAATATGTGTTTCTTTTTCATTTCTGAGGTGTTTGTCAAAAGTGATGTTTTTGGGCTGAATTGAATCCTAAGGCGAATGCTGTGTTAGACTTTGGGCTAGCTTTTCAGGGTAGGCTCGGAATCGAAAATCAAGCGAGAATTCGGCTTTCCAGCCCGTGGAGAACAGGAATATGTGTTTCTTTTTCATTTCTGAGGTGTTTGTCAAAAGTGATGTTTTTGGGCTGAATTGAATCCTAAGGCGAATGCTGTGTTAGACTTTGGGCTAGCTTTTCAGGGTAGGCTCGGAATCAAAAATCAAGCGAGAATTCAGCTTTCCAGCCTGTGGGGAACAGGAATATGTGTTTCTTTTTCATTTCTGAGGTGTTTGTCAAAAGTGATGTTTTTGGGCTGAATTGAATCCTAAGGCGAATGCTGTGTTAGACTTTGGGCTAGCTCTTCAGGGAAAGGTCGGAATCAAAAATTGAGCGAGAATTCGGCTTTCCAGCCCCGTGTGGAACAGGAATATGTGTTTCTTTTTCATTTCTGAGGTGTTTGCCAAAAGTGATGTTTTTGGGCTGAATTGAGAAATAAGGCAAATGCTGTGTTAGACCTTGGGCTAGCTCTTCAGGGAAAGGTCGGAATCAAAAATTGAGCGAGAATTCGGCTTTCCAGCCTGTGCAGAACACGAATATGTGTTTCATTTTCATTTCTGAGGTGTTTGTCAAAAGTCATGTTTTTTGGCTGAATTGAGAACTGAGGCGAATGCTGTGTTAGACATTGGGCTAGCTCTTCAGGGAAAGGTCGGAATCAAAATTGAGCGAGAATTCGGCTTTCCAGCCCGTGGGGAACAGGAATATGTGTTTCCTTTTCATTTCTGAGGTGTTTGTCAAAAGTGATGTTTTTGGGCTGAATTGAGAAATAAGGCGAATGCTGTGTTAGATCTTGCGCTAGCTCTTCAGGGAAAGGTCAGAATCAATAATCAAGCGAGAATTCGGCTTTCCAGCCCATGGGGAACAGGAATATGTGTTTCTTTTTCATTTCTGAGGTGTTTGTCAAAAGTGATGTTTTTGGGCTGAATTGAATCCTAAGGCGAATGCTGTGTTAGACTTTGGGCTAGCTTTTCAGGGTAGGCTCGGAATCGAAAATCAAGTGAGAATTCAGCTTTCCAGCCTGTGGGGAACAGGAATATGTGTTTCATTTTCATTTCTGAGGTGTTTGTCAAAAGTGATGTTTTTGGGCTGAATTGAGAAATAAGGAGAATGCAGTGTTAGACTTTGGGCTAGCTCTTCAGCGAAGGCTTGTAATCGAAAATCAAGCGAGAATTCGGCTTTCCAGCCCATGGGGAACAGGAATATGTGTTTCTTTTTCATTTCTGAGGTGTTTGTCAAAAGTGATATTTTTGGGCTGAATTGAGAAATAAGGCGAATGCTGTGTTAGACCTTGCGCTAGCTCTTCAGGGAAAGGTCAGAATCAATAATCAAGCGAGAATTCGGCTTTCCAGCCCATGGGGAACAGGAATTTTTTTTTCCTTTTTCATTTCTGAGGTGTTTGTCAAAAGTGACGTTTTTGGGCTGAATTGAATCCTAAGGCGAATGCTGTGTTAGACTTTGGGCTAGCTTTTCAGGGTAGGCTCGGAATCAAAAATCAAGCGAGAATTCAGCTTTCCAGCCTGTGGGGAACAGGAATATGTGTTTCATTTCATTTCTGAGGTGTTTGTCAAAAGTGATGTTTTTGGGCTGAATTGAGAAATAAGGCGAATGCTGTGTTAGACCTTGGGCTAGCTCTTCAGGGAAAGGTCAGAATCAAAAATTGAGCAAGAATTCAGCTTTCCAGCCCATGGGGAACAGGAATATGTGTTTCTTTTTCATTTCTGAGGTGTTTGCCAAAAGTGATGTTTTTGGGCTGAATTGAGAAATAAGGCGAATGCTGTGTTAGACCTTGGGCTAGCTCTTCAGTGAAAGGTCGGAATCGAAAATCAAGCGAGAATTCGGCTTTCCAGCCCGTGGGGAACAGGAATATGTGTTTCTTTTTCCTTTCTGAGGTGTTTGTCAAAAGTGATGTTTTTGGGCTGAATTGAATCCTAAGGCGAATGCTGGGTTAGACCTTGGGCTAGCTCTTCAGGGAAAGGTCGGAATCAAAAATCAAGCGAGAATTCGGCTTTCCAGCCTGTGGGGAACAGGAATATGTGTTTCTTTTTCATTTCTGAGGTGTTTGTCAAAAGTGATGTTTTTGGGCTGAATTGAGAAATAAGGCGAATGCTGTGTTAGACCTTGGGCTAGCTCTTCAGGGAAAGGTCGGAATCAAAAATTGAGCGAGAATTCGGCTTTCCAGCCCATGGGGAACAGGAATATGTGTTTCTTTTTCATTTCTGAGGTGTTTGTCAAAAGTGATGTTTTTGGGCTGAATTGAATCCTAAGGCGAATGCTGTGTTAGACTTTGGGCTAGCTTTTCAGGGTAGGCTCGGAATCGAAAATCAAGCGAGAATTCGGCTTTCCAGCCCGTGGAGAACAGGAATATGTGTTTCTTTTTCATTTCTGAGGTGTTTGTCAAAAGTGATGTTTTTGGGCTGAATTGAATCCTAAGGCGAATGCTGTGTTAGAATTTGGGCTAGCTTTTCAGGGTAGGCTCGGAATCAAAAATCAAGCGAGAATTCAGCTTTCCAGCCCGTGGGAAACAGGAATATGTGTTTCTTTTTCATTTCTGAGGTGTTTGTCAAAAGTGATGTTTTTGGGCTGAATTGAATCCTAAGGCGAATGCTGTGTTAGACTTTGGGCTAGCTCTTCAGGGAAAGGTCGGAATCAAAAATTGAGCGAGAATTCAGCTTTCCAGCCCGTGTGGAACAGGAATATGTGTTTCTTTTTCATTTCTGAGGTGTTTGCCAAAAGTGATGTTTTTGGGCTGAATTGAGAAATAAGGCGAATGCTGTGTTAGACCTTGGGCTAGCTCTTCAGGGAAAGGTCGGAATCAAAAATTGAGCGAGAATTCGGCTTTCCAGCCTGTGCGGAACACGAATATGTGTTTCATTTTCATTTCTGAGGTGTTTGTCAAAAGTCATGTTTTTTGGCTGAATTGAGAACTGAGGCGAATGCTGTGTTAGACATTGGGCTAGCTCTTCAGGGAAAGGTCGGAATCAAAAATTGAGCGAGAATTCGGCTTTCCAGCCCGTGGGGAACAGGAATATGTGTTTCTTTTTCATTTCTGAGGTGTTTGTCAAAAGTGATGTTTTTGGGCTGAATTGAGAAATAAGGCGAATGCTGTGTTAGACCTTGCGCTAGCTCTTCAGGGAAAGGTCAGAATCAATAATCAAGCGAGAATTCGGCTTTCCAGCCCATGGGGAACAGGAATATGTGTTTCTTTTTCATTTCTGAGGTGTTTGTCAAAAGTGATGTTTTTGGGCTGAATTGAATCCTAAGGCGAATGCTGTGTTAGACTTTGGGCTAGCTTTTCAGGGTAGGCTCGGAATCGAAAATCAAGCGAGAATTCAGCTTTCCAGCCTGTGGGGAACAGGAATATGTGTTTCTTTTTCATTTCTGAGGTGTTTGTCAAAAGTGATGTTTTTGGGCTGAATTGAGAAATAAGGCGAATGCTGTGTTAGACCTTGGGCTAGCTCTTCAGGGAAAGGTCAGAATCAATAATCAAGCGAGAATTCGGCTTTCCAGCCCATGGGGAACAGGAATATGTGTTTCTTTTTCATTTCTGAGGTGTTTGTCAAAAGTGATGTTTTTGGGCTGAATTGAATCCTAAGGCGAATGCTGTGTTAGACTTTGGGCTAGCTTTTCAGGGTAGGCTCGGAATCAAAAATCAAGCGAGAATTCAGCTTTCCAGCCTGTGGGGAACAGGAATATGTGTTTCATTTTCATTTCTGAGGTGTTTGTCAAAAGTGATGTTTTTGGGCTGAATTGAGAAATAAGGAGAATGCAGTGTTAGACTTTGGGCTAGCTCTTCAGCGAAGGCTTGTAATCGAAAATCAAGCGAGAATTCGGCTTTCCAGCCCATGGGGAACAGGAATATGTGTTTCTTTTTCATTTCTGAGGTGTTTGCCAAAAGTGATGTTTTTGGGCTGAATTGAGAAATAAGGCGAATGCTGTGTTAGACCTTGGGCTAGCTCTTCAGGGAAAGGTCGGAATCAAAAATTGAGCGAGAATTCGGCTTTCCAGCCTGTGCGGAACACGAATATGTGTTTCATTTTCATTTCTGAGGTGTTTGTCAAAAGTCATGTTTTTTGGCTGAATTGAGAACTGAGGCGAATGCTGTGTTAGACATTGGGCTAGCTCTTCAGGGAAAGGTCGGAATCAAAAATTGAGCGAGAATTCGGCTTTCCAGCCCGTGGGGAACAGGAATATGTGTTTCTTTTTCATTTCTGAGGTGTTTGTCAAAAGTGATGTTTTTGGGCTGAATTGAGAAATAAGGCGAATGCTGTGTTAGACCTTGCGCTAGCTCTTCAGGGAAAGGTCAGAATCAATAATCAAGCGAGAATTCGGCTTTCCAGCCCATGGGGAACAGGAATATGTGTTTCTTTTTCATTTCTGAGGTGTTTGTCAAAAGTGATGTTTTTGGGCTGAATTGAATCCTAAGGCGAATGCTGTGTTAGACTTTGGGCTAGCTTTTCAGGGTAGGCTCGGAATCGAAAATCAAGCGAGAATTCAGCTTTCCAGCCTGTGGGGAACAGGAATATGTGTTTCATTTTCATTTCTGAGGTGTTTGTCAAAAGTGATGTTTTTGGGCTGAATTGAATCCTAAGGCGAATGCTGTGTTAGACTTTGGGCTAGCTTTTCAGGGTAGGCTCGGAATCAAAAATCAAGCGAGAATTCAGCTTTCCAGCCTGTGGGGAACAGGAATATGTGTTTCATTTTCATTTCTGAGGTGTTTGTCAAAAGTGATGTTTTTGGGCTGAATTGAGAAATAAGGAGAATGCAGTGTTAGACTTTGGGCTAGCTCTTCAGCGAAGGCTTGTAATCGAAAATCAAGCGAGAATTCGGCTTTCCAGCCCATGGGGAACAGGAATATGTGTTTCTTTTTCATTTCTGAGGTGTTTGTCAAAAGTGATATTTTTGGGCTGAATTGAGAAATAAGGCGAATGCTGTGTTAGACCTTGCGCTAGCTCTTCAGGGAAAGGTCAGAATCAATAATCAAGCGAGAATTCGGCTTTCCAGCCCATGGGGAACAGGAATATGTGTTTCTTTTTCATTTCTGAGGTGTTTGTCAAAAGTGACGTTTTTGGGCTGAATTGAATCCTAAGGCGAATGCTGTGTTAGACTTTGGGCTAGCTTTTCAGGGTAGGCTCGGAATCAAAAATCAAGCGAGAATTCAGCTTTCCAGCCTGTGGGGAACAGGAATATGTGTTTCATTTTCATTTCTGAGGTGTTTGTCAAAAGTGATGTTTTTGGGCTGAATTGAGAAATAAGGCGAATGCTGTGTTAGACCTTGGGCTAGCTCTTCAGGGAAAGGTCGGAATCAAAAATCAAGCGAGAATTCGGCTTTCCAGCCTGTGGGGAACAGGAATATGTGTTTCTTTTTCATTTCTGAGGTGTTTGTCAAAAGTGATGCTTTTGGGCTGAATTGAGAAATAAGGCGAATGCTGTGTTAGACCTTGGGCTAGCTCTTCAGGGAAAGGTCGGAATCAAAAATTGAGCGAGAATTCGGCTTTCCAGCCCATGGGGAACAGGAATATGTGTTTCTTTTTCATTTCTGAGGTGTTTGTCAAAAGTGATGTTTTTGGGCTGAATTGAATCCTAAGGCGAATGCTGTGTTAGACTTTGGGCTAGCTTTTCAGGGTAGGCTCGGAATCGAAAATCAAGCGAGAATTCGGCTTTCCAGCCCGTGGAGAACAGGAATATGTGTTTCTTTTTCATTTCTGAGGTGTTTGTCAAAAGTGATGTTTTTGGGCTGAATTGAATCCTAAGGCGAATGCTGTGTTAGACTTTGGGCTAGCTTTTCAGGGTAGGCTCGGAATCAAAAATCAAGCGAGAATTCAGCTTTCCAGCCTGTGGGGAACAGGAATATGGGTTTCTTTTTCATTTCTGAGGTGTTTGTCAAAAGTGATGTTTTTGGGCTGAATTGAATCCTAAGGCGAATGCTGTGTTAGACTTTGGGCTAGCTCTTCAGGGAAAGGTCGGAATCAAAAATTGAGCGAGAATTCGGCTTTCCAGCCCGTGTGGAACAGGAATATGTGTTTCTTTTTCATTTCTGAGGTGTTTGCCAAAAGTGATGTTTTTGGGCTGAATTGAGAAATAAGGCAAATGCTGTGTTAGACCTTGGGCTAGCTCTTCAGGGAAAGGTCGGAATCAAAAATTGAGCGAGAATTCGGCTTTCCAGCCCGTGGGGAACAGGAATATGTGTTTCCTTTTCATTTCTGAGGTGTTTGTCAAAAGTGATGTTTTTGGGCTGAATTGAGAAATAAGGCGAATGCTGTGTTAGACCTTGCGCTAGCTCTTCAGGGAAAGGTCAGAATCAATAATCAAGAGAGAATTCGGCTTTCCAGCCCATGGGGAACAGGAATATGTGTTTCTTTTTCATTTCTGAGGTGTTTGTCAAAAGTGATGTTTTTGGGCTGAATTGAATCCTAAGGCGAATGCTGTGTTAGACTTTGGGCTAGCTTTTCTGGGTAGGCTCGGAATCGAAAATCAAGCGAGAATTCAGCTTTCCAAGCCTGTGGGGAACAGGAATATGTGTTTCATTTTCATTTCTGAGGTGTTTGTCAAAGGTGATGTTTTTGGGCTGAATTGAGAAATAAGGAGAATGCAGTGTTAGACTTTGGGCTAGCTCTTCAGCGAAGGCTTGTAATCGAAAATCAAGCGAGAATTCGGCTTTCCAGCCCATGGGGAACAGGAATATGTGTTTCTTTTTCATTTCTGAGGTGTTTGTCAAAAGTGATATTTTTGGGCTGAATTGAGAAATAAGGCGAATGCTGTGTTAGACCTTGCGCTAGCTCTTCAGGGAAAGGTCAGAATCAATAATCAAGCGAGAATTCGGCTTTCCAGCCCATGGGGAACAGGAATATGTGTTTCTTTTTCATTTCTGAGGTGTTTGTCAAAAGTGACGTTTTTGGGCTGAATTGAATCCTAAGGCGAATGCTGTGTTAGACTTTGGGCTAGCTTTTCAGGGTAGGCTCGGAATCAAAAATCAAGCGAGAATTCAGCTTTCCAGCCTGTGGGGAACAGGAATATGTGTTTCATTTTCATTTCTGAGGTGTTTGTCAAAAGTGATGTTTTTGGGCTGAATTGAGAAATAAGGCGAATGCTGTGTTAGACCTTGGGCTAGCTCTTCAGGGAAAGGTCAGAATCAAAAATTGAGCGAGAATTCAGCTTTCCAGCCCATGGGGAACAGGAATATGTGTTTCTTTTTCATTTCTGAGGTGTTTGCCAAAAGTGATGTTTTTGGGCTGAATTGAGAAATAAGGCGAATGCTGTGTTAGACCTTGGGCTAGCTCTTCAGTGAAAGGTCGGAATCGAAAATCAAGCGAGAATTCGGCTTTCCAGCCCGTGGGGAACAGGAATATGTGTTTCTTTTTCCTTTCTGAGGTGTTTGTCAAAAGTGATGTTTTTGGGCTGAATTGAATCCTAAGGCGAATGCTGGGTTAGACCTTGGGCTAGCTCTTCAGGGAAAGGTCGGAATCAAAAATCAAGCGAGAATTCGGCTTTCCAGCCTGTGGGGAACAGGAATATGTGTTTCTTTTTCATTTCTGAGGTGTTTGTCAAAAGTGATGTTTTTGGGCTGAATTGAGAAATAAGGCGAATGCTGTGTTAGACCTTGGGCTAGCTCTTCAGGGAAAGGTCGGAATCAAAAATTGAGCGAGAATTCGGCTTTCCAGCCCATGGGGAACAGGAATATGTGTTTCTTTTTCATTTCTGAGGTGTTTGTCAAAAGTGATGTTTTTGGGCTGAATTGAATCCTAAGGCGAATGCTGTGTTAGACTTTGGGCTAGCTTTTCAGGGTAGGCTCGGAATCGAAAATCAAGCGAGAATTCGGTTTTCCAGCCCGTGGAGAACAGGAATATGTGTTTCTTTTTCATTTCTGAGGTGTTTGTCAAAAGTGATGTTTTTGGGCTGAATTGAATCCTAAGGCGAATGCTGTGTTAGACTTTGGGCTAGCTTTTCAGGGTAGGCTCGGAATCAAAAATCAAGCGAGAATTCAGCTTTCCAGCCCGTGTGGAACAGGAATATGTGTTTCTTTTTCATTTCTGAGGTGTTTGCCAAAAGTGATGTTTTTTGGGCTGAATTGAGAAATAAGGCGAATGCTGTGTTAGACCTTGGGCTAGCTCTTCAGGGAAAGGTCGGAATCAAAAATTGAGCGAGAATTCGGCTTTCCAGCCTGTGCGGAACACGAATATGTGTTTCATTTTCATTTCTGAGGTGTTTGTCAAAAGTCATGTTTTTTGGCTGAATTGAGAACTGAGGCGAATGCTGTGTTAGACATTGGGCTAGCTCTTCAGGGAAAGGTCGGAATCAAAAATTGAGCGAGAATTCAGCTTTCCAGCCCGTGGGGAACAGGAATATGTGTTTCTTTTTCATTTCTGAGGTGTTTGTCAAAAGTGATGTTTTTGGGCTGAATTGAGAAATAAGGCGAATGCTGTGTTAGACCTTGCGCTAGCTCTTCAGGGAAAGGTCAGAATCAATAATCAAGCAAGAATTCGGCTTTCCAGCCCATGGGGAACAGGAATATGTGTTTCTTTTTCATTTCTGAGGTGTTTGTCAAAAGTGATGTTTTTGGGCTGAATTGAATCCTAAGGCGAATGCTGTGTTAGACTTTGGGCTAGCTTTTCAGGGTAGGCTCGGAATCGAAAATCAAGCGAGAATTCAGCTTTCCAGCCTGTGGGGAACAGGAATATGTGTTTCTTTTTCATTTCTGAGGTGTTTGTCAAAAGTGATGTTTTTGGGCTGAATTGAATCCTAAGGCGAATGCTGTGTTAGACTTTGGGCTAGCTTTTCAGGGTAGGCTCGGAATCAAAAATCAAGCGAGAATTCAGCTTTCCAGCCTGTGGGGAACAGGAATATGTGTTTCTTTTTCATTTCTGAGGTGTTTGTCAAAAGTGATGTTTTTGGGCTGAATTGAGAAATAAGGCGAATGCTGTGTTAGACCTTGGGCTAGCTCTTCAGGGAAAGGTCGGAATCAAAAATTGAGCGAGAATTCGGCTTTCCAGCCCATGGGGAACAGGAATATGTGTTTCTTTTTCATTTCTGAGGTGTTTGTCAAAAGTGATGTTTTTGGGCTGAATTGAATCCTAAGGCGAATGCTGTGTTAGACTTTGGGCTAGCTTTTCAGGGTAGGCTCGGAATCGAAAATCAAGCGAGAATTCGGTTTTCCAGCCCGTGGAGAACAGGAATATGTGTTTCTTTTTCATTTCTGAGGTGTTTGTCAAAAGTGATGTTTTTGGGCTGAATTGAATCCTAAGGCGAATGCTGTGTTAGACTTTGGGCTAGCTTTTCAGGGTAGGCTCGGAATCAAAAATCAAGCGAGAATTCAGCTTTCCAGCCCGTGGGGAACAGGAATATGTGTTTCTTTTTCATTTCTGAGGTGTTTGTCAAAAGTGAAGTTTTTGGGCTGAATTGAATCCTAAGGCGAATGCTGTGTTAGACTTTGGGCTAGCTCTTCAGGGAAAGGTCGGAATCAAAAATTGAGCGAGAATTCGGCTTTCCAGCCTGTGCGGAACACGAATATGTGTTTCATTTTCATTTCTGAGGTGTTTGTCAAAAGTCATGTTTTTTGGCTGAATTGAGAACTGAGGCGAATGCTGTGTTAGACATTGGGCTAGCTCTTCAGGGAAAGGTCGGAATCAAAAATTGAGCGAGAATTCAGCTTTCCAGCCCGTGGGGAACAGGAATATGTGTTTCTTTTTCATTTCTGAGGTGTTTGTCAAAAGTGATGTTTTTGGGCTGAATTGAGAAATAAGGCGAATGCTGTGTTAGACCTTGCGCTAGCTCTTCAGGGAAAGGTCAGAATCAATAATCAAGCAAGAATTCGGCTTTCCAGCCCATGGGGAACAGGAATATGTGTTTCTTTTTCATTTCTGAGGTGTTTGTCAAAAGTGATGTTTTTGGGCTGAATTGAATCCTAAGGCGAATGCTGTGTTAGACTTTGGGCTAGCTTTTCAGGGTAGGCTCGGAATCGAAAATCAAGCGAGAATTCAGCTTTCCAGCCTGTGGGGAACAGGAATATGTGTTTCTTTTTCATTTCTGAGGTGTTTGTCAAAAGTGATGTTTTTGGGCTGAATTGAATCCTAAGGCGAATGCTGTGTTAGACTTTGGGCTAGCTTTTCAGGGTAGGCTCGGAATCAAAAATCAAGCGAGAATTCAGCTTTCCAGCCTGTGGGGAACAGGAATATGTGTTTCATTTTCATTTCTGAGGTGTTTGTCAAAAGTGATGTTTTTGGGTTGAATTGAATCCTAAGGCGAATGCTGTGTTAGACTTTGGGCTAGCTTTTCAGGGTAGGCTCGGAATCAAAAATCAAGCGAGAATTCAGCTTTCCAGCCTGTGGGGAACAGGAATATGTGTTTCATTTTCATTTCTGAGGTGTTTGTCAAAAGTGATGTTTTTGGGCTGAATTGAATCCTAAGGCGAATGCTGTGTTAGACTTAGGGCTAGCTTTTCAGGGTAGGCTCGGAATCAAAAATCAAGCGAGAATTCAGCTTTCCAGCCTGTGGGGAACAGGAATATGTGTTTCATTTTCATTTCTGAGGTGTTTGTCAAAAGTGATGTTTTTGGGCTGAATTGAGAAATAAGGAGAATGCAGTGTTAGACTTTGGGCTAGCTCTTCAGCGAAGGCTTGTAATCGAAAATCAAGCGAGAATTCGGCTTTCCAGCCCATGGGGAACAGGAATATGTGTTTCTTTTTCATTTCTGAGGTGTTTGTCAAAAGTGATATTTTTGGGCTGAATTGAGAAATAAGGCGAATGCTGTGTTAGACCTTGCGCTAGCTCTTCAGGGAAAGGTCAGAATCAATAATCAAGCGAGAATTCGGCTTTCCAGCCCATGGGGAATAGGAATATGTGTTTCTTTTTCATTTCTGAGGTGTTTGTCAAAAGTGACGTTTTTGGGCTGAATTGAATCCTAAGGCGAATGCTGTGTTAGACTTTGGGCTAGCTTTTCAGGGTAGGCTCGGAATCAAAAATCAAGCGAGAATTCAGCTTTCCAGCCCATGGGGAACAGGAATATGTGTTTCTTTTTCATTTCTGAGGTGTTTGCCAAAAGTGATGTTTTTGGGCTGAATTGAGAAATAAGGCGAATGCTGTGTTAGACCTTGGGCTAGCTCTTCAGTGAAAGGTCGGAATCGAAAATCAAGCGAGAATTCGGCTTTCCAGCCCGTGGGGAACAGGAATATGTGTTTCTTTTTCCTTTCTGAGGTGTTTGTCAAAAGTGATGTTTTTGGGCTGAATTGAATCCTAAGGCGAATGCTGGGTTAGACCTTGGGCTAGCTCTTCAGGGAAAGGTCGGAATCAAAAATCAAGCGAGAATTCGGCTTTCCAGCCTGTGGGGAACAGGAATATGTGTTTCTTTTTCATTTCTGAGGTGTTTGTCAAAAGTGATGTTTTTGGGCTGAATTGAATCCTAAGGCGAATGCTGTGTTAGACTTTGGGCTAGCTTTTCAGGGTAGGCTCGGAATCAAAAATCAAGCGAGAATTCGGCTTTCCAGCCCATGGGGAACAGGAATATGTGTTTCTTTTTCATTTCTGAGGTGTTTGTCAAAAGTGATATTTTTGGGCTGAATTGAGAAATAAGGCGAATGCTGTGTTAGACCTTGCGCTAGCTCTTCAGGGAAAGGTCAGAATCAATAATCAAGCGAGAATTCGGCTTTCCAGCCCATGGGGAACAGGAATATGTGTTTCTTTTTCATTTCTGAGGTGTTTGTCAAAAGTGATGTTTTTGGGCTGAATTGAATCCTAAGGCGAATGCTGTGTTAGACTTTGGGCTAGCTTTTCAGGGTAGGCTCGGAATCGAAAATCAAGCGAGAATTCAGCTTTCCAGCCTGTGGGGAACAGGAATATGTGTTTCATTTTCATTTCTGAGGTGTTTGTCAAAAGTGATGTTTTTGGGCTGAATTGAATCCTAAGGCGAATGCTGTGTTAGACTTAGGGCTAGCTTTTCAGGGTAGGCTCGGAATCGAAAATCAAGCGAGAATTCAGCTTTCCAGCCTGTGGGGAACAGGAATATGTGTTTCATTTTCATTTCTGAGGTGTTTGTCAAAAGTGATGTTTTTGGGCTGAATTGAATCCTAACGCGAATGCTGTGTTAGACTTAGGGCTAGCTTTTCAGGGTAGGCTCGGAATCAAAAATCAAGCGAGAATTCAGCTTTCCAGACTGTGGGGAACAGGAATATGTGTTTCATTTTCATTTCTGAGGTGTTTGTCAAAAGTGATGTTTTTGGGCTGAATTGAGAAATAAGGAGAATGCAGTGTTAGACTTTGGGCTAGCTCTTCAGCGAAGGCTTGTAATCGAAAATCAAGCGAGAATTCGGCTTTCCAGCCCATGGGGAACAGGAATATGTGTTTCTTTTTCATTTCTGAGGTGTTTGTCAAAAGTGATATTTTTGGGCTGAATTGAGAAATAAGGCGAATGCTGTGTTAGACCTTGCGCTAGCTCTTCAGGGAAAGGTCAGAATCAATAATCAAGCGAGAATTCGGCTTTCCAGCCCATGGGGAACAGGAATATGTGTTTCTTTTTCATTTCTGAGGTGTTTGTCAAAAGTGACGTTTTTGGGCTGAATTGAATCCTAAGGCGAATGCTGTGTTAGACTTTGGGCTAGCTTTTCAGGGTAGGCTCAGAATCAAAAATCAAGCGAGAATTCAGCTTTCCAGCCTGTGGGGAACAGGAATATGTGTTTCATTTTCATTTCTGAGGTGTTTGTCAAAAGTGATGTTTTTGGGCTGAATTGAGAAATAAGGCGAATGCTGTGTTAGACCTTGGGCTAGCTCTTCAGGGAAAGGTCAGAATCAAAAATTGAGCGAGAATTCAGCTTTCCAGCCCATGGGGAACAGGAATATGTGTTTCTTTTTCATTTCTGAGGTGTTTGCCAAAAGTGATGTTTTTGGGCTGAATTGAGAAATAAGGCGAATGCTGTGTTAGACCTTGGGCTAGCTTTTCAGGGTAGGCTCGGAATCGAAAATCAAGCGAGAATTCAGCTTTCCAGCCTGTGGGGAACAGGAATATGTGTTTCTTTTTCATTTCTGAGGTGTTTGTCAAAAGTGATGTTTTTGGGCTGAATTGAATCCTAAGGCGAATGCTGTGTTAGACTTTGGGCTAGCTTTTCAGGGTAGGCTCGGAATCAAAAATCAAGCGAGAATTCAGCTTTCCAGCCTGTGGGGAACAGGAATATGTGTTTCATTTTCATTTCTGAGGTGTTTGTCAAAAGTGATGTTTTTGGGTTGAATTGAATCCTAAGGCGAATGCTGTGTTAGACTTTGGGCTAGCTTTTCAGGGTAGGCTCGGAATCAAAAATCAAGCGAGAATTCAGCTTTCCAGCCTGTGGGGAACAGGAATATGTGTTTCATTTTCATTTCTGAGGTGTTGTCAAAAGTGATGGTTTTGTGGGCTGAATTGAATCCTAAGGCGAATGCTGTGTTAGACTTAGGGCTAGCTTTTCAGGGTAGGCTCGGAATCAAAAATCAAGCGAGAATTCAGCTTTCCAGCCTGTGGGGAACAGGAATATGTGTTTCATTTTCATTTCTGAGGTGTTTGTCAAAAGTGATGTTTTTGGGCTGAATTGAGAAATAAGGAGAATGCAGTGTTAGACTTTGGGCTAGCTCTTCAGCAAAGGCTTGTAATCGAAAATCAAGCGAGAATTCGGCTTTCCAGCCCATGGGGAACAGGAATATGTGTTTCTTTTTCATTTCTGAGGTGTTTGTCAAAAGTGATATTTTTGGGGCTGAATTGAGAAATAAGGCGAATGCTGTGTTTAGAACCTTGCGCTAGCTCTTCAGGGAAAGGTCAGAATCAATAATCAAGCGAGAATTCGGCTTTCCAGCCCATGGGGAATAGGAATATGTGTTCTTTTTCATTTCTGAGGTGTTTGTCAAAAGTGACGTTTTTTGGGCTGAATTGAATCCTAAGGCGAATGCTGTGTTAGACTTTGGGCTAGCTTTTCAGGGTAGGCTCGGAATCCAAAAATCAAGCGAGAATTCAGCTTTCCAGCCTGTGGGGGAACAGGAATATGTGTTTCATTTTCATTTCTGAGGTGTTTGTCAAAAGTGATGTTTTTGGGGCTGAATTGAGAAATAAGGCGAATGCTGTGTTAGACCTTGGGCTAGCTCTTCAGGGGAAAGGTCAGAATCAAAAATTGAGCGAGAATTCAGCTTTCCAGCCCATGGGGAACAGGAATATGTGTTTCTTTTTCATTTCTGAGGTGTTTGCCAAAAGTGATGTTTTTGGGCTGAATTGAGAAATAAGGCGAATGCTGTGTTAGACCCTTGGGCTAGCTCTTCAGTGAAAGGTCGGAATCGAAAATCAAGCGAGAATTCGGCTTTCCAGCCCGTGGGGAACAGGAATATGTGTTTCTTTTTCCTTTCTGAGGTGTTTGTCAAAAGTGATGTTTTTGGGCTGAATTGAATCCTAAGGCGAATGCTGGGTTAGGACCTTGGGCTAGCTCTTCAGGGAAAGGTCGGAATCAAAAATCAAGCGAGAATTCGGCTTTCCAGCCTGTGGGGAACAGGAATATGTGTTTCTTTTTCATTTCTGAGGTGTTTGTCAAAAGTGATGTTTTTGGGCTGAATTGAATCCTAAGGCGAATGCTGTGTTAGACTTTGGGCTAGCTTTTCAGGGTAGGCTCGGAATCAAAAATCAAGCGAGAATTCGGCTTTCCAGCCCATGGGGAACAGGAATATGTGTTTCTTTTTCATTTCTGAGGTGTTTGTCAAAAGTGATATTTTTTGGGCTGAATTGAGAAATAAGGCGAATGCTGTGTTAGACCTTGCGCTAGCTCTTCAGGGAAAGGTCAGAATCAATAATCAAGCGAGAATTCGGCTTTCCAGCCCATGGGGAACAGGAATATGTGTTTCTTTTTCATTTCTGAGGTGTTTGTCAAAAGTGATGTTTTTGGGCTGAATTGAATCCTAAGGCGAATGCTGTGTTAGACTTTGGGCTAGCTTTTCAGGGTAGGCTCGGAATCGAAAATCAAGCGAGAATTCAGCTTTCCAGCCTGTGGGGAACAGGAATATGTGTTTCATTTTCATTTGTGAGGTGTTTGTCAAAAGTGATGTTTTTGGGCTGAATTGAATCCTAAGGCGAATGCTGTGTTAGACTTAGGGCTAGCTTTTCAGGGTAGGCTCGGAATCAAAAATCAAGCGAGAATTCAGCTTTCCAGCCTGTGGGGAACAGGAATATGTGTTTCATTTTCATTTCTGAGGTGTTTGTCAAAAGTGATGTTTTTGGGCTGAATTGAATCCTAACGCGAATGCTGTGTTAGACTTAGGGCTAGCTTTTCAGGGTAGGCTCGGAATCAAAAATCAAGCGAGAATTCAGCTTTCCAGCCTGTGGGGAACAGGAATATGTGTTTCATTTTCATTTCTGAGGTGTTTGTCAAAAGTGATGTTTTTGGGCTGAATTGAGAAATAAGGAGAATGCAGTGTTAGACTTTGGGCTAGCTCTTCAGCGAAGGCTTGTAATCGAAAATCAAGCGAGAATTCGGCTTTCCAGCCCATGGGGAACAGGAATATGTGTTTCTTTTTCATTTCTGAGGTGTTTGTCAAAAGTGATATTTTTGGGCTGAATTGAGAAATAAGGCGAATGCTGTGTTAGACCTTGCGCTAGCTCTTCAGGGAAAGGTCAGAATCAATAATCAAGCGAGAATTCGGCTTTCCAGCCCATGGGGAACAGGAATATGTGTTTCTTTTTTCATTTCTGAGGTGTTTGTCAAAAGTGACGTTTTTGGGCTGAATTGAATCCTAAGGCGAATGCTGTGTTAGACTTTGGGCTAGCTTTTCAGGGTAGGCTCGGAATCAAAAATCAAGCGAGAATTCAGCTTTCCAGCCTGTGGGGAACAGGAATATGTGTTTCATTTTCATTTCTGAGGTGTTTGTCAAAAGTGATGTTTTTGGGCTGAATTGAGAAATAAGGCGAATGCTGTGTTAGACCTTGGGCTAGCTCTTCAGGGAAAGGTCAGAATCAAAAATTGAGCGAGAATTCAGCTTTCCAGCCCATGGGGAACAGGAATATGTGTTTCTTTTTCATTTCTGAGGTGTTTGCCAAAAGTGATGTTTTTGGGCTGAATTGAGAAATAAGGCGAATGCTGTGTTAGACCTTGCGCTAGCTCTTCAGGGAAAGGTCAGAATCAATAATCAAGCAAGAATTCGGCTTTCCAGCCCATGGGGAACAGGAATATGTGTTTCTTTTTCATTTCTGAGGTGTTTGTCAAAAGTGATGTTTTTGGGCTGAATTGAATCCTAAGGCGAATGCTGTGTTAGACTTTGGGCTAGCTTTTCAGGGTAGGCTCGGAATCGAAAATCAAGCGAGAATTCAGCTTTCCAGCCTGTGGGGAACAGGAATATGTGTTTCTTTTTCATTTCTGAGGTGTTTGTCAAAAGTGATGTTTTTGGGCTGAATTGAATCCTAAGGCGAATGCTGTGTTAGACCTTGCGCTAGCTCTTCAGGGAAAGGTCAGAATCAATAATCAAGCGAGAATTCGGCTTTCCAGCCCATGGGGAACAGGAATATGTGTTTCTTTTTCATTTCTGAGGTGTTTGTCAAAAGTGACGTTTTTGGGCTGAATTGAATCCTAAGGCGAATGCTGTGTTAGACTTTGGGCTAGCTTTTCAGGGTAGGCTCGGAATCAAAAATCAAGCGAGAATTCAGCTTTCCAGCCTGTGGGGAACAGGAATATGTGTTTCATTTTCATTTCTGAGGTGTTTGTCAAAAGTGATATTTTTGGGCTGAATTGAGAAATAAGGCGAATGCTGTGTTAGACCTTGCGCTAGCTCTTCAGGGAAAGGTCAGAATCAATAATCAAGCAAGAATTCGGCTTTCCAGCCCATGGGGAACAGGAATATGTGTTTCTTTTTCATTTCTGAGGTGTTTGTCAAAAGTGATGTTTTTGGGCTGAATTGAATCCTAAGGCGAATGCTGTGTTAGACTTTGGGCTAGCTTTTCAGGGTAGGCTCGGAATCGAAAATCAAGCGAGAATTCAGCTTTCCAGCCTGTGGGGAACAGGAATATGTGTTTCTTTTTCATTTCTGAGGTGTTTGTCAAAAGTGATGTTTTTGGGCTGAATTGAATCCTAAGGCGAATGCTGTGTTAGACTTTGGGCTAGCTTTTCAGGGTAGGCTCGGAATCAAAAATCAAGCGAGAATTCAGCTTTCCAGCCTGTGGGGAACAGGAATATGTGTTTCATTTTCATTTCTGAGGTGTTTGTCAAAAGTGATGTTTTTGGGTTGAATTGAATCCTAAGGCGAATGCTGTGTTAGACTTTGGGCTAGCTTTTCAGGGTAGGCTCGGAATCAAAAATCAAGCGAGAATTCAGCTTTCCAGCCTGTGGGGAACAGGAATATGTGTTTCATTTTCATTTCTGAGGTGTTTGTCAAAAGTGATGTTTTTGGGCTGAATTGAATCCTAAGGCGAATGCTGTGTTAGACTTAGGGCTAGCTTTTCAGGGTAGGCTCGGAATCAAAAATCAAGCGAGAATTCAGCTTTCCAGCCTGTGGGGAACAGGAATATGTGTTTCATTTTCATTTCTGAGGTGTTTGTCAAAAGTGATGTTTTTGGGCTGAATTGAGAAATAAGGAGAATGCAGTGTTAGACTTTGGGCTAGCTCTTCAGCGAAGGCTTGTAATCGAAAATCAAGCGAGAATTCGGCTTTCCAGCCCATGGGGAACAGGAATATGTGTTTCTTTTTCATTTCTGAGGTGTTTGTCAAAAGTGATATTTTTGGGCTGAATTGAGAAATAAGGCGAATGCTGTGTTAGACCTTGCGCTAGCTCTTCAGGGAAAGGTCAGAATCAATAATCAAGCGAGAATTCGGCTTTCCAGCCCATGGGGAATAGGAATATGTGTTTCTTTTTCATTTCTGAGGTGTTTGTCAAAAGTGACGTTTTTGGGGCTGAATTGAATCCTAAGGCGAATGCTGTGTTAGACTTTGCGCTAGCTTTTCAGGGTAGGCTCGGAATCAAAAATCAAGCGAGAATTCAGCTTTCCAGCCTGTGGGGAACAGGAATATGTGTTTCATTTTCATTTCTGAGGTGTTTGTCAAAAGTGATGTTTTTGGGCTGAATTGAGAAATAAGGCGAATGCTGTGTTAGACCTTGGGCTAGCTCTTCAGGGAAAGGTCAGAATCAAAAATTGAGCGAGAATTCAGCTTTCCAGCCCATGGGGAACAGGAATATGTGTTTCTTTTTCATTTCTGAGGTGTTTGCCAAAAGTGATGTTTTTGGGCTGAATTGAGAAATAAGGCGAATGCTGTGTTAGACCTTGGGCTAGCTCTTCAGTGAAAGGTCGGAATCGAAAATCAAGCGAGAATTCGGCTTTCCAGCCCGTGGGGAACAGGAATATGTGTTTCTTTTTCCTTTCTGAGGTGTTTGTCAAAAGTGATGTTTTTGGGCTGAATTGAATCCTAAGGCGAATGCTGGGTTAGACCTTGGGCTAGCTCTTCAGGGAAAGGTCGGAATCAAAAATCAAGCGAGAATTCGGCTTTCCAGCCTGTGGGGAACAGGAATATGTGTTTCTTTTTCATTTCTGAGGTGTTTGTCAAAAGTGATGTTTTTGGGCTGAATTGAATCCTAAGGCGAATGCTGTGTTAGACTTTGGGCTAGCTTTTCAGGGTAGGCTCGGAATCAAAAATCAAGCGAGAATTCGGCTTTCCAGCCCATGGGGAACAGGAATATGTGTTTCTTTTTCATTTCTGAGGTGTTTGTCAAAAGTGATATTTTTGGGCTGAATTGAGAAATAAGGCGAATGCTGTGTTAGACCTTGCGCTAGCTCTTCAGGGAAAGGTCAGAATCAATAATCAAGCGAGAATTCGGCTTTCCAGCCCATGGGGAACAGGAATATGTGTTTCTTTTTCATTTCTGAGGTGTTTGTCAAAAGTGATGTTTTTGGGCTGAATTGAGAAATAAGGCGAATGCTGTGTTAGACCTTGGGCTAGCTCTTCAGTGAAAGGTCGGAATCGAAAATCAAGCGAGAATTCGGCTTTCCAGCCCGTGGGGAACAGGAATATGTGTTTCTTTTTCCTTTCTGAGGTGTTTGTCAAAAGTGATGTTTTTGGGCTGAATTGAATCCTAAGGCGAATGCTGGGTTAGACCTTGGGCTAGCTCTTCAGGGAAAGGTCGGAATCAAAAATCAAGCGAGAATTCGGCTTTCCAGCCTGTGGGGAACAGGAATATGTGTTTCTTTTTCATTTCTGAGGTGTTTGTCAAAAGTGATGTTTTTGGGCTGAATTGAATCCTAAGGCGAATGCTGTGTTAGACTTTGGGCTAGCTTTTCAGGGTAGGCTCGGAATCAAAAATCAAGCGAGAATTCGGCTTTCCAGCCCATGGGGAACAGGAATATGTGTTTCTTTTTCATTTCTGAGGTGTTTGTCAAAAGTGATATTTTTGGGCTGAATTGAGAAATAAGGCGAATGCTGTGTTAGACCTTGCGCTAGCTCTTCAGGGAAAGGTCAGAATCAATAATCAAGCGAGAATTCGGCTTTCCAGCCCATGGGGAACAGGAATATGTGTTTCTTTTTCATTTCTGAGGTGTTTGTCAAAAGTGATGTTTTTGGGCTGAATTGAATCCTAAGGCGAATGCTGTGTTAGACTTTGGGCTAGCTTTTCAGGGTAGGCTCGGAATCGAAAATCAAGCGAGAATTCAGCTTTCCAGCCTGTGGGGAACAGGAATATGTGTTTCATTTTCATTTCTGAGGTGTTTGTCAAAAGTGATGTTTTTGGGCTGAATTGAATCCTAAGGCGAATGCTGTGTTAGACTTAGGGCTAGCTTTTCAGGGTAGGCTCGGAATCAAAAATCAAGCGAGAATTCAGCTTTCCAGCCTGTGGGGAACAGGAATATGTGTTTCATTTTCATTTCTGAGGTGTTTGTCAAAAGTGATGTTTTTGGGCTGAATTGAATCCTAAGGCGAATGCTGTGTTAGACTTAGGGCTAGCTTTTCAGGGTAGGCTCGGAATCAAAAATCAAGCGAGAATTCAGCTTTCCAGCCTGTGGGGAACAGGAATATGTGTTTCATTTTCATTTCTGAGGTGTTTGTCAAAAGTGATGTTTTTGGGCTGAATTGAGAAATAAGGAGAATGCAGTGTTAGACTTTGGGCTAGCTCTTCAGCGAAGGCTTGTAATCGAAAATCAAGCGAGAATTCGGCTTTCCAGCCCATGGGGAACAGGAATATGTGTTTCTTTTTTCATTTCTGAGGTGTTTGTCAAAAGTGATATTTTTGGGCTGAATTGAGAAATAAGGCGAATGCTGTGTTAGACCTTGCGCTAGCTCTTCAGGGAAAGGTCAGAATCAATAATCAAGCGAGAATTCGGCTTTCCAGCCCATGGGGAACAGGAATATGTGTTTCTTTTTCATTTCTGAGGTGTTTGTCAAAAGTGACGTTTTTGGGCTGAATTGAATCCTAAGGCGAATGCTGTGTTAGACTTTGGGCTAGCTTTTCAGGGTAGGCTCGGAATCAAAAATCAAGCGAGAATTCAGCTTTCCAGCCTGTGGGGAACAGGAATATGTGTTTCATTTTCATTTCTGAGGTGTTTGTCAAAAGTGATGTTTTTGGGCTGAATTGAGAAATAAGGCGAATGCTGTGTTAGACCTTGGGCTAGCTCTTCAGGGAAAGGTCAGAATCAAAAATTGAGCGAGAATTCAGCTTTCCAGCCCATGGGGAACAGGAATATGTGTTTCTTTTTCATTTCTGAGGTGTTTGCCAAAAGTGATGTTTTTGCGCTGAATTGAGAAATAAGGCGAATGCTGTGTTAGACCTTGGGCTAGCTCTTCAGTGAAAGGTCGGAATCGAAAATCAAGCGAGAATTCGGCTTTCCAGCCCGTGGGGAACAGGAATATGTGTTTCTTTTTCATTTCTGAGGTGTTTGTCAAAAGTGATGTTTTTGGGCTGAATTGAATCCTAAGGCGAATGCTGTGTTAGACTTTGGGCTAGCTTTTCAGGGTAGGCTCGGAATCAAAAATCAAGCGAGAATTCAGCTTTCCAGCCCATGGGGAACAGGAATATGTGTTTCTTTTTCATTTCTGAGGTGTTTGTCAAAAGTGATATTTTTGGGCTGAATTGAGAAATAAGGCGAATGCTGTGTTAGACCTTGCGCTAGCTCTTCAGGGAAAGGTCAGAATCAAAAATCAAGCGAGAATTCAGCTTTCCAGCCTGTGGGGAACAGGAATATGTGTTTCATTTTCATTTCTGAGGTGTTTGTCAAAAGTGATGTTTTTGGGTTGAATTGAATCCTAAGGCGAATGCTGTGTTAGAGCTTTTCAGGGTAGGCTCGGAATCAAAAATCAAGCGAGAATTCAGCTTTCCAGCCTGTGGGGAACAGGAATATGTGTTTCATTTTCATTTCTGAGGTGTTTGTCAAAAGTGATGTTTTTGGGCTGAATTGAATCCTAAGGCGAATGCTGTGTTAGACTTAGGGCTAGCTTTTCAGGGTAGGCTCGGAATCAAAAATCAAGCGAGAATTCAGCTTTCCAGCCTGTGGGGAACAGGAATATGTGTTTCATTTTCATTTCTGAGGTGTTTGTCAAAAGTGATGTTTTTGGGCTGAATTGAGAAATAAGGAGAATGCAGTGTTAGACTTTGGGCTAGCTCTTCAGCGAAGGCTTGTAATCGAAAATCAAGCGAGAATTCGGCTTTCCAGCCCATGGGGAACAGGAATATGTGTTTCTTTTTCATTTCTGAGGTGTTTGTCAAAAGTGATATTTTTGGGCTGAATTGAGAAATAAGGCGAATGCTGTGTTAGACCTTGCGCTAGCTCTTCAGGGAAAGGTCAGAATCAATAATCAAGCGAGAATTTGGCTTTCCAGCCCATGGGGAATAGGAATATGTGTTTCTTTTTCATTTCTGAGTTGTTTGTCAAAAGTGACGTTTTTGGGCTGAATTGAATCCTAAGGCGAATGCTGTGTTAGACTTTGGGCTAGCTTTTCAGGGTAGGCTCGGAATCAAAAATCAAGCGAGAATTCAGCTTTCCAGCCTGTGGGGAACAGGAATATGTGTTTCATTTTCATTTCTGAGGTGTTTGTCAAAAGTGATGTTTTTGGGCTGAATTGAGAAATAAGGCGAATGCTGTGTTAGACCTTGGGCTAGCTCTTCAGGGAAAGGTCAGAATCAAAAATTGAGCGAGAATTCAGCTTTCCAGCCCATGGGGAACAGGAATATGTGTTTCTTTTTCATTTCTGAGGTGTTTGCCAAAAGTGATGTTTTTGGGCTGAATTGAGAAATAAGGCGAATGCTGTGTTAGACCTTGGGCTAGCTCTTCAGTGAAAGGTCGGAATCGAAAATCAAGCGAGAATTCGGCTTTCCAGCCCGTGGGGAACAGGAATATGTGTTTCTTTTTCCTTTCTGAGGTGTTTGTCAAAAGTGATGTTTTTGGGCTGAATTGAATCCTAAGGCGAATGCTGGGTTAGACCTTGGGCTAGCTCTTCAGGGAAAGGTCGGAATCAAAAATCAAGCGAGAATTCGGCTTTCCAGCCTGTGGGGAACAGGAATATGTGTTTCTTTTTCATTTCTGAGGTGTTTGTCAAAAGTGATGTTTTTGGGCTGAATTGAATCCTAAGGCGAATGCTGTGTTAGACTTTGGGCTAGCTTTTCAGGGTAGGCTCGGAATCAAAAATCAAGCGAGAATTCGGCTTTCCAGCCTGTGGGGAACAGGAATATGTGTTTCTTTTTCATTTCTGAGGTGTTTGTCAAAAGTGATGTTTTTGGGCTGAATTGAATCCTAAGGCGAATGCTGTGTTAGACTTTGGGCTAGCTCTTCAGAGAAAGGTCGGAATCAAAAATTGAGCGAGAATTCGGCTTTCCAGCCCGTGTGGAACAGGAATATGTGTTTCTTTTTCATTTCTGAGGTGTTTGCCAAAAGTGATGTTTTTGGGCTGAATTGAGAAATAAGGCGAATGCTGTGTTAGACCTTGGGCTAGCTCTTCAGGGAAAGGTCGGAATCAAAAATTGAGCGAGAATTCGGCTTTCCAGCCTGTGCGGAACACGAATATGTGTTTCATTTTCATTTCTGAGGTGTTTGTCAAAAGTCATGTTTTTTGGCTGAATTGAGAACTGAGGCGAATGCTGTGTTAGACATTGGGCTAGCTCTTCAGGGAAAGGTCGGAATCAAAAATTGAGCGAGAATTCGGCTTTCCAGCCCGTGGGGAACAGGAATATGTGTTTCTTTTTCCTTTCTGAGGTGTTTGTCAAAAGTGATGTTTTTGGGCTGAATTGAGAAATAAGGCGAATGCTGTGTTAGACCTTGCGCTAGCTCTTCAGGGAAAGGTCAGAATCAATAATCAAGCGAGAATTCGGCTTTCCAGCCCATGGGGAACAGGAATATGTGTTTCTTTTTCATTTCTGAGGTGTTTGTCAAAAGTGATGTTTTTGGGCTGAATTGAATCCTAAGGCGAATGCTGTGTTAGACTTTGGGCTAGCTTTTCAGGGTAGGCTCGGAATCGAAAATCAAGCGAGAATTCAGCTTTCCAGCCTGTGGGGAACAGGAATATGTGTTTCATTTTCATTTCTGAGGTGTTTGTCAAAAGTGATGTTTTTGGGCTGAATTGAATCCTAAGGCGAATGCTGTGTTAGACTTTGGGCTAGCTTTTCAGGGTAGGCTCGGAATCAAAAATCAAGCGAGAATTCAGCTTTCCAGCCTGTGGGGAACAGGAATATGTGTTTCATTTTCATTTCTGAGGTGTTTGTCAAAAGTGATGTTTTTGGGCTGAATTGAGAAATAAGGAGAATGCAGTGTTGGACTTTGGGCTAGCTCTTCAGCGAAGGCTTGTAATCGAAAATCAAGCGAGAATTCGGCTTTCCAGCCCATGGGGAACAGGAATATGTGTTTCTTTTTCATTTCTGAGGTGTTTGTCAAAAGTGATATTTTTGGGCTGAATTGAGAAATAAGGCGAATGCTGTGTTAGACCTTGCGCTAGCTCTTCAGGGAAAGGTCAGAATCAATAATCAAGCGAGAATTCGGCTTTCCAGCCCATGGGGAACAGGAATATGTGTTTCTTTTTCATTTCTGAGGTGTTTGTCAAAAGTGATGTTTTTGGGCTGAATTGAATCCTAAGGCGAATGCTGTGTTAGACTTTGGGCTAGCTTTTCAGGGTAGGCTCGGAATCGAAAATCAAGCGAGAATTCAGCTTTCCAGCCTGTGGGGAACAGGAATATGTGTTTCATTTTCATTTCTGAGGTGTTTGTCAAAAGTGATGTTTTTGGGCTGAATTGAATCCTAAGGCGAATGCTGTGTTAGACTTAGGGCTAGCTTTTCAGGGTAGGCTCGGAATCAAAAATCAAGCGAGAATTCAGCTTTCCAGCCTGTGGGGAACAGGAATATGTGTTTCATTTTCATTTCTGAGGTGTTTGTCAAAAGTGATGTTTTTGGGCTGAATTGAATCCTAAGGCGAATGCTGTGTTAGACTTAGGGCTAGCTTTTGAGGGTAGGCTCGGAATCAAAAATCAAGCGAGAATTCAGCTTTCCAGCCTGTGGGGAACAGGAATATGTGTTTCATTTTCATTTCTGAGGTGTTTGTCAAAAGTGATGTTTTTGGGCTGAATTGAGAAATAAGGAGAATGCAGTGTTAGACTTTGGGCTAGCTCTTCAGCGAAGGCTTGTAATCGAAAATGAAGCGAGAATTCGGCTTTCCAGCCCATGGGGAACAGGAATATGTGTTTCTTTTTCATTTCTGAGGTGTTTGTCAAAAGTGATATTTTTGGGCTGAATTGAGAAATAAGGCGAATGCTGTGTTAGACCTTGCGCAAGCTCTTCAGGGAAAGGTCAGAATCAATAATCAAGCGAGAATTCGGCTTTCCAGCCCATGGGGAACAGGAATATGTGTTTCTTTTTCATTTCTGAGGTGTTTGTCAAAAGTGACGTTTTTGGGCTGAATTGAATCCTAAGGCGAATGCTGTGTTAGACTTTGGGCTAGCTTTTCAGGGTAGGCTCGGAATCAAAAATCAAGCGAGAATTCAGCTTTCCAGCCTGTGGGGAACAGGAATATGTGTTTCATTTTCATTTCTGAGGTGTTTGTCAAAAGTGATGTTTTTGGGCTGAATTGAGAAATAAGGCGAATGCTGTGTTAGACCTTGTGCTAGCTCTTCAGGGAAAGGTCAGAATCAAAAATTGAGCGAGAATTCAGCTTTCCAGCCCATGGGGAACAGGAATATGTGTTTCTTTTTCATTTCTGAGGTGTTTGCCAAAAGTGATGTTTTTGGGCTGAATTGAGAAATAAGGCGAATGCTGTGTTAGACCTTGGGCTAGCTCTTCAGTGAAAGGTCGGAATCGAAAATCAAGCGAGAATTCGGCTTTCCAGCCCATGGGGAACAGGAATATGTGTTTCTTTTTCATTTCTGAGGTGTTTGTCAAAAGTGACGTTTTTGGGCTGAATTGAATCCTAAGGCGAATGCTGTGTTAGACTTTGGGCTAGGTTTTCAGGGTAGGCTCGGAATCAAAAATCAAGCGAGAATTCAGCTTTCCAGCCCATGGGGAACAGGAATATGTGTTTCTTTTTCATTTCTGAGGTGTTTGTCAAAAGTGATATTTTTGGGCTGAATTGAGAAATAAGGCGAATGCTGTGTTAGACCTTGCGCTAGCTCTTCAGGGAAAGGTCAGAATCAATAATCAAGCGAGAATTCGGCTTTCCAGCCCATGGGGAACAGGAATATGTGTTTCTTTTTCATTTCTGAGGTGTTTGTCAAAAGTGACGTTTTTGGGCTGAATTGAATCCTAAGGCGAATGCTGTGTTAGACTTTGGGCTAGCTTTTCAGGGTAGGCTCGGAATCAAAAATCAAGCGAGAATTCAGCTTTCCAGCCTGTGGGGAACAGGAATATGTGTTTCATTTTCATTTCTGAGGTGTTTGTCAAAAGTGATGTTTTTGGGCTGAATTGAGAAATAAGGCGAATGCTGTGTTAGACCTTGGGCTAGCTCTTCAGGGAAAGGTCAGAATCAAAAATTGAGCGAGAATTCAGCTTTCCAGCCCATGGGGAACAGGAATATGTGTTTCTTTTTCATTTCTGAGGTGTTTGCCAAAAGTGATGTTTTTGGGCTGAATTGAGAAATAAGGCGAATGCTGTGTTAGACCTTGGGCTAGCTCTTCAGTGAAAGGTCGGAATCGAAAATCAAGCGAGAATTCGGCTTTCCAGCCCGTGGAGAACAGGAATATGTGTTTCTTTTTCATTTCTGAGGTGTTTGTCAAAAGTGATGTTTTTGGGCTGAATTGAATCCTAAGGCGAATGCTGTGTTAGACTTTGGGCTAGCTTTTCAGGGTAGGCTCGGAATCAAAAATCAAGCGAGAATTCAGCTTTCCAGCCTGTGGGGAACAGGAATATGTGTTTCATTTTCATTTCTGAGGTGTTTGTCAAAAGTGATGTTTTTGGGCTGAATTGAGAAATAAGGAGAATGCAGTGTTAGACTTTGGGCTAGCTCTTCAGCGAAGGCTTGTAATCGAAAATCAAGCGAGAATTCGGCTTTCCAGCCCATGGGGAACAGGAATATGTGTTTCTTTTTCATTTCTGAGGTGTTTGTCAAAAGTGATATTTTTGGGCTGAATTGAGAAATAAGGCGAATGCTGTGTTAGACCTTGCGCTAGCTCTTCAGGGAAAGGTCAGAATCAATAATCAAGCGAGAATTTGGCTTTCCAGCCTGTGGGGAACAGGAATATGTGTTTCTTTTTCATTTCTGAGGTGTTTGTCAAAAGTGATATTTTTGGGCTGAATTGAGAAATAAGGCGAATGCTGTGTTAGACCTTGCGCTAGCTCTTCAGGGAAAGGTCAGAATCAATAATCAAGCGAGAATTCGGCTTTCCAGCCCATGGGGAACAGGAATATGTGTTTCTTTTTCATTTCTGAGGTGTTTGTCAAAAGTGACGTTTTTGGGCTGAATTGAATCCTAAGGCGAATGCTGTGTTAGACTTTGGGCTAGCTTTTCAGGGTAGGCTCGGAATCAAAAATCAAGCGAGAATTCAGCTTTCCAGCCTGTGGGGAACAGGAATATGTGTTTCATTTTCATTTCTGAGGTGTTTGTCAAAAGTGATGTTTTTGGGCTGAATTGAGAAATAAGGCGAATGCTGTGTTAGACCTTGGGCTAGCTCTTCAGGGAAAGGTCAGAATCAAAAATTGAGCGAGAATTCAGCTTTCCAGCCCATGGGGAACAGGAATATGTGTTTCTTTTTCATTTCTGAGGTGTTTGCCAAAAGTGATGTTTTTGGGCTGAATTGAGAAATAAGGCGAATGCTGTGTTAGACCTTGGGCTAGCTCTTCAGTGAAAGGTCGGAATCGAAAATCAAGCGAGAATTCGGCTTTCCAGCCCGTGGGGAACAGGAATATGTGTTTCTTTTTCCTTTCTGAGGTGTTTGTCAAAAGTGATGTTTTTGGGCTGAATTGAATCCTAAGGCGAATGCTGGGTTAGACCTTGGGCTAGCTCTTCAGGGAAAGGTCGGAATCAAAAATCAAGCGAGAATTCGGCTTTCCAGCCTGTGGGGAACAGGAATATGTGTTTCTTTTTCATTTCTGAGGTGTTTGTCAAAAGTGATGTTTTTGGGCTGAATTGAGAAATAAGGCGAATGCTGTGTTAGACCTTGGGCTAGCTCTTCAGGGAAAGGTCGGAATCAAAAATTGAGCGAGAATTCGGCTTTCCAGCCCATGGGGAACAGGAATATGTGTTTCTTTTTCATTTCTGAGGTGTTTGTCAAAAGTGATGTTTTTGGGCTGAATTGAATCCTAAGGCGAATGCTGTGTTAGACTTTGGGCTAGCTTTTCAGGGTAGGCTCGGAATCGAAAATCAAGCGAGAATTCGGCTTTCCAGCCCGTGGAGAACAGGAATATGTGTTTCTTTTTCATTTCTGAGGTGTTTGTCAAAAGTGATGTTTTTGGGCTGAATTGAATCCTAAGGCGAATGCTGTGTTAGACTTTGGGCTAGCTTTTCAGGGTAGGCTCGGAATCAAAAATCAAGCGAGAATTCAGCTTTCCAGCCCGTGTGGAACAGGAATATGTGTTTCTTTTTCATTTCTGAGGTGTTTGCCAAAAGTGATGTTTTTGGGCTGAATTGAGAAATAAGGCGAATGCTGTGTTAGACCTTGGGCTAGCTCTTCAGGGAAAGGTCGGAATCAAAAATTGAGCGAGAATTCGGCTTTCCAGCCTGTGCGGAACACGAATATGTGTTTCATTTTCATTTCTGAGGTGTTTGTCAAAAGTCATGTTTTTTGGCTGAATTGAGAACTGAGGCGAATGCTGTGTTAGACATTGGGCTAGCTCTTCAGGGAAAGGTCGGAATCAAAAATTGAGCGAGAATTCGGCTTTCCAGCCCGTGGGGAACAGGAATATGTGTTTCTTTTTCATTTCTGAGGTGTTTGTCAAAAGTGATGTTTTTGGGCTGAATTGAGAAATAAGGCGAATGCTGTGTTAGACCTTGCGCTAGCTCTTCAGGGAAAGGTCAGAATCAATAATCAAGCAAGAATTCGGCTTTCCAGCCCATGGGGAACAGGAATATGTGTTTCTTTTTCATTTCTGAGGTGTTTGTCAAAAGTGATGTTTTTGGGCTGAATTGAATCCTAAGGCGAATGCTGTGTTAGACTTTGGGCTAGCTTTTCAGGGTAGGCTCGGAATCGAAAATCAAGCGAGAATTCAGCTTTCCAGCCTGTGGGGAACAGGAATATGTGTTTCATTTTCATTTCTGAGGTGTTTGTCAAAAGTGATGTTTTTGGGCTGAATTGAATCCTAAGGCGAATGCTGTGTTAGACTTAGGGCTAGCTTTTCAGGGTAGGCTCGGAATCAAAAATCAAGCGAGAATTCAGCTTTCCAGCCTGTGGGGAACAGGAATATGTGTTTCATTTTCATTTCTGAGGTGTTTGTCAAAAGTGATGTTTTTGGGCTGAATTGAATCCTAAGGCGAATGCTGTGTTAGACTTAGGGCTAGCTTTTCAGGGTAGGCTCGGAATCAAAAATCAAGCGAGAATTCAGCTTTCCAGCCTGTGGGGAACAGGAATATGTGTTTCATTTTCATTTCTGAGGTGTTTGTCAAAAGTGATGTTTTTGGGCTGAATTGAGAAATAAGGAGAATGCAGTGTTAGACTTTGGGCTAGCTCTTCAGCGAAGGCTTGTAATCGAAAATCAAGCGAGAATTTGGCTTTCCAGCCCATGGGGAACAGGAATATGTGTTTCTTTTTCATTTCTGAGGTGTTTGTCAAAAGTGATATTTTTGGGCTGAATTGAGAAATAAGGCGAATGCTGTGTTAGACCTTGCGCTAGCTCTTCAGGGAAAGGTCAGAATCAATAATCAAGCGAGAATTCGGCTTTCCAGCCCATGGGGAACAGGAATATGTGTTTCTTTTTCATTTCTGAGGTGTTTGTCAAAAGTGACGTTTTTGGGCTGAATTGAATCCTAAGGCGAATGCTGTGTTAGACTTTGGGCTAGCTTTTCAGGGTAGGCTCGGAATCAAAAATCAAGCGAGAATTCAGCTTTCCAGCCTGTGGGGAACAGGAATATGTGTTTCATTTTCATTTCTGAGGTGTTTGTCAAAAGTGATGTTTTTGGGCTGAATTGAGAAATAAGGCGAATGCTGTGTTAGACCTTGGGCTAGCTCTTCAGGGAAAGGTCAGAATCAAAAATTGAGCGAGAATTCAGCTTTCCAGCCCATGGGGAACAGGAATATGTGTTTCTTTTTCATTTCTGAGGTGTTTGCCAAAAGTGATGTTTTTGGGCTGAATTGAGAAATAAGGTGAATGCTGTGTTAGACCTTGGGCTAGCTCTTCAGTGAAAGGTCGGAATCGAAAATCAAGCGAGAATTCGGCTTTCCAGCCCGTGGGGAACAGGAATATGTGTTTCTTTTTCATTTCTGAGGTGTTTGTCAAAAGTGATGTTTTTGGGCTGAATTGAATCCTAAGGCGAATGCTGTGTTAGACTTTGGGCTAGCTTTTCAGGGTAGGCTCGGAATCAAAAATCAAGCGAGAATTCAGCTTTCCAGCCTGTGGGGAACAGGAATATGTGTTTCTTTTTCATTTCTGAGGTGTTTGTCAAAAGTGATGTTTTTGGGCTGAATTGAATCCTAAGGCGAATGCTGTGTTAGACTTTGGGCTAGCTCTTCAGGGAAAGGTCGGAATCAAAAATTGAGCGAGAATTCGGCTTTCCAGCCCGTGTGGAACAGGAATATGTGTTTCTTTTTCATTTCTGAGGTGTTTGCCAAAAGTGATGTTTTTGGGCTGAATTGAGAAATAAGGCGAATGCTGTGTTAGACCTTGGGCTAGCTCTTCAGGGAAAGGTCGGAATCAAAAATTGAGCGAGAATTCGGCTTTCCAGCCTGTGCGGAACACGAATATGTGTTTCATTTTCATTTCTGAGGTGTTTGTCAAAAGTCATGTTTTTTGGCTGAATTGAGAACTGAGGCGAATGCTGTGTTAGACATTGGGCTAGCTCTTCAGGGAAAGGTCGGAATCAAAAATTGAGCGAGAATTCGGCTTTCCAGCCCGTGGGGAACAGGAATATGTGTTTCTTTTTCATTTCTGAGGTGTTTGTCAAAAGTGATGTTTTTGGGCTGAATTGAGAAATAAGGCGAATGCTGTGTTAGACCTTGCGCTAGCTCTTCAGGGAAATGTCAGAATCAATAATCAAGCGAGAATTCGGCTTTCCAGCCCATGGGGAACAGGAATATGTGTTTCTTTTTCATTTCTGAGGTGTTTGTCAAAAGTGATGTTTTTGGGCTGAATTGAATCCTAAGGCGAATGCTGTGTTAGACTTTGGGCTAGCTTTTCAGGGTAGGCTCGGAATCAAAAATCAAGCGAGAATTCAGCTTTCCAGCCTGTGGGGAACAGGAATATGTGTTTCATTTTCATTTCTGAGGTGTTTGTCAAAAGTGATGTTTTTGGGCTGAATTGAATCCTAAGGCGAATGCTGTGTTAGACTTTGGGCTAGCTTTTCAGGGTAGGCTCGGAATCAAAAATCAAGCGAGAATTCAGCTTTCCAGCCTGTGGGGAACAGGAATATGTGTTTCATTTTCATTTCTGAGGTGTTTGTCAAAAGTCATGTTTTTTGGCTGAATTGAGAAATAAGGCGAATGCTGTGTTAGACCTTGGGCTAGCTCTTCAGGGAAAGGTCGGAATCAAAAATTGAGCAAGAATTCGGCTTTCCAGCCCGTGGGGAACAGGAATATGTTTTTCATTTTCATTTCTGAGGTGTTTGTCAAAAGTGATGTTTTTTGGCTGTATTGAGAAATAAGGCGAATGCTGTGTTAGACTTTGGGCTAGCTCTTCAGGGTAGGCTCGGAATCGAAATTCAAGCGAGAATTTGGCTTTCCAGCCTGTGGGGAACAGGGATATGTGTTTCATTTTCATTTCTGAGGTGTTTGTCAAAAGTGATGTTTTTGGGCTGAATTGAGAAATAAGGCGAATGCTGTGTTAGACCTTGGGCTAGCTCTTCAGGGAAAGGTCGGAATCAAAAATTGAGTGAGAATTCGGCTTTCCAGCCCGTGGGGAACAGGAATATGTGTTTCTTTTTCATTTCTGAGGTGTTTGTCAAAAGTGATGTTTTTGGGCTGAATTGAGAAATAAGGCGAATGCTGTGTTAGACCTTGGGCTAGCTCTTCAGGGAAAGGTCAGAATCAATAATCAAGCGAGAATTCGGCTTTCCAGCCCATGGGGAACAGGAATATGTGTTTCTTTTTCATTTCTGAGGTGTTTGTCAAAAGTGATGTTTTTGGGCTGAATTGAATCCTAAGGCGAATGCTGTGTTAGACTTTGGGCTAGCTCTTCAGGGTAGGCTCGGAATCAAAAATCAAGCGAGAATTCAGCTTTCCAGCCTGTGGGGAACAGAAATATGTGTTTCATTTTCATTTCTGAGGTGTTTGTCAAAAGTGATGTTTTTGGGCTGAATTGAGAAATAAGGCGAATGCTGTGTTAGACCTCAGGGAAAGGTCGGAATCAAAAATTGAGCGAGAATTCGGCTTTCCAGCCCGTGGGGAACAGGAATATGTGTTTCTTTTTCATTTCTGAGGTGTTTGCCAAAAGTGATGTTTTTGGGCTGAATTGAGAAATAAGGCGAATGCTGTGTTAGACCTTGGGCTAGCTCTTCAGGGAAAGGTCAGAATCAATAATCAAGCGAGAATTCGGGTTTCCAGCCTATGGGGAACAGGAATATGTGTTTTTTTTCCATTTCTGAGGTGTTTGTCAAAAGTGATGTTTTTGGGCTGAATTGAATCCTAAGGCGAATGCTGTGTTAGACTTTGGGCTAGCTCTTCAGGGTAGGCTCGGAATCGAAAATCAAGCGAGAATTCGGCTTTCCAGCCTGTGCGGAACAGGAATATGTGTTTCATTTTCATTTCTGAGGTGTTTGTCAAAAGTCATGTTTTTTGGCTGAATTGAGAACTGAGGCGAATTCTGTGTTAGACCTTGGGCTAGCTCTTCAGGGTAGTCTACGAATCGAAAATCAAGCGAGAATTCGGCTTTCCAGCCCATGGGGAACAGGAATATGTGTTTCTTTTTCATTTCTGAGGTGTTTGTCAAAAGTGATGTTTTTGGGCTGAATTGAGAAATAAGGCGAATGCTGTGATAGACCTTGGGCTAGCTCTTCAGGGAAAGGTCGGAATCAAAAATCAAGCGAGAATTCGGCTTTCCAGCCTGTGCGGAACAGGAATATGTGTTTCATTTTCATTTCTGAGGTGTTTGTCAAAAGTGATGTTTTTGGGCTGAATTGAGAAATAAGGCGAATGCTGTGTTAGACCTTGGGCTAGCTCTTCAGGGAAAGGTCGGAATCAAAAATTGAGCGAGAATTCGGCTTTCCAGCCCGTGGGGAACAGGAATATGTGTTTCTTTTTCATTTCTGAGGTGTTTGCCAAAAGTGATGTTTTTGGGCTGAATTGAGAAATAAGGCGAATGCTGTGTTAGACCTTGGGCTAGCTCTTCAGGGAAAGGTCAGAATCAATAATCAAGCGAGAATTCGGGTTTCCAGCCCATGGGGAACAAGAATATGTGTTTTTTTTTCATTTCTGAGGTGTTTGTCAAAAGTGATGTTTTTCGGCTGAATTGAATCCTAAGGCGAATGCTGTGTTAGACTTTGGGCTAGCTCTTCAGGGTAGGCTCGGAATCGAAAATCAAGCGAGAATTCGGCTTTCCAGCCTGTGCGGAACAGGAATATGTGTTTCATTTTCATTTCTGAGGTGTTTGTCAAAAGTCATGTTTTTTGGCTGAATTGAGAACTGAGGCGAATTCTGTGTTAGACCTTGGGCTAGCTCTTCAGGGTAGGCTAGGAATCGAAAATCAAGCGAGAATTCGGCTTTCCAGCCCATGGGGAACAGGAATATGTGTTTCTTTTTCATTTCTGAGGTGTTTGTCAAAAGTGATGTTTTTGGGCTGAATTGAGAAATAAGGCGAATGCTGTGTTAGACCTTGGGCTAGCTCTTCAGGGAAAGGTCGGAATCAAAAATTGAGCGAGAATTCGGCTTTCCAGCCCGTGGGGAACAGGAATATGTGTTTCTTTTTCATTTCTGAGGTGTTTGTCAAAAGTGATGTTTTTGGGCCGAATTGAGAAATAAGGCGAATGCTCTGTTAGACCTTGCGCTAGCTCTTCAGGGAAAGGTCACAATCAATAATCAAGCGAGAATTCGGCTTTCCAGCCCATGGGGAACAGGAATATGTGTTTCATTTTCATTTCTGAGGTGTTTGTCAAAAGTGATGTTTTTGGGCTGAATTGAGAAATAAGGCGAATGCTGTGTTAGACTTTGGGCTAGCTTTTCAGGGTAGGCTCGGAATCAAAAATCAAGCGAGAATTCAGCTTTCCAGCCTGTGGGGAACAGGAATATGTGTTTCATTTTCATTTCTGAGGTGTTTGTCAAAAGTGATGTTTTTGGGCTGAATTGAGAAATAAGGCAAATGCTGTGTTAGACCTTGGGCTAGCTCTTCAGGGAAAGGTCGGAATGAAAAATTGAGCGAGAATTTGGCTTTCCAGCCCGTGGGGAACAGGAATATGTGTTTCTTTTTCATTTCTGAGGTGTTTGCCAAAAGTGATGTTTTTGGGCTGAATTGAGAAATAAGGCGAATGCTGTGTTAGACCTTGGGCTAGCTCTTCAGGGAAAGGTCAGAATCAATAATCAAGCGAGAATTTGGGTTTCCAGCCCATGGGGAACAGGAATATGTGTTTTTTTTTTCATTTCTGAGGTGTTTGTCAAAAGTGATGTTTTTCGGCTGAATTGAATCCTAAGGCGAATGCTGTGTTAGACTTTGGGCTAGCTCTTCAGGGTAGGCTCGGAATCGAAAATCAAGCGAGAATTCGGCTTTCCAGCCTGTGCGGAACAGGAATATGTGTTTCATTTTCATTTCTGAGGTGTTTGTCAAAAGTCATGTTTTTTGGCTGAATTGAGAACTGAGGCGAATTCTGTGTTAGACCTTGGGCTAGCTCTTCAGGGTAGGCTAGGAATCGAAAATCAAGTGAGAATTCGGCTTTCCAGCCCATGGGGAACAGGAATATGTGTTTCTTTTTCATTTCTGAGGTGTTTGTCAAAAGTGATGTTTTTGGGCCGAATTGAGAAATAAGGCGAATGCTCTGTTAGACCTTGCGCTAGCTCTTCAGGGAAAGGTCACAATCAATAATCAAGCGAGAATTCGGCTTTCCAGCCCATGGGGAACAGGAATATGTGTTTCATTTTCATTTCTGAGGTGTTTGTCAAAAGTGATGTTTTTGGGCTGAATTGAGAAATAAGGCGAATGCTGTGTTAGACTTTGGGCTAGCTTTTCAGGGTAGGCTCGGAATCAAAAATCAAGCGAGAATTCAGCTTTCCAGCCTGTGGGGAACAGGAATATGTGTTTCATTTTCATTTCTGAGGTGTTTGTCAAAAGTGATGTTTTTGGGTTGAATTGAATCCTAAGGCGAATGCTGTGTTAGACTTTGGGCTAGCTTTTCAGGGTAGGCTCGGAATCAAAAATCAAGTGAGAATTCAGCTTTCCAGCCTGTGGGGAACAGGAATATGTGTTTCATTTTCATTTCTGAGGTGTTTGTCAAAAGTGATGTTTTTGGGCTGAATTGAGAAATAAGGAGAATGCAGTGTTAGACTTTGGGCTAGCTCTTCAGCGAAGGCTTGTAATCGAAAATCAAGCGAGAATTCGGCTTTCCAGCCCATGGGGAACAGGAATATGTGTTTCTTTTTCATTTCTGAGGTGTTTGTCAAAAGTGATGTTTTTGGGCTGAATTGAGAAATAAGGCGAATGCTGTGTTAGACCTTGGGCTAGCTCTTCAGGGAAAGGTCGGAATCAAAAATTGAGCGAGAATTCGGCTTTCCAGCCCGTGGGGAACAGGAATATGTGTTTCTTTTTCATTTCTGAGGTGTTTGTCAAAAGTGATGTTTTTGGGCCGAATTGAGAAATAAGGCGAATGCTCTGTTAGACCTTGCGCTAGCTCTTCAGGGAAAGGTCACAATCAATAATCAAGCGAGAATTCGGCTTTCCAGCCCATGGGGAACAGGAATATGTGTTTCATTTTCATTTCTGAGGTGTTTGTCAAAAGTGATGTTTTTGGGCTGAATTGAGAAATAAGGCGAATGCTGTGTTAGACTTTGGGCTAGCTTTTCAGGGTAGGCTCGGAATCAAAAATCAAGCGAGAATTCAGCTTTCCAGCCTGTGGGGAACAGGAATATGTGTTTCATTTTCATTTCTGAGGTGTTTGTCAAAAGTGATGTTTTTGGGCTGAATTGAGAAATAAGGCAAATGCTGTGTTAGACCTTGGGCTAGCTCTTCAGGGAAAGGTCGGAATGAAAAATTGAGCGAGAATTTGGCTTTCCAGCCCGTGGGGAACAGGAATATGTGTTTCTTTTTCATTTCTGAGGTGTTTGCCAAAAGTGATGTTTTTGGGCTGAATTGAGAAATAAGGCGAATGCTGTGTTAGACCTTGGGCTAGCTCTTCAGGGAAAGGTCAGAATCAATAATCAAGCGAGAATTCGGGTTTCCAGCCCATGGGGAACAGGAATATGTGTTTTTTTTTTCATTTCTGAGGTGTTTGTCAAAAGTGATGTTTTTCGGCTGAATTGAATCCTAAGGCGAATGCTGTGTTAGACTTTGGGCTAGCTCTTCAGGGTAGGCTCGGAATCGAAAATCAAGCGAGAATTCGGCTTTCCAGCCTGTGCGGAACAGGAATATGTGTTTCATTTTCATTTCTGAGGTGTTTGTCAAAAGTCATGTTTTTTGGCTGAATTGAGAACTGAGGCGAATTCTGTGTTAGACCTTGGGCTAGCTCTTCAGGGTAGGCTAGGAATCGAAAATCAAGTGAGAATTCGGCTTTCCAGCCCATGGGGAACAGGAATATGTGTTTCTTTTTCATTTCTGAGGTGTTTGTCAAAAGTGATGTTTTTGGGCTGAATTGAGAAATAAGGCGAATGCTGTGTTAGACCTTGGGCTAGCTCTTCAGGGAAAGGTCGGAATCAAAAATTGAGCGAGAATTCGGCTTTCCAGCCCGTGGGGAACAGGAATATGTGTTTCTTTTTCATTTCTGAGGTGTTTGTCAAAAGTGATGTTTTTGGGCCGAATTGAGAAATAAGGCGAATGCTCTGTTAGACCTTGCGCTAGCTCTTCAGGGAAAGGTCACAATCAATAATCAAGCGAGAATTCGGCTTTCCAGCCCATGGGGAACAGGAATATGTGTTTCATTTTCATTTCTGAGGTGTTTGTCAAAAGTGATGTTTTTGGGCTGAATTGAGAAATAAGGCGAATGCTGTGTTAGACTTTGGGCTAGCTTTTCAGGGTAGGCTCGGAATCAAAAATCAAGCGAGAATTCAGCTTTCCAGCCTGTGGGGAACAGGAATATGTGTTTCATTTTCATTTCTGAGGTGTTTGTCAAAAGTGATGTTTTTGGGTTGAATTGAATCCTAAGGCGAATGCTGTGTTAGACTTTGGGCTAGCTTTTCAGGGTAGGCTCGGAATCAAAAATCAAGTGAGAATTCAGCTTTCCAGCCTGTGGGGAACAGGAATATGTGTTTCATTTTCATTTCTGAGGTGTTTGTCAAAAGTGATGTTTTTGGGCTGAATTGAGAAATAAGGAGAATGCAGTGTTAGACTTTGGGCTAGCTCTTCAGCGAAGGCTTGTAATCGAAAATCAAGCGAGAATTCGGCTTTCCAGCCCATGGGGAACAGGAATATGTGTTTCTTTTTCATTTCTGAGGTGTTTGCCAAAAGTGATGTTTTTGGGCTGAATTGAGAAATAAGGTGAATGCTGTGTTAGACCTTGGGCTAGCTCTTCAGGGAAAGGTCGGAATCAAAAATTGAGCGAGAATTTGGCTTTCCAGCCTGTGGGGAACAGGAATATGTGTTTCTTTTTCATTTCTGAGGTGTTTGTCAAAAGTGATATTTTTGGGCTGAATTGAGAAATAAGGCGAATGCTGTGTTAGACCTTGCGCTAGCTCTTCAGGGAAAGGTCAGAATCAATAATCAAGCGAGAATTCGGCTTTCCAGCCCATGGGGAACAGGAATATGTGTTTCTTTTTCATTTCTGAGGTGTTTGTCAAAAGTGATGTTTTTGGGCTGAATTGAATCCTAAGGCGAATGCTGTGTTAGACTTTGGGCTAGCTTTTCAGGGTAGGCTCGGAATCAAAAATCAAGCGAGAATTCAGCTTTCCAGCCTGTGGGGAACAGGAATATGTGTTTCATTTTCACTTCTGAGGTGTTTGTCAAAGATGTTTTTGGGCTGAATTGAGAAATAAGGCGAATGCTGTGTTAGACCTTGGGCTAGCTCTTCAGGGAAAGGTCAGAATCAAAAATTGAGCGAGAATTCAGCTTTCCAGCCCATGGGGAACAGGAATATGTGTTTCTTTTTCTTTTCTGAGGTGTTTGCCAAAAGTGATGTTTTTGGGCTGAATTGAGAAATAAGGCGAATGCTGTGTTAGACCTTGGGCTAGCTCTTCAGTGAAAGGTCGGAATCGAAAATCAAGCGAGAATTCGGCTTTCCAGCCCGTGGGGAACAGGAATATGTGTTTCTTTTTCCTTTCTGAGGTGTTTGTCAAAAGTGATGTTTTTGGGCTGAATTGAATCCTAAGGCGAATGCTGGGTTAGACCTTGGGCTAGCTCTTCAGGGAAAGGTCGGAATCAAAAATCAAGCGAGAATTCGGCTTTCCAGCCTGTGGGGAACAGGAATATGTGTTTCTTTTTCATTTCTGAGGTGTTTGTCAAAAGTGATGTTTTTGGGCTGAATTGAGAAATAAGGCGAATGCTGTGTTAGACCTTGGGCTAGCTCTTCAGGGAAAGGTCGGAATCAAAAATTGAGCGAGAATTCGGCTTTCCAGCCCATGGGGAACAGGAATATGTGTTTCTTTTTCATTTCTGAGGTGTTTGTCAAAAGTGATGTTTTTGGGCTGAATTGAATCCTAAGGCGAATGCTGTGTTAGACTTTGGGCTAGCTCTTCAGGGTAGGCTCGGAATCGAAAATCAAGCGAGAATTCGGCTTTCCAGCCTGTGCGGAACAGGAATATGTGTTTCATTTTCATTTCTGAGGTGTTTGTCAAAAGTCATGTTTTTTGGCTGAATTGAGAACTGAGGCGAATTCTGTGTTAGACCTTGGGCTAGCTCTTCAGGGTAGGCTAGGAATCGAAAATCAAGCGAGAATTCGGCTTTCCAGCCCATGGGGAACAGGAATATGTGTTTCTTTTTCATTTCTGAGGTGTTTGTCAAAAGTGATGTTTTTGGGCTGAATTGAGAAATAAGGCGAATGCTGTGTTAGACCTTGGGCTAGCTCTTCAGGGAAAGGTCGGAATCAAAAATTGAGCGAGAATTCGGCTTTCCAGCCCGTGGGGAACAGGAATATGTGTTTCTTTTTCATTTCTGAGGTGTTTGTCAAAAGTGATGTTTTTGGGCCGAATTGAGAAATAAGGCGAATGCTCTGTTAGACCTTGCGCTAGCTCTTCAGGGAAAGGTCACAATCAATAATCAAGCGAGAATTCGGCTTTCCAGCCCATGGGGAACAGGAATATGTGTTTCATTTTCATTTCTGAGGTGTTTGTCAAAAGTGATGTTTTTGGGCTGAATTGAGAAATAAGGCGAATTCTGTGTTAGACCTTGGGCTAGCTCTTCAGGGAAAGGTCGGAATCAAAAATCAAGCGAGAATTCGGCTTTCCAGCCTGTGGGGAACAGGAATATGTGTTTCTTTTTCATTTCTGAGGTGTTTGTCAAAAGTGATGTTTTTGGGCTGAATTGAGAAATAAGGCGAATGCTGTGTTAGACCTTGGGCTAGCTCTTCAGGGAAAGGTCGGAATCAAAAATTGAGCGAGAATTCGGCTTTCCAGCCCATGGGGAACAGGAATATGTGTTTCTTTTTCATTTCTGAGGTGTTTGTCAAAAGTGATGTTTTTGGGCTGAATTGAATCCTAAGGCGAATGCTGTGTTAGACTTTGGGCTAGCTCTTCAGGGTAGGCTCGGAATCGAAAATCAAGCGAGAATTCGGCTTTCCAGCCTGTGCGGAACAGGAATATGTGTTTCATTTTCATTTCTGAGGTGTTTGTCAAAAGTCATGTTTTTTGGCTGAATTGAGAACTGAGGCGAATTCTGTGTTAGACCTTGGGCTAGCTCTTCAGGGTAGGCTAGGAATCGAAAATCAAGCGAGAATTCGGCTTTCCAGCCCATGGGGAACAGGAATATGTGTTTCTTTTTCATTTCTGAGGTGTTTGTCAAAAGTGATGTTTTTGGGCTGAATTGAGAAATAAGGCGAATGCTGTGTTAGACCTTGGGCTAGCTCTTCAGGGAAAGGTCGGAATCAAAAATTGAGCGAGAATTCGGCTTTCCAGCCCGTGGGGAACAGGAATATGTGTTTCTTTTTCATTTCTGAGGTGTTTGTCAAAAGTGATGTTTTTGGGCCGAATTGAGAAATAAGGCGAATGCTCTGTTAGACCTTGCGCTAGCTCTTCAGGGAAAGGTCACAATCAATAATCAAGCGAGAATTCGGCTTTCCAGCCCATGGGGAACAGGAATATGTGTTTCATTTTCATTTCTGAGGTGTTTGTCAAAAGTGATGTTTTTGGGCTGAATTGAGAAATAAGGCGAATGCTGTGTTAGACTTTGGGCTAGCTTTTCAGGGTAGGCTCGGAATCAAAAATCAAGCGAGAATTCAGCTTTCCAGCCTGTGGGGAACAGGAATATGTGTTTCATTTTCATTTCTGAGGTGTTTGTCAAAAGTGATGTTTTTGGGCTGAATTGAGAAATAAGGCAAATGCTGTGTTAGACCTTGGGCTAGCTCTTCAGGGAAAGGTCGGAATGAAAAATTGAGCGAGAATTTGGCTTTCCAGCCCGTGGGGAACAGGAATATGTGTTTCTTTTTCATTTCTGAGGTGTTTGCCAAAAGTGATGTTTTTGGGCTGAATTGAGAAATAAGGCGAATGCTGTGTTAGACCTTGGGCTAGCTCTTCAGGGAAAGGTCAGAATCAGTAATCAAGCGAGAATTCGGGTTTCCAGCCCATGGGGAACAGGAATATGTGTTTTTTTTTTCATTTCTGAGGTGTTTGTCAAAAGTGATGTTTTTCGGCTGAATTGAATCCTAAGGCGAATGCTGTGTTAGACTTTGGGCTAGCTCTTCAGGGTAGGCTCGGAATCGAAAATCAAGCGAGAATTCGGCTTTCCAGCCTGTGCGGAACAGGAATATGTGTTTCATTTTCATTTCTGAGGTGTTTGTCAAAAGTCATGTTTTTTGGCTGAATTGAGAACTGAGGCGAATTCTGTGTTAGACCTTGGGCTAGCTCTTCAGGGTAGGCTAGGAATCGAAAATCAAGTGAGAATTCGGCTTTCCAGCCCATGGGGAACAGGAATATGTGTTTCTTTTTCATTTCTGAGGTGTTTGTCAAAAGTGATGTTTTTGGGCTGAATTGAGAAATAAGGCGAATGCTGTGTTAGACCTTGGGCTAGCTCTTCAGGGAAAGGTCGGAATCAAAAATTGAGCGAGAATTCGGCTTTCCAGCCCGTGGGGAACAGGAATATGTGTTTCTTTTTCATTTCTGAGGTGTTTGTCAAAAGTGATGTTTTTGGGCCGAATTGAGAAATAAGGCGAATGCTCTGTTAGACCTTGCGCTAGCTCTTCAGGGAAAGGTCACAATCAATAATCAAGCGAGAATTCGGCTTTCCAGCCCATGGGGAACAGGAATATGTGTTTCATTTTCATTTCTGAGGTGTTTGTCAAAAGTGATGTTTTTGGGCTGAATTGAGAAATAAGGCGAATGCTGTGTTAGACTTTGGGCTAGCTTTTCAGGGTAGGCTCGGAATCAAAAATCAAGCGAGAATTCAGCTTTCCAGCCTGTGGGGAACAGGAATATGTGTTTCATTTTCATTTCTGAGGTGTTTGTCAAAAGTGATGTTTTTGGGTTGAATTGAATCCTAAGGCGAATGCTGTGTTAGACTTTGGGCTAGCTTTTCAGGGTAGGCTCGGAATCAAAAATCAAGTGAGAATTCAGCTTTCCAGCCTGTGGGGAACAGGAATATGTGTTTCATTTTCATTTCTGAGGTGTTTGTCAAAAGTGATGTTTTTGGGCTGAATTGAGAAATAAGGAGAATGCAGTGTTAGACTTTGGGCTAGCTCTTCAGCGAAGGCTTGTAATCGAAAATCAAGCGAGAATTCGGCTTTCCAGCCCATGGGGAACAGGAATATGTGTTTCTTTTTCATTTCTGAGGTGTTTGTCAAAAGTGATGTTTTTGGGCTGAATTGAGAAATAAGGCGAATGCTGTGTTAGACCTTGGGCTAGCTCTTCAGGGAAAGGTCGGAATCAAAAATTGAGCGAGAATTCGGCTTTCCAGCCCGTGGGGAACAGGAATATGTGTTTCTTTTTCATTTCTGAGGTGTTTGTCAAAAGTGATGTTTTTGGGCCGAATTGAGAAATAAGGCGAATGCTGTGTTAGACTTTGGGCTAGCTTTTCAGGGTAGGCTCGGAATCAAAAATCAAGCGAGAATTCAGCTTTCCAGCCTGTGGGGAACAGGAATATGTGTTTCATTTTCATTTCTGAGGTGTTTGTCAAAAGTGATGTTTTTGGGCTGAATTGAGAAATAAGGCAAATGCTGTGTTAGACCTTGGGCTAGCTCTTCAGGGAAAGGTCGGAATGAAAAATTGAGCGAGAATTTGGCTTTCCAGCCCGTGGGGAACAGGAATATGTGTTTCTTTTTCATTTCTGAGGTGTTTGCCAAAAGTGATGTTTTTGGGCTGAATTGAGAAATAAGGCGAATGCTGTGTTAGACCTTGGGCTAGCTCTTCAGGGAAAGGTCAGAATCAATAATCAAGCGAGAATTCGGGTTTCCAGCCCATGGGGAACAGGAATATGTGTTTTTTTTTTCATTTCTGAGGTGTTTGTCAAAAGTGATGTTTTTCGGCTGAATTGAATCCTAAGGCGAATGCTGTGTTAGACTTTGGGCTAGCTCTTCAGGGTAGGCTCGGAATCGAAAATCAAGCGAGAATTCGGCTTTCCAGCCTGTGCGGAACAGGAATATGTGTTTCATTTTCATTTCTGAGGTGTTTGTCAAAAGTCATGTTTTTTGGCTGAATTGAGAACTGAGGCGAATTCTGTGTTAGACCTTGGGCTAGCTCTTCAGGGTAGGCTAGGAATCGAAAATCAAGTGAGAATTCGGCTTTCCAGCCCATGGGGAACAGGAATATGTGTTTCTTTTTCATTTCTGAGGTGTTTGTCAAAAGTGATGTTTTTGGGCTGAATTGAGAAATAAGGCGAATGCTGTGTTAGACCTTGGGCTAGCTCTTCAGGGAAAGGTCGGAATCAAAAATTGAGCGAGAATTCGGCTTTCCAGCCCGTGGGGAACAGGAATATGTGTTTCTTTTTCATTTCTGAGGTGTTTGTCAAAAGTGATGTTTTTGGGCCGAATTGAGAAATAAGGCGAATGCTCTGTTAGACCTTGCGCTAGCTCTTCAGGGAAAGGTCACAATCAATAATCAAGCGAGAATTCGGCTTTCCAGCCCATGGGGAACAGGAATATGTGTTTCATTTTCATTTCTGAGGTGTTTGTCAAAAGTGATGTTTTTGGGCTGAATTGAGAAATAAGGCGAATGCTGTGTTAGACTTTGGGCTAGCTTTTCAGGGTAGGCTCGGAATCAAAAATCAAGCGAGAATTCAGCTTTCCAGCCTGTGGGGAACAGGAATATGTGTTTCATTTTCATTTCTGAGGTGTTTGTCAAAAGTGATGTTTTTGGGTTGAATTGAATCCTAAGGCGAATGCTGTGTTAGACTTCGGGCTAGCTTTTCAGGGTAGGCTCGGAATCAAAAATCAAGTGAGAATTCAGCTTTCCAGCCTGTGGGGAACAGGAATATGTGTTTCATTTTCATTTCTGAGGTGTTTGTCAAAAGTGATGTTTTTGGGCTGAATTGAGAAATAAGGAGAATGCAGTGTTAGACTTTGGGCTAGCTCTTCAGCGAAGGCTTGTAATCGAAAATCAAGCGAGAATTCGGCTTTCCAGCCCATGGGGAACAGGAATATGTGTTTCTTTTTCATTTCTGAGGTGTTTGCCAAAAGTGATGTTTTTGGGCTGAATTGAGAAATAAGGTGAATGCTGTGTTAGACCTTGGGCTAGCTCTTCAGGGAAAGGTCGGAATCAAAAATTGAGCGAGAATTTGGCTTTCCAGCCCGTGGGGAACAGGAATAGGTGTTTCTTTTTCATTTCTGAGGTGTTTGTCAAAAGTGATATTTTTGGGCTGAATTGAGAAATAAGGCGAATGCTGTGTTAGACCTTGCGCTAGCTCTTCAGGGAAAGGTCAGAATCAATAATCAAGCGAGAATTCGGCTTTCCAGCCCATGGGGAACAGGAATATGTGTTTCTTTTTCATTTCTGAGGTGTTTGTCAAAAGTGATGTTTTTGGGCTGAATTGAATCCTAAGGCGAATGCTGTGTTAGACTTTGGGCTAGCTTTTCAGGGTAGGCTCGGAATCAAAAATCAAGCGAGAATTCAGCTTTCCAGCCTGTGGGGAACAGGAATATGTGTTTCATTTTCACTTCTGAGGTGTTTGTCAAAGATGTTTTTGGGCTGAATTGAGAAATAAGGCGAATGCTGTGTTAGACCTTGGGCTAGCTCTTCAGGGAAAGGTCAGAATCAAAAATTGAGCGAGAATTCAGCTTTCCAGCCCATGGGGAACAGGAATATGTGTTTCTTTTTCATTTCTGAGGTGTTTGCCAAAAGTGATGTTTTTGGGCTGAATTGAGAAATAAGGCGAATGCTGTGTTAGACCTTGGGCTAGCTCTTCAGTGAAAGGTCGGAATCGAAAATCAAGTGAGAATTCGGCTTTCCAGCCCGTGGGGAACAGGAATATGTGTTTCTTTTTCCTTTCTGAGGTGTTTGTCAAAAGTGATGTTTTTGGGCTGAATTGAATCCTAAGGCGAATGCTGGGTTAGACCTTGGGCTAGCTCTTCAGGGAAAGGTCGGAATCAAAAATCAAGCGAGAATTCAGCTTTCCAGCCTGTGGGGAACAGGAATATGTGTTTCATTTTCATTTCTGAGGTGTTTGTCAAAAGTGATGTTTTTGGGCTGAATTGAGAAATAAGGCGAATGCTGTGTTAGACCTTGGGCTAGCTCTTCAGGGAAAGGTCGGAATCAAAAATTGAGCGAGAATTCGGCTTTCCAGCCTGTGCGGAACATGAATATGTGTTTCATTTTCATTTCTGAGGTGTTTGTCAAAAGTCATGTTTTTTGGCTGAATTGAGAACTGAGATGAATGCTGTGTTAGACATTGGGCTAGCTCTTCAGGGAAAGGTCGGAATCAAAAATTGAGCGAGAATTCGGCTTTCCAGCCCATGGGGAACAGGAATATGTGTTTCTTTTTCATTTCTGAGGTGTTTGTCAAAAGTGATGTTTTTGGGCTGAATTGAGAAATAAGGCGAATGCTGTGTTAGACCTTGCGCTAGCTCTTCAGGGAAAGGTCAGAATCAATAATCAAGCGAGAATTCGGCTTTCCAGCCCATGGGGAACAGGAATATGTGTTTCTTTTTCATTTCTGAGGTGTTTGTCAAAAGTGATGTTTTTGGGCTGAATTGAATCCTAAGGCGAATGCTGTGTTAGACTTTGGGCTAGCTTTTCAGGGTAGGCTCGGAATCAAAAATCAAGCGAGAATTCAGCTTTCCAGCCTGTGGGGAACAGGAATATGTGTTTCATTTTCATTTCTGAGGTGTTTGTCAAAAGTGATGTTTTTGGGCTGAATTGAGAAATAAGGCGAATGCTGTGTTAGACTTTGGGCTAGCTTTTCAGGGTAGGCTCGGAATCAAAAATCAAGCGAGAATTCAGCTTTCCAGCCTGTGGGGAACAGGAATATGTGTTTCATTTTCATTTCTGAGGTGTTTGTCAAAAGTGATGTTTTTGGGCTGAATTGAGAAATAAGGCAAATGCTGTGTTAGACCTTGGGCTAGCTCTTCAGGGAAAGGTCGGAATGAAAAATTGAGCGAGAATTTGGCTTTCCAGCCCGTGGGGAACAGGAATATGTGTTTCTTTTTCATTTCTGAGGTGTTTGCCAAAAGTGATGTTTTTGGGCTGAATTGAGAAATAAGGCGAATGCTGTGTTAGACCTTGGGCTAGCTCTTCAGGGAAAGGTCAGAATCAATAATCAAGCGAGAATTCGGGTTTCCAGCCCATGGGGAACAGGAATATGTGTTTTTTTTTTCATTTCTGAGGTGTTTGTCAAAAGTGATGTTTTTCGGCTGAATTGAATCCTAAGGCGAATGCTGTGTTAGACTTTGGGCTAGCTCTTCAGGGTAGGCTCGGAATCGAAAATCAAGCGAGAATTCGGCTTTCCAGCCTGTGCGGAACAGGAATATGTGTTTCATTTTCATTTCTGAGGTGTTTGTCAAAAGTCATGTTTTTTGGCTGAATTGAGAACTGAGGCGAATTCTGTGTTAGACCTTGGGCTAGCTCTTCAGGGTAGGCTAGGAATCGAAAATCAAGTGAGAATTCGGCTTTCCAGCCCATGGGGAACAGGAATATGTGTTTCTTTTTCATTTCTGAGGTGTTTGTCAAAAGTGATGTTTTTGGGCCGAATTGAGAAATAAGGCGAATGCTCTGTTAGACCTTGCGCTAGCTCTTCAGGGAAAGGTCACAATCAATAATCAAGCGAGAATTCGGCTTTCCAGCCCATGGGGAACAGGAATATGTGTTTCATTTTCATTTCTGAGGTGTTTGTCAAAAGTGATGTTTTTGGGCTGAATTGAGAAATAAGGCGAATGCTGTGTTAGACTTTGGGCTAGCTTTTCAGGGTAGGCTCGGAATCAAAAATCAAGCGAGAATTCAGCTTTCCAGCCTGTGGGGAACAGGAATATGTGTTTCATTTTCATTTCTGAGGTGTTTGTCAAAAGTGATGTTTTTGGGTTGAATTGAATCCTAAGGCGAATGCTGTGTTAGACTTTGGGCTAGCTTTTCAGGGTAGGCTCGGAATCAAAAATCAAGTGAGAATTCAGCTTTCCAGCCTGTGGGGAACAGGAATATGTGTTTCATTTTCATTTCTGAGGTGTTTGTCAAAAGTGATGTTTTTGGGCTGAATTGAGAAATAAGGAGAATGCAGTGTTAGACTTTGGGCTAGCTCTTCAGCGAAGGCTTGTAATCGAAAATCAAGCGAGAATTCGGCTTTCCAGCCCATGGGGAACAGGAATATGTGTTTCTTTTTCATTTCTGAGGTGTTTGTCAAAAGTGATGTTTTTGGGCTGAATTGAGAAATAAGGCGAATGCTGTGTTAGACCTTGGGCTAGCTCTTCAGGGAAAGGTCGGAATCAAAAATTGAGCGAGAATTCGGCTTTCCAGCCCGTGGGGAACAGGAATATGTGTTTCTTTTTCATTTCTGAGGTGTTTGTCAAAAGTGATGTTTTTGGGCCGAATTGAGAAATAAGGCGAATGCTCTGTTAGACCTTGCGCTAGCTCTTCAGGGAAAGGTCACAATCAATAATCAAGCGAGAATTCGGCTTTCCAGCCCATGGGGAACAGGAATATGTGTTTCATTTTCATTTCTGAGGTGTTTGTCAAAAGTGATGTTTTTGGGCTGAATTGAGAAATAAGGCGAATGCTGTGTTAGACTTTGGGCTAGCTTTTCAGGGTAGGCTCGGAATCAAAAATCAAGCGAGAATTCAGCTTTCCAGCCTGTGGGGAACAGGAATATGTGTTTCATTTTCATTTCTGAGGTGTTTGTCAAAAGTGATGTTTTTGGGCTGAATTGAGAAATAAGGCAAATGCTGTGTTAGACCTTGGGCTAGCTCTTCAGGGAAAGGTCGGAATGAAAAATTGAGCGAGAATTTGGCTTTCCAGCCCGTGGGGAACAGGAATATGTGTTTCTTTTTCATTTCTGAGGTGTTTGCCAAAAGTGATGTTTTTGGGCTGAATTGAGAAATAAGGCGAATGCTGTGTTAGACCTTGGGCTAGCTCTTCAGGGAAAGGTCAGAATCAATAATCAAGCGAGAATTCGGGTTTCCAGCCCATGGGGAACAGGAATATGTGTTTTTTTTTTTCATTTCTGAGGTGTTTGTCAAAAGTGATGTTTTTCGGCTGAATTGAATCCTAAGGCGAATGCTGTGTTAGACTTTGGGCTAGCTCTTCAGGGTAGGCTCGGAATCGAAAATCAAGCGAGAATTCGGCTTTCCAGCCTGTGCGGAACAGGAATATGTGTTTCATTTTCATTTCTGAGGTGTTTGTCAAAAGTCATGTTTTTTGGCTGAATTGAGAACTGAGGCGAATTCTGTGTTAGACCTTGGGCTAGCTCTTCAGGGTAGGCTAGGAATCGAAAATCAAGTGAGAATTCGGCTTTCCAGCCCATGGGGAACAGGAATATGTGTTTCTTTTTCATTTCTGAGGTGTTTGTCAAAAGTGATGTTTTTGGGCTGAATTGAGAAATAAGGCGAATGCTGTGTTAGACCTTGGGCTAGCTCTTCAGGGAAAGGTCGGAATCAAAAATTGAGCGAGAATTCGGCTTTCCAGCCCGTGGGGAACAGGAATATGTGTTTCTTTTTCATTTCTGAGGTGTTTGTCAAAAGTGATGTTTTTGGGCCGAATTGAGAAATAAGGCGAATGCTCTGTTAGACCTTGCGCTAGCTCTTCAGGGAAAGGTCACAATCAATAATCAAGCGAGAATTCGGCTTTCCAGCCCATGGGGAACAGGAATATGTGTTTCATTTTCATTTCTGAGGTGTTTGTCAAAAGTGATGTTTTTGGGCTGAATTGAGAAATAAGGCGAATGCTGTGTTAGACTTTGGGCTAGCTTTTCAGGGTAGGCTCGGAATCAAAAATCAAGCGAGAATTCAGCTTTCCAGCCTGTGGGGAACAGGAATATGTGTTTCATTTTCATTTCTGAGGTGTTTGTCAAAAGTGATGTTTTTGGGTTGAATTGAATCCTAAGGCGAATGCTGTGTTAGACTTTGGGCTAGCTTTTCAGGGTAGGCTCGGAATCAAAAATCAAGTGAGAATTCAGCTTTCCAGCCTGTGGGGAACAGGAATATGTGTTTCATTTTCATTTCTGAGGTGTTTGTCAAAAGTGATGTTTTTGGGCTGAATTGAGAAATAAGGAGAATGCAGTGTTAGACTTTGGGCTAGCTCTTCAGCGAAGGCTTGTAATCGAAAATCAAGCGAGAATTCGGCTTTCCAGCCCATGGGGAACAGGAATATGTGTTTCTTTTTCATTTCTGAGGTGTTTGCCAAAAGTGATGTTTTTGGGCTGAATTGAGAAATAAGGTGAATGCTGTGTTAGACCTTGGGCTAGCTCTTCAGGGAAAGGTCGGAATCAAAAATTGAGCGAGAATTTGGCTTTCCAGCCTGTGGGGAACAGGAATATGTGTTTCTTTTTCATTTCTGAGGTGTTTGTCAAAAGTGATATTTTTGGGCTGAATTGAGAAATAAGGCGAATGCTGTGTTAGACCTTGCGCTAGCTCTTCAGGGAAAGGTCAGAATCAATAATCAAGCGAGAATTCGGCTTTCCAGCCCATGGGGAACAGGAATATGTGTTTCTTTTTCATTTCTGAGGTGTTTGTCAAAAGTGATGTTTTTGGGCTGAATTGAATCCTAAGGCGAATGCTGTGTTAGACTTTGGGCTAGCTTTTCAGGGTAGGCTCGGAATCAAAAATCAAGCGAGAATTCAGCTTTCCAGCCTGTGGGGAACAGGAATATGTGTTTCATTTTCACTTCTGAGGTGTTTGTCAAAGATGTTTTTGGGCTGAATTGAGAAATAAGGCGAATGCTGTGTTAGACCTTGGGCTAGCTCTTCAGGGAAAGGTCAGAATCAAAAATTGAGCGAGAATTCAGCTTTCCAGCCCATGGGGAACAGGAATATGTGTTTCTTTTTCTTTTCTGAGGTGTTTGCCAAAAGTGATGTTTTTGGGCTGAATTGAGAAATAAGGCGAATGCTGTGTTAGACCTTGGGCTAGCTCTTCAGTGAAAGGTCGGAATCGAAAATCAAGCGAGAATTCGGCTTTCCAGCCTGTGGGGAACAGGAATATGTGTTTCTTTTTCATTTCTGAGGTGTTTGTCAAAAGTGATGTTTTTGGGCTGAATTGAGAAATAAGGCGAATGCTGTGTTAGACCTTGGGCTAGCTCTTCAGGGAAAGGTCGGAATCAAAAATTGAGCGAGAATTCGGCTTTCCAGCCCATGGGGAACAGGAATATGTGTTTCTTTTTCATTTCTGAGGTGTTTGTCAAAAGTGATGTTTTTGGGCTGAATTGAATCCTAAGGCGAATGCTGTGTTAGACTTTGGGCTAGCTCTTCAGGGTAGGCTCGGAATCGAAAATCAAGCGAGAATTCGGCTTTCCAGCCTGTGCGGAACAGGAATATGTGTTTCATTTTCATTTCTGAGGTGTTTGTCAAAAGTCATGTTTTTTGGCTGAATTGAGAACTGAGGCGAATTCTGTGTTAGACCTTGGGCTAGCTCTTCAGGGTAGGCTAGGAATCGAAAATCAAGCGAGAATTCGGCTTTCCAGCCCATGGGGAACAGGAATATGTGTTTCTTTTTCATTTCTGAGGTGTTTGTCAAAAGTGATGTTTTTGGGCTGAATTGAGAAATAAGGCGAATGCTGTGTTAGACCTTGGGCTAGCTCTTCAGGGAAAGGTCGGAATCAAAAATTGAGCGAGAATTCGGCTTTCCAGCCCGTGGGGAACAGGAATATGTGTTTCTTTTTCATTTCTGAGGTGTTTGTCAAAAGTGATGTTTTTGGGCCGAATTGAGAAATAAGGCGAATGCTCTGTTAGACCTTGCGCTAGCTCTTCAGGGAAAGGTCACAATCAATAATCAAGCGAGAATTCGGCTTTCCAGCCCATGGGGAACAGGAATATGTGTTTCATTTTCATTTCTGAGGTGTTTGTCAAAAGTGATGTTTTTGGGCTGAATTGAGAAATAAGGCGAATTCTGTGTTAGACCTTGGGCTAGCTCTTCAGGGAAAGGTCGGAATCAAAAATCAAGCGAGAATTCGGCTTTCCAGCCTGTGGGGAACAGGAATATGTGTTTCTTTTTCATTTCTGAGGTGTTTGTCAAAAGTGATGTTTTTGGGCTGAATTGAGAAATAAGGCGAATGCTGTGTTAGACCTTGGGCTAGCTCTTCAGGGAAAGGTCGGAATCAAAAATTGAGCGAGAATTCGGCTTTCCAGCCCATGGGGAACAGGAATATGTGTTTCTTTTTCATTTCTGAGGTGTTTGTCAAAAGTGATGTTTTTGGGCTGAATTGAATCCTAAGGCGAATGCTGTGTTAGACTTTGGGCTAGCTCTTCAGGGTAGGCTCGGAATCGAAAATCAAGCGAGAATTCGGCTTTCCAGCCTGTGCGGAACAGGAATATGTGTTTCATTTTCATTTCTGAGGTGTTTGTCAAAAGTCATGTTTTTTGGCTGAATTGAGAACTGAGGCGAATTCTGTGTTAGACCTTGGGCTAGCTCTTCAGGGTAGGCTAGGAATCGAAAATCAAGCGAGAATTCGGCTTTCCAGCCCATGGGGAACAGGAATATGTGTTTCTTTTTCATTTCTGAGGTGTTTGTCAAAAGTGATGTTTTTGGGCTGAATTGAGAAATAAGGCGAATGCTGTGTTAGACCTTGGGCTAGCTCTTCAGGGAAAGGTCGGAATCAAAAATTGAGCGAGAATTCGGCTTTCCAGCCCGTGGGGAACAGGAATATGTGTTTCTTTTTCATTTCTGAGGTGTTTGTCAAAAGTGATGTTTTTGGGCCGAATTGAGAAATAAGGCGAATGCTCTGTTAGACCTTGCGCTAGCTCTTCAGGGAAAGGTCACAATCAATAATCAAGCGAGAATTCGGCTTTCCAGCCCATGGGGAACAGGAATATGTGTTTCATTTTCATTTCTGAGGTGTTTGTCAAAAGTGATGTTTTTGGGCTGAATTGAGAAATAAGGCGAATGCTGTGTTAGACTTTGGGCTAGCTTTTCAGGGTAGGCTCGGAATCAAAAATCAAGCGAGAATTCAGCTTTCCAGCCTGTGGGGAACAGGAATATGTGTTTCATTTTCATTTCTGAGGTGTTTGTCAAAAGTGATGTTTTTGGGCTGAATTGAGAAATAAGGAGAATGCAGTGTTAGACTTTGGGCTAGCTCTTCAGCGAAGGCTTGTAATCGAAAATCAAGCGAGAATTCGGCTTTCCAGCCCATGGGGAACAGGAATATGTGTTTCTTTTTCATTTCTGAGGTGTTTGCCAAAAGTGATGTTTTTGGGCTGAATTGAGAAATAAGGTGAATGCTGTGTTAGACCTTGGGCTAGCTCTTCAGGGAAAGGTCGGAATCAAAAATTGAGCGAGAATTTGGCTTTCCAGCCCGTGGGGAACAGGAATAGGTGTTTCTTTTTCATTTCTGAGGTGTTTGTCAAAAGTGATATTTTTGGGCTGAATTGAGAAATAAGGCGAATGCTGTGTTAGACCTTGCGCTAGCTCTTCAGGGAAAGGTCAGAATCAATAATCAAGCGAGAATTCGGCTTTCCAGCCCATGGGGAACAGGAATATGTGTTTCTTTTTCATTTCTGAGGTGTTTGTCAAAAGTGATGTTTTTGGGCTGAATTGAATCCTAAGGCGAATGCTGTGTTAGACTTTGGGCTAGCTTTTCAGGGTAGGCTCGGAATCAAAAATCAAGCGAGAATTCAGCTTTCCAGCCTGTGGGGAACAGGAATATGTGTTTCATTTTCACTTCTGAGGTGTTTGTCAAAGATGTTTTTGGGCTGAATTGAGAAATAAGGCGAATGCTGTGTTAGACCTTGGGCTAGCTCTTCAGGAAAGGTCAGAATCAAAAATTGAGCGAGAATTCAGCTTTCCAGCCCATGGGGAACAGGAATATGTGTTTCTTTTTCATTTCTGAGGTGTTTGCCAAAAGTGATGTTTTTGGGCTGAATTGAGAAATAAGGCGAATGCTGTGTTAGACCTTGGGCTAGCTCTTCAGTGAAAGGTCGGAATCGAAAATCAAGTGAGAATTCGGCTTTCCAGCCCGTGGGGAACAGGAATATGTGTTTCTTTTTCCTTTCTGAGGTGTTTGTCAAAAGTGATGTTTTTGGGCTGAATTGAATCCTAAGGCGAATGCTGGGTTAGACCTTGGGCTAGCTCTTCAGGGAAAGGTCGGAATCAAAAATCAAGCGAGAATTCAGCTTTCCAGCCTGTGGGGAACAGGAATATGTGTTTCATTTTCATTTCTGAGGTGTTTGTCAAAAGTGATGTTTTTGGGCTGAATTGAGAAATAAGGCGAATGCTGTGTTAGACCTTGGGCTAGCTCTTCAGGGAAAGGTCGGAATCAAAAATTGAGCGAGAATTCGGCTTTCCAGCCTGTGCGGAACATGAATATGTGTTTCATTTTCATTTCTGAGGTGTTTGTCAAAAGTCATGTTTTTTTGGCTGAATTGAGAACTGAGATGAATGCTGTGTTAGACATTGGGCTAGCTCTTCAGGGAAAGGTCGGAATCAAAAATTGAGCGAGAATTCGGCTTTCCAGCCCATGGGGAACAGGAATATGTGTTTCTTTTTCATTTCTGAGGTGTTTGTCAAAAGTGATGTTTTTGGGCTGAATTGAGAAATAAGGCGAATGCTGTGTTAGACCTTGCGCTAGCTCTTCAGGGAAAGGTCAGAATCAATAATCAAGCGAGAATTCGGCTTTCCAGCCCATGGGGAACAGGAATATGTGTTTCTTTTTCATTTCTGAGGTGTTTGTCAAAAGTGATGTTTTTGGGCTGAATTGAATCCTAAGGCGAATGCTGTGTTAGACTTTGGGCTAGCTTTTCAGGGTAGGCTCGGAATCAAAAATCAAGCGAGAATTCAGCTTTCCAGCCTGTGGGGAACAGGAATATGTGTTTCATTTTCATTTCTGAGGTGTTTGTCAAAAGTGATGTTTTTGGGCTGAATTGAGAAATAAGGCGAATGCTGTGTTAGACTTTGGGCTAGCTTTTCAGGGTAGGCTCGGAATCAAAAATCAAGCGAGAATTCAGCTTTCCAGCCTGTGGGGAACAGGAATATGTGTTTCATTTTCATTTCTGAGGTGTTTGTCAAAAGTGATGTTTTTGGGCTGAATTGAGAAATAAGGCAAATGCTGTGTTAGACCTTGGGCTAGCTCTTCAGGGAAAGGTCGGAATGAAAAATTGAGCGAGAATTTGGCTTTCCAGCCCGTGGGGAACAGGAATATGTGTTTCTTTTTCATTTCTGAGGTGTTTGCCAAAAGTGATGTTTTTGGGCTGAATTGAGAAATAAGGCGAATGCTGTGTTAGACCTTGGGCTAGCTCTTCAGGGAAAGGTCAGAATCAATAATCAAGCGAGAATTCGGGTTTCCAGCCCATGGGGAACAGGAATATGTGTTTTTTTTTTCATTTCTGAGGTGTTTGTCAAAAGTGATGTTTTTCGGCTGAATTGAATCCTAAGGCGAATGCTGTGTTAGACTTTGGGCTAGCTCTTCAGGGTAGGCTCGGAATCGAAAATCAAGCGAGAATTCAGCTTTCCAGCCTGTGCGGAACAGGAATATGTGTTTCATTTTCATTTCTGAGGTGTTTGTCAAAAGTCATGTTTTTTGGCTGAATTGAGAACTGAGGCGAATTCTGTGTTAGACCTTGGGCTAGCTCTTCAGGGTAGGCTAGGAATCGAAAATCAAGTGAGAATTCGGCTTTCCAGCCCATGGGGAACAGGAATATGTGTTTCTTTTTCATTTCTGAGGTGTTTGTCAAAAGTGATGTTTTTGGGCCGAATTGAGAAATAAGGCGAATGCTCTGTTAGACCTTGCGCTAGCTCTTCAGGGAAAGGTCACAATCAATAATCAAGCGAGAATTCGGCTTTCCAGCCCATGGGGAACAGGAATATGTGTTTCATTTTCATTTCTGAGGTGTTTGTCAAAAGTGATGTTTTTGGGCTGAATTGAGAAATAAGGCGAATGCTGTGTTAGACTTTGGGCTAGCTTTTCAGGGTAGGCTCGGAATCAAAAATCAAGCGAGAATTCAGCTTTCCAGCCTGTGGGGAACAGGAATATGTGTTTCATTTTCATTTCTGAGGTGTTTGTCAAAAGTGATGTTTTTGGGTTGAATTGAATCCTAAGGCGAATGCTGTGTTAGACTTTGGGCTAGCTTTTCAGGGTAGGCTCGGAATCAAAAATCAAGTGAGAATTCAGCTTTCCAGCCTGTGGGGAACAGGAATATGTGTTTCATTTTCATTTCTGAGGTGTTTGTCAAAAGTGATGTTTTTGGGCTGAATTGAGAAATAAGGAGAATGCAGTGTTAGACTTTGGGCTAGCTCTTCAGCGAAGGCTTGTAATCGAAATCAAGCGAGAATTCGGCTTTCCAGCCCATGGGGAACAGGAATATGTGTTTCTTTTTCATTTCTGAGGTGTTTGTCAAAAGTGATGTTTTGGGCTGAATTGAGAAATAAGGCGAATGCTGTGTTAGACCTTGGGCTAGCTCTTCAGGGAAAGGTCGGAATCAAAAATTGAGCGAGAATTCGGCTTTCCAGCCCGTGGGGAACAGGAATATGTGTTTCTTTTTCATTTCTGAGGTGTTTGTCAAAAGTGATGTTTTTGGGCCGAATTGAGAAATAAGGCGAATGCTCTGTTAGACCTTGCGCTAGCTCTTCAGGGAAAGGTCACAATCAATAATCAAGCGAGAATTCGGCTTTCCAGCCCATGGGGAACAGGAATATGTGTTTCATTTTCATTTCTGAGGTGTTTGTCAAAAGTGATGTTTTTGGGCTGAATTGAGAAATAAGGCGAATGCTGTGTTAGACTTTGGGCTAGCTTTTCAGGGTAGGCTCGGAATCAAAAATCAAGCGAGAATTCAGCTTTCCAGCCTGTGGGGAACAGGAATATGTGTTTCATTTTCATTTCTGAGGTGTTTGTCAAAAGTGATGTTTTTGGGCTGAATTGAGAAATAAGGCAAATGCTGTGTTAGACCTTGGGCTAGCTCTTCAGGGAAAGGTCGGAATGAAAAATTGAGCGAGAATTTGGCTTTCCAGCCCGTGGGGAACAGGAATATGTGTTTCTTTTTCATTCTGAGGTGTTTGCCAAAAGTGATGTTTTTGGGCTGAATTGAGAAATAAGGCGAATGCTGTGTTAGACCTTGGGCTAGCTCTTCAGGGAAAGGTCAGAATCAATAATCAAGCGAGAATTCGGGTTTCCAGCCCATGGGGAACAG
>JALIGW010000156.1:0-20000 GCA_023053685.1 Diadophis punctatus similis
AAAGTTGAAGAATGCGACTATGAAGATATGCCGGAGGGGCTTTGTTTTTTACTTTCAAAGACAGCCTGTGAGAAATTCCTACCTTCGCTGAATCCTCCTTTAAATCTTCAGCCCTAAATTCTGATGCTATCTTACTATGTTCTAGAGATGACCCTCCAGCAGTTAAAAGTCCTCGGAAATGAAATGGTTGGAAAGGTGGACTTTTTCCGTAACGCCTGTACTTGGCTTGCCATGTCTTCTATAAATATTTGGTCATAGTGATATTAATTGCTTAGGGCAGTGTTTCTCAACCTTGGCAGTTTGAAGATGTGTGGACTTCAACTCCCAGAATTCCACAGCCAGCAACGCTGGCTGGGGAATTCTGGGAATTGAAGTCCACACATCTTCAAACTGCCAAGGTTGAGAAACACTGGCTTAGGGGTAATCTCCCCGTTGGCTCTGCTAGGAGAACTTGGTTGTCCAATCTCTTCTTAAAGCCTCCAGTGATGGAGCACCCCACAACTTCAGGAGCAAGCTGTTCCACTGATTAATTGTTCTCACAATTGTCAGGAAATTTATCCTTAGTTCTAGGTTGGGTCTCTCTTAATGAGCTTCCACCCATTACTTCTTGTCCTGTCCTCAGGACCACCAAACTCATAATTTTAAATCCCATGGGCCCTAATTCATAATTTTAAGTCCCGCAGACCACTAATATGAATTTTTTAAAACACATAAATACAAATGTTACTATTAATTGTTGTTTAAATTAGAAACTCCCTTCTAGCACTGATGATGTTACCATGTTTGGTAAAGAAATGTCTGGAAGAAAACCACCAAGTTCAGAGAGCACTAAGGACCACACAGTTCTCCTCCTCCTCCTCCTCCTCCTCCTCCTCCTCCTCCTCCTCCTCCTCCTCCTCCTCCTCCTCCTCCTCCTCCTCCTCTCCGCAAAACTTCACTCCCTTCTAGCACTGATGATGTACCTAGTTTGGTAGTGAAAACATCTTCAAGAAAACCACCAAACTCAAAGAGCACCAAGATCCACAAAATTAGAAAGTCAAAAGTCCTCCTCCTCCTCCTCCTCCTCCTCCTCCTCCTCCTCCTTTGAGATCTCTCCATTCCTTCTTAATCTTTTTTTATACTGTTCCAATTCCCTTAATTTTCTTTGGGTTTCCTATCCCTAGTTCATCCAAACAGGATTTCTGGCATGACCAAGGAATTCATAAAAGGAAAGAGGAAAGAGAGGCAAAAAAAGGAGAGAAAATCTAAACCACCAAGAAAGAGAAGGCGAGGGGAGAAAAAATTGTATGCCTGAGGAATACGTGAGCATCCTTCAACCTCTTTGAATTCTGGGCACTGTTTTCTCAAGCACAAAGGACGAGTAATTAACCACTACAGAGCTTATGGGCTTTCCAAGAGCAGAACACTCTTAACATCTCCGCTTGGAAAGTGGTGCGAAGCTGTCAGACAGACGTGAGAATAAAACCAACACAAGACCAGCCAAATCTTTTATGGGTAGAGACTCATTTGCTGGATCTCCATAGAGCCTTCTCTGAAAACTTCAGATTAAGACATCAAGTCTCTCCCCCTTTCCACCCTCCACTCTTTCTCCCCCCCTTTCTCTTCCTCTTCCCCCTCCCCCCCTTTTCCCTTTGAAGAAGTGTGTTGATGTAAGCGGACAAGGCAGAGAGTCAATAAAGAGAGTATCAGAGCGCCTGAAGCAACGGAGAAGACACAATTACTGCAACAACTGACCAACCAACCGCAGCTCAGAGACTCCACTTAAAGTAATTGAGTGTGAAGGCAGGCTGGAGACATAGGCCCCCCCATGCCTCCAGCCCCCCTCCCACCACGGAGACGGTATTGGCTGCTAATTGGCGCCAGTGGGCTCCTGCTAATTGTGCTAATGTTCTGGGTCTGACCGAGGAAGGGATGGAAAAGACAGAAAGGGTTGCACCAGGGAGAGGAGAATGGGGAATGCTGGGATGGGTGGTGGTGGTCGAGGTAGAAGAGGCTCCTGAAAGCTAGGTTGGACCAGCCACATCAAAAATTTAAGCAAGCAACAGGATTGATGGGCGCCTTCCGTGATAGCCCTGCAAACCTTCAGTGTATTAACCGTCTTCTGCTGGTGGGATGACCAAAGATTCAATTTTTCTTAATTGGTTACATGACTAGCGAAGGACCCCACTCTTTCCTTGGGTTGTCGCATTGGAATTGTTTTCCCCCTTTGCTGTGCCTGTGTTGATGTTGTTGTGGAAGTGAGGTTGATCTTGAAGAAGAAGTTACAGTTCATCATCATCATCCCTCAGGATGGGACCATTAGGATAGACCATTAGGACAAATGTCCATGGCCTGTGGTTGCCAAATGAAGAAAAGTAGACCATGCGGAAAAAGGTCTTCATTCATTTCAGGGGTGAAATTCAAAATTTTCCCCTACCGGTAGGGTGGCTTGGTAGGCATGGCAGGGGAAGGATACTGCAAAATCCCCATTCCCACCCCACTGCAGGGGAAGGATACTGCAAAATCTCCATTCCCACCCCGCTCTGGGGCCAGCCAGAGGTGGTATTTGCCGGTTCTCCAAACTACTCAAAATTTCCGCTACTGGTTCTCCAGAACCTGTCAGAACCTGCTGGATTTCACCCCCAGTTCATTTTCATCACTTGATAATTACTGCAATGTGACACATTGCCTATTGCTTCTTTTCTTTGGGAAAAAGTGCAAAGGAGAGCAAGTAAGACAATTAAGGGCCTGGAGACAAAAACATATGAAGAATAGCACTAGCAATAGCAATAGCACTTAGACTTATATACCGCTTCATAGTGCTTTACAGCCCTCTCTAAGCGGTTTACAGAGTTCAGCATATTGCCCCCAACAATCTGGGTCCTCATTTTACCGACCTCAGAAGGATGGAAGGCTGAGTCAACCTTGAGCCTGGTGAGATTTGAACAGCTGAACTGCTGAACTAGCAGTCAGCTGAAGTAGGTTGCAGTGCTGCTTTTAACCACTGCGCCACCTCAGAACGGTTGCAGGAATTGGCTATGGCCAGTCTAGAGAAAAGAAGGACTATTTATTAGTGATATTTATATACCGCTTCATAGTGCAAGCACTCTCTAAGCGGTTTACACCGTTAAGCAATGTATATATTTACATTGCCCTCAACAATCTGGGTCCTCATTTTCCCTACCTCAGAAGGATGGAAGGCTGAGTCAACCCTGAGCCGGTGAGATTTGAACAGCTGAACTCAAATGATCAGTAGCCTGCAATACTGCTCTCTAACCGCTGCGCCACCTTGGCTCTTTCCTGTCCCCCTCTCGACTAGGGGGACAGGATAGCAGTATTCCAGTATTTGAGAGGGGGTCAAAAGCACCAGAAGGCAGGACAAGAAGCAATGGATGGAAGATAATCAAGGAGAGAAGCAACCTGGAATTAAGGAGAAACTTCCTAACAGTGAGGACAATTAATCAGTGGAATGGCTTAGCTTCAGAAGTCCCGAGTGCTTCATCGCTGGAGGTTTTAAAGAAAAGACTGGACAACCATCTATCTGAAATGAAATCGGGTCTCCTGCTTGAGCAGGGGGTTGGGCTAGAAGACCTCCAAGGTCCCTTCCAGCTCTATTCTGATTGAAGTCCAATGATTGGAGGCTGATCAAAGCAAAATGAAACAAGAACACATTTCCAGTGACTAGGGAAAAGAAAAACACCCTGACATTGACTGATCAATTTGGAAACATCCTCAAATTCCCCTTTGACCATCAATAAATTTAAGAAACAAGCCATATTTTGGAGCTTCCCTTCCCACCATCTTCAATGCTGTTGAGTATTTGGTTCAGTTGAAGGACGATAGTGACGAATTGCTCAGTGGCACAAGAAACAACATGAATATGGGTAGTCCCAGGTCCAATTCCCAGCACCTCCAAAGGATCAGGAGACAGATGAGCGGAAATACCTCTCTCTCCTCTTCCCAAGACCTCGGGGAGTCCCGCAAGTGAGAGAGATTAAGCCTGGTAAGATGAATGCTCCCAGGACAGGTTGCATGTCCAGCTTCAGAAGGGCAGAATTGGGATGTTTCTTAAGCTTGACACAAAGTAGAATTATGGATATATTCGTAGGAGCCAAGAGATATAAACCTGTGGTGGAAGGAGGGATGAACTATTCAGGGGCGGGTTCCTAATTTTTTTACTACCACTCTGTGGGCGTGGCTTATTTTGTGGATGTGGCTTGCCGGCCATGTGACCGGGTGGGCGTGGCTTGCCGGTCATATATTAGTTATTTCAGAGAGATGTTACTACTATTTTTGCTATTTTATACCTTACATGAAAAGCTTTGCATACAAAGTGCGTGTTACACCATGGCAACACAGCAACCTTTATATGCAGAAAATGTTATAATTAAAAGACAAGCAAGTCTCATACAGCATTTTTGGTTTCAGTCATGGATTCCTTAGATGAAAATATTGAGGACTGTTAAAAGAACAGTATCTTTTAACCGTCCTCAATGTTTTCGTCTAAAGAATAACAGTATAAAACTGTATAAAATTAACAGCATAAAAGGTTAAACTTTTGGAAAACGCCCACTTTGGGAAGCTTTAGGCAAAAGTGAAGGAAAAGTGTCAAATGCGAGCTACTTATTATTTTCAAGCAAAGGGACGGGGAAAGACTTAATTGTCAGGTTTCTAGGCATATGCAGAAGAATTTTTTTTAAAAAAATTAACTTTTTTAAAAAATGGCAGCGCCCAGGCACCGGCAACCAACCGCACCGGTACTGTGATGTCACCAGCGGGCCGCTACCGGTGCTATAGATTGGACCGCACTGGTAGGAACCCACCACTGGAACTATTTCATCAGAAGGATGTGGAATGAAGCACAGTCTGGCCTACACATTCCTAGTGCAGCCATTTCCTGCACTAGGGAAGGGAATTTCCAACAAGTAGTACCAGAATGCCCTAGAATTCTTGAGAAGATTCCTAACACCCACCCAGCTTTTTTTTTATTTCCATATGCAGAGTGATGCTCCTTTAGTTGAGAAGGAGTAAAATACCGTAGTTGTGAATGCTCCATCCTTGGACTACTCATCTCTAATGATCTAAGTGCCAGAGCCCACTGCAACAACATAGCTAAGAAGGCATTAAGAGTGGTTAACCTAATCTTGCGCAGCTTCTTCTCTGGTAACATTGTACTCTTAACTAGAGCATACAAAACATTTGCTAGACCGATTCTTGAATACAGCTCATCAGTCTGGAACCCACACTTCATATCAGACATTAACACTATTGAGAATGTCCAGCGATACTTCACCAGAAGAGTATTACATTCCTCTGTTCACAACAGAATTCCTTATGAAACCAGACTAGAAATTTTGGGACTTCAAAATTTAGAACTCCACCGCCTTCGATCTGACCTAAGTGTAGCTCACAAAATTATCCGCCTCAATGTCCTACCCGTTAACAACTATTTCAGCTTCAACCGCAATAATACACGAGCTCATAATAGATACAAACTTAATGTAAACCGCTCCAGACTTGATTGCAAAAAATTCGACTTCAACAACAGAGTGGTTAATGCCTGGAACACTTTACCTGACTCAGTAGTTTCTTCCCCTAACCCCAAAAACTTCAACCTCGGATTATCTACCATCGACCTCACCCCATTCCTAAGAGGTCGGCAAGGGGCGTGCATAAGCGCACAATCGTACCTACCGTTCCTGTCCTAATGTACCCATATATTCTTACCTCTTTTACTCTTATTCTTGCTTGTACTATTACATATATATTCAATCATGTTTTACTGTTTATACTTTGCTTATAATCATATATGCTTGACAAATAAACAAATGCAAATGCAAATAAATACAAATTTATGGAGGTTTTTAAGAAGAGACTGGTCAGCCATTTGTCTGAAATAGTACAGAGTCTCCTGCTTCAGCAAGGTGTGGGAGTAGCAGATCTCCAAGGTCCCTTCCAATCCGATTATTCTATGTTCTGTGATCTAGTATGAGCATCCAACTGGTAGGATGTCCAGCTTTTAGCCCAAATATTTTTGAAATCCCTGCCCAGGTTCTGCCACAAAGCTATCTTGATGAGTGTGGAGACCTTGACAGAAATATTTCATTAGAAACTCAATTCTTTATACAGACTTTGCAGGAGAAAAGACATATTTCTCTACGAAGGTGAAACATCCAAAGGAAATTGATGCTTGGAGCGATGCATATCAGTGGTGGGTTGCTGCCGGTTTCGGACCGGTTCTTTAGAACCGGTAGCAGAAATTTGGCGCCTCTCGCCGAACCGGCAGCGATGACCGGCAGTCCATGCTCCCGAACCGGTCCTCCAGTCGCTGCGGATTGCAAAGAAAAACCTCTGCTCATGCGCAAAGGCTTCTGTGATGTGCATGCGTGCGTGAGCGAAGCGACCATGCATGCGCAAAATGTGCACTTCCGTCACGATGCGAACCGGTGGGGAAGGTAAGTAGAACCCACCCCTGATGCATATCTAGAGCGCATTGATTGATCTACGCCTTTGACAAAGTGAGCTGCAGATCACAAATGGAATCATAAAATCATAGAGCTGAAAGGGATCTTGGAGGTCTTCTAATCCAACCCCCCCCCCCCCAAATCAAGAGTCCTTATTCCATTCTGGGCAAATGGCTCTCAGATCTTTTCTCGAAAACCTAGAATGGGAGCGTCCACAACTCTGAAAGGCAATCATTCTCACAGCCAGGAAATTCCTCCTTCTGTCCTAGGTTGGATCGGCTTCTGAAGAGCTTCCACCCAACGTTTCTTGTCCTTCAGGTGTTATGGGGAATAAATTGATCCCCTCTTCCCTGTGACAGCCTTTCAAGGATTGGAAGGTGACCATACATTTTTCTGCTAAGTCTGATCTTCCTTAGGCTCAACGGATCTAGTGATTAAGATGCTTACACCTTTGAATGAAGGTATTTTGATAAAGTCAGGAAAGGGACTACTAACTTATCAACCTTACAGAGTTAATTTGATCGTGGCCAGTTGGGGAGTTGACCCCACAATTTTCCCACTTCCCCGGAAAGGTCTCTGTTGACCCTTGGCTGATGCTAAATTGGCTCCTACAATAGAATGGAACAGGATTGGACAAGGACAGACATTCTTTATTCCCATCAGCAAACAAGGCATTCTGGAGTCCTTCAAGGCTTTCTCCTGGCTTTAATGAGAACAAGGAATCTCCCTGAAAACCCTCCAAATAAACCCTCTCGCTTAACCTGGTGCTGACCTTTCAACGGGGTGTTAATGACTGAGGGATTAGCACCTTTTCTCTATCTCAACCGGTTTGGGGGAGAACAAGAAGTGACAAACAAGGAGACACAATGCAAATTCCAAGGGGGATCAGACCATAATCAGAGATAAAGGAGGTCTGTCTGTTGCTTGGGTCTCTCTCTCTCTCTCTCTCTCTCTCTCTCTCTCTCTCTCTCTCTCTCTCTCTCTCTCTCTCTCTCTCTCTCTCTCTCTCTCTCTCTCTCTCTCTCTCTCTCTCTCTCATCATCTCTCATCATCTCTCTATCCATCTTTTCTCCTCTATGTACAATCTACAGCTCTCTCTCCTCCTCCCTCTCTATAATTTCTCATCTCTCTATCCATTTTTTCTCCTCTCTCAGACCTCTATACCATCTGTCTGTCTGTCTGTCTGTCTGTCTGTCTGTCTGTCTGTCTATCTATCTATCTATCTATCTATCTATCTATCTATCTATCTATCTATCTATCTATCTATCTATCTATCTATCTATCTATCTATCATCTATCTATCTATCTATCTATCTATCTATCTATCTATCTATCTATCTATCTATCTATCTATCTATCTATCTATCTATCTATCTATCTCCCCCCCTCTATTTATCCATCCATCCATTATCTATCTATCTATCTATCTATCTATCTATCTATCTATCTATCTATCTATCTATCTATCTATCTATCTATCTATCTATCTATCTATCTATCTATCTCTATCCACCCAACCCACCCACCCACCCACCCACCCATCCATCCATCCATCCATCCATCCATCCATCCATCCATCCATCCATCCATCCATCTATCTATCTATCTATCTATCTATCTATCTATCTATCTATCTATCTATCTATCTATCTATCTATCTCTCCCCCCTCTATTTATCCATCCATCCATTATCTATCTATCTATCTATCTATCTATCTATCTATCTATCTATCTATCTATCTATCTATCTATCTATCTATCTATCCCCCATCTATTTATCCATCCATCCATTATCTATCTATCTATCTATCTATCTATCTATCTATCTATCTATCTATCTATCTATCTATCTATCTATCTATCTATCTCTATCCACCCAACCCACCCACCCACCCACCCACCCATCCATCCATCCATCCATCCATCCATCCATCCATCCATCCATCCATCCATCCATCCATCTATCTATCTATCTATCTATCTATCTATCTATCTATCTATCTATCTATCTATCTCTCCCCCCTCTATTTATCCATCCACCCATTATCTATCTATCTATCTATCTATCTATCTATCTATCTATCTATCTATCTATCTATCTATCTATCTATCTATCTATCCCCCATCTATTTATCCATCCATCCATTATCTATCTATCTATCTATCTATCTATCTATCTATCTATCTATCTATCTATCTATCTATCTATCTATCTATCTATCTCTCCCCCCTCTATTTATCCATCCATCCATTATCTATCTATCTATCTATCTATCTATCTATCTATCTATCTATCTATCTATCTATCTATCTATCTATCTATCTACCTATCTATCTCTATCCACCCAACCCACCCACCCACCCACCCACCCACCCACCCACCCACCCATCCATCCATCCATCCATCCATCCATCCATCCATCCATCCATCCATCCATCTATCTATCTATCTATCTATCTATCTATCTATCTATCTATCTATCTATCTATCTCTATCCACCCACCCACCCACCCTTCCATCCATCCATCCATCCATCCATCCATCCATCCATCCATCCATCCATCCATCCATCCATCCATCCATCCATCCATCTATCTATCTATCTATCTATCTATCTATCTATCTATCTATCTATCTATCTATCTATCTATCTATCTATCATCTCCATCTCTGTCTCTCCCTCCCTCCCTCCCTCTCCCTCCCTCTTCTATTTCTCTATCTCTATCTCTCTATCATCTGTCTGCCTTTCTATCATCATAGTCATTTCAGTTTTTCTCCAAAGAAGTATTAAGGTTTTCCAAAATAGAAATTTGATGGAAGGGAAGCAGTTGTGTGGCTAGGTTCATCTGTTGCTGAAAAAAAAGAAGAAGAAGGTACTTGCACAAAATTCTTGGTTGGTTTTTTTTCCCTTGAGGAAAGATCTCGAGTTGATTGTATTATATGTCTGGACACACATCCAAATATCCACCAGTTGGGATAAAATGGATGAAAATCATCATTGAAATGTATAGACCTTCTGGAAGTCAATTCATTCAGTTCACTTGTTATTGTCAGCTTGCTTAATTCTGCCCTTTTAAGCTAGTGTGGAATCGGAAACCAATTATCCTTTGGAACACAAGTCTATGGATTTGTCCAAGATTCGTGTATTACTGAATGTACTGCTAATTGGCTGGACTTTCTCCAAAACTTTGGTTGCCTGAAGCTACAAGGGACCTGCATTACAACTAGCTCCTTCCTGTGTGCTTTTAAAGCTGCTATTGCATGGATGTGATTTGTTTGTTTTTCCTTTCTATTTTTGAATCTTTTTTATTAAACTGATTGCTTTTCATGGTAAGTGGGCTAACAAGGGCTATAAGCAAATAAATGCCACTGTGCAATTTCCACGTGAGAGCCAATTCGATCTAGTGGTTAAGACACCAGGCTAGAAAGCAGGAGACTCTGAGTTCAAGTCCCACCTTAGGCATGAAAGCCAGCTGGGTGACTTTGGGCCAATCACCAGGAGACTCCGAGTTCTAGTCCTGCCTTAGCTAAGAAAGCCATCTGGGTGACTTTGGGCCAATCACCAGGAGACTCCGAGTTCTAGTCCCGCCTTAGCTAGGAAAGCCGGCTGGGTGACTTTGGGCCAATCACCAGGAGACTCCGAGTTCTAGTTCCGCCTTAGCTAAGAAAGCCAACTGGGTGACTTTAGGCCAATCACCAGGAGACTCCAAGTTCTAGTCCCGCCTTAGGCATGAAAGCCAGCTGGGTGACTTTGAGCCAATCACCAGGAGACTCCGAGTTCTAGTCCCGCCTTAGCTAAGAAAGCCATCTGGGTGACTTTGGGCCAATCACCAGGAGACTTTGAGTTCTAGTTCCGCCTTAGCTAGGAAAGCCGGCTGGGTGACTTTGGGCCAATCACCAGGAGACTCCGAGTTCTAGTTCCGCCTTAGCTAGGAAAGCCGGCTGGGTGACTTTGGGCCAATCACCAGGAGACTCCGAGTTCTAGTCCCGCCTTAGCTAAGAAAGCCATCTGGGTGACTTTGGGCCAATCACTAGGAGACTCTGAGTTCTAGTCCCACCTTAGCCGTGAAAGCCAACCTGGCTGATTATGACTAACCTGCTTATGAAAACCACTTGGAATCCTAGCAGCTTCATTTATACAACACAGTCCCGGTTTTATATGTTAAACCTTTGGTTTTTTCCCTCCCTCTCTTGTGGCAACTGTTGTGTTAATCTATTACCTGGAGCTAGTTATGCTTTCTGGGATTGCCTGGACCCTAGAAAACAGGTGAATTCAGAAATCAAGTGAAGCTGCTATGGAAAGCAACCCTTTAGTTTAGTTCTAAGGTTTCTAAGCCCGAACAAACAACAATTGCAAAAACACCCCCAAAAGTTGCTTTTTCAATTTCGTTTTTCCTTGAAGATGTTTCGCTTCTTATCCAAGCAGCTTCTCAGTTCGAACTGAAGAAGCTTCTTGGATGAGAAGGGAGACATCCTTAAGGGAAAACCAGAAAGTCCAGTTGCCTCTTGAAAAATCAACTTTGGGACAACCACGATCTGGATGACTGAGAATCTCCATAGACAACGTTGCAAAAACTTCTCGCGTGACAAGATTGTTCCATATTCCCAACCCCGGTTCTAATCTTGGTTGTCTTTTTATTTATTTTACTTATTCCAATCTTCTCCTGTTGGCTTTCCTTTTTGTGTGTGTGTGCTGGTGTCGTTGGCCTAAAGATGCTCTTCCAATTGACAAAAACCAGACCTTCCTCAGTGACCATCTGTGGCCATGGCGGTGGGAGACTATTAAAAGCTACCTCACCGCCTTTCTGTCTCTGCGTCGGATGAATAGTTAAAAATTTATGGTTATGATTTTTTCCCCCTTTGAAAGCCCTAAATTGCCTTATCCTTCTGCAAATTGTTCCCCTTTGAATTCAAAAAATCAAACCTTTGTCTAGACTCAGCTGGGCTGTTTGCTGATGGATCTTAGTGGAATTATAACCATTTCTCAAGTGTGCACACAGATCCTTTTAGGAGAAAAAAGAGGTTTCGGATCATGGCAGGGCAATGGTTGAGGATGGGGCAGAATGAAATTAGACAAACGAAGGAATACTTGGAATATTGCATCCAGTTTTGGTCACCATATTATAGGTAGTCCTTGACTATAGAAAGCTACTTCCTTATTGTAGCCAAGAAAATGACACAGCAGTGGTGGGTTCCTACCAGTGCAGTCCACTCTATAGCACCGGTAGCGGCCCGCTGGTGACGTCACAGTACCGGTGCGGTCGGTTGCCGGTGCCTGGGCGCCGCCATTTTTTTAAAAAAATTATTTTTTTTTGAAAAAATTCTTCTGCGCATGCCCAGAAGCCGAGCTTCCGGCACTGCACATGCGCTGCCTTCCTACCCCACAGTGAGTCCAAGCAGGGGAGGATGGCTGAGGGAGCACGTGAGACGCTGAAAGAATGGGCGGCAGGAGCAATCTCCATTCCCCTCCCTTCAGCAGTCCGAGAAGCCACGAACGCGTGGTAATGATCCCAGGCATTTTCGCACGTTCGAGGCTTCTCGAGCTGCTGAGGGGAGGGGGAATGGGCGGCAGGACCTATCTCAGTTCCCCTCCCGTCAGCAGTCCGAGAAGCCACGCCCACTCGGTCACATGGCCGGCAAGCCATGCCCACCCGGTCACATGGCTGGCAAGCCACACCCACAAAATAAGCCATGCCCACAGAGTGGTAGTAAAAAAATTAGGAACCCGCCCCTGTGACACAGCTATGGAAGTCACCAACATCTTAATAAATAGACATCAAGATGTTTATTTATTTATATTAAATAAATAAACAACTTGACCAAAGGAGTAGCTTAACTCCTGATATAGCTGAACCTTCTGAACATCCAGAGATGGAAAATGAGGTCTTCAGCACGCAGAACCTGTGTTCCACAGCAGAGTGACGACCTTGGCCCCCTATCTCAAGAAAAATTAGATTTAGGGCCAAAGGAAATGGGTGAACGATGCAGGGATACCCGAATGGACACGAGGAAGTCCCATTGACCTCAGGGCCTTCTGTTTATATCTCACAGCAATCCCCAATGACAAGACTTAGTAGAAGACAATAGAAAGCCATTTCCACGTTGTAGCCAAGAAAACTACACAGCTATGGATGTCACCAGCATCTTGACCAATGGGGTAGCTTAACTCATGATATATCTGAACCTTCTGAACATCCAGAGATGGAAAGTGGGTCCTCAACATGCAGTCCCACAGCAGAGTTACGACCTTGGCCCCTAATCTGAAGAAAGATTAGATTTAGGGCCAAAGGAAAAGGGTGAACGATGCAGTGACACCCGAACGGACACGAGGAAGTCCCATTGACCTTGGGGCCTTCTGTTTATACCTCATAGCAATCCCCAAAGGGACTCCCAAATGACGTGGAAGGTAACGTAAAAAATCTTTCTGGGAATTGTTTGACAAGAACAGCCATGCCGCCGACTTGGGAATGCTGTGGACCTTTGGCTCTCCTGCATCTTCTCGTTTAGCTTACGGGGAAATGATTTCACAATCTGTTTCTTGCTCTGCTCCGATGCCCTTTATTTTTAAGCCTGCATCACGCCAGCCTCGGCCCCAGGGGATCCTACGTACGGCCTAATGGCACCAACACAATGCAGGATTTTTAACAATGGCTTCTGATTGTTTACCCTTGCCCTGTGCAAGCGTGGCCATACACAAGCATTCTTGTATTGTGATGCTCTGACCTTAGACTGGGGTGGGGAACAGGAAGGGAGTGTTCAGGTGTGTCTTGTTCAAAACCCATTGAATGTATTTTAATGTGGTTTTTCCCTTTCGCTACCCACCCGGGCGTTTTAACGACTTGAGTTAAAGCTTGCTGACTTTTGCGCCGTGTCTCCAGGATTGGGGGACTGTGCTTTAGGGATCTTTCCTATACAGCTGGTCCTCGACTTACGGCCACCATGGAGCCCGCATTTTCTGTTGCGAAGCAAGACGGTTGTTAACAACCTTTTACAACCTTCCTTTGCCACTGTCGCGAAGTGAATCGCTGCAGGTGTTAAGGTAGTCACCCGGTCGTTAAGTGAATGCGGCTTCCTCATTGGCTTTGTTCGTCAGAAGGTCGCAAAAGGGGATCACGTGACCCCGGGATACTGCGACCATCATAAGTATGAATCAGTTGCCAAGCATCTGAATTTGGATCACGTAACCATGGGGATGCCGCAATGATCATGAGCCGTGGTGGCGCAGTGGTCAGAATGCAGTATTGCAGGATAATTCTGCCCACTGTCAGGAGTTTGATCCTCACCTGCTCAAGGTTGACTCAGCCTTCCTTCCTTCCTTCCTTCCTTCCTTCCTTCCTTCCTTCCTTCCTTCCTTCCTTCGCAGTAGTTAGAAAGCAGTATTGCAGGCTAATTCTGCCCACTGCCAGTAGTTCGATCCTCACCAGCTCAAGGTTGACTCAGCCTTCCAGCCTTCCGAAAGTGGTAAAATGAGGACCCAGATTGTTGGGGGCAAGAGGCTGATTCTGTAAACTGCTTAAAGAGGGCTGTAGAGTGGTATATAAGTCTAAGTGCCATTGTTATTGTTATTGTTGTTATTGTTGTTATTGTTATTGTTGTTATTGTTGTTATTGTTGTTATTGTTGTTATTGTTGTTATTCTTATTGTTATTATTGTTATTCTATTCTATTCTATTTTATTCTATTCAGAATGCAATATTGCACGCAAATTCTGCCCACTGCCAGACATTCGATCCTCACCGGCTCAAGGTTGACTCAGCCTTCCATCCTCCTGAGGTCGGTAAAACGAGGACCCAGATTGTTGGGGGCCATAGGCTGACTCTGTAAACTGCTCAGAGAGTGCTGTAAAGCGGTATATAAGTCTAAGTGCTATTGTTATTGTTATTGTTGTTATTGTTATTGTTGTTGTTATTCTATTCTATTCTATTCTATTCTATTCTATTCTATTCTATTCTATTCTATTCAGAATGCAATATTGCACGCAAATTCTGCCCACTGTCATGAGTTCAATCCTCACCGGCTCAAAGTTGACATAGCTTTCCATCCTTCCGAGGTCGGTAAAACGAGGACCCAGATTGTTGGGGGCCATAGGCTGACTCTAGAGAGGGAATGTAAAGGACTGTGAAGCGGTATATAAATCTAAGTGCCATTGCTATTCCTATTGCTATCATATGTGTGAAAAACAGCCGTAAGTCACTATTTTCACTGCCGTTGTAAACTTCAAACGGCCACTAAACGAACCGGTTGTAAGTCAAGGACTATCTGTCATGACAGCATCTTTTATCTTTTCCTTCACTGGAAAAAAAAAAACCCTTCAGAAATGTAAGCAGGAACAGACAGGAGACAGGCTCCGAACGGCCAAAGAACAGGAAGACCAGATCCTTTTGCTATCACTCCCACCGATGCTCCTTGGTGTCAACGTCAACGTTTGATTTTCCTGATGGAAGCTCTTTTGGTCACGTTGCCAGCTTCCCCACCCACCATCTCTCCCCTCGGCCCCACCCCGGCCTGGTGGCTCCTATGTTGTAGACCCTCGGTGTTCGCGGAGGAAACAGATCTTGTAAGCAAACTTCCTGGTATTATGCCTTTTCAACAACCTCTCTCTTGATTTAGGTGTCAGAGGGCGGCTAAGAATATTCCTTGACACTTGAAAGAGACCTTCATTGTTTTCCTAATTGTTAAAGAATTGCTTCCCCCTGGTCCAACCCACGCTGGATGGGGGTTTTTTGGGGGGAGGGCGGGGGCGGGTAAGGGCAGACTGGAGCCTTGTTATTCTTATTATATTTAGACCTTGAACTATATTAAGCTTTCTGGCACTCTCCCACCCTCACGCTTTCACTTCTTAAAACAGGAAGCTAAACCTTAGCCTATTTGTATCACTCGGTTACTAGGGGGGGTTGACGAGCCGGCTTTTGGGGGGGGGGGGAGAATAAAACTCTGGGAAGAGGGAAGCTGCTGAAAAATAAACAGAGAAGGCTCTTCCAACAGAGATAAAGGGGGCTTTTATTCAAAGGTGCAATGGGGAGAAACACACACACACACACACACACACACACACACACACACACACACACACACACACACACACACACACACGAGGCTAGTGTATCTATATGGCCTTGTGAGTGCCTTGTGAGAGACTTGTAACCCTTGGCACATCCTGCTGTGTGCATAAAGCGAGATTAGAGCCCCCGATCGATGTACATCTGATTACTTTCTTTTTGTTGTTGTTGCTGTTGTTTTGGCATTCCCACCATCTCAATTCCCCTTTCAATTTGAATGTAAAAAAAGGGGGGGGCATGGTTGGCCTTCCCTTTCCTTCCCTCCCAGCCCCCACTCCAAAAGAGGAGAATGGACGGACCGGCAATATTCCCCTTATGTGAAATTGTTTTGTTTTGTTTGTTTTGCTTGTTTTATTTGTCAAGCATATATGATTAAAGCAAAGTATAAACAGTAAAATTATGATTGTATATATACATAATCTTACACACACACACACACACACACACACACACACACACACACACACACACACGTGTGTGTGTGTGTGTGTGTGTGTGTGTAACATTTTTTTTGCTGATAAATGAAAATGAAGGGAGACTATTATAGCTCTATTTCGAGCTATTTGAACCGGGATTTGAACCTGGGCAGCTTGCCTTGTAAGGCAGCAGCTTAACCTCTAGGCCACAGGCTCTCTTCCCTTATCAGCTCTTCACCAGGAAAGGGTTATATACTTTTTTTTTCCTGTCGAATCATCCTGGTGTGCCCAAATAGCCCAAAAGTTTGTTGGCTATACAAACTGCCTGGATGGTCCCTACAGGGGCCGAAAGGCAAAAATGAAGCTGTGATGTTTCCTCCCATATTTGGGCACACCAGGATGATTCAACAGGAAAAAAAAGTATATAACCCTTTCCTGGTGAAGAGCTGATAAGGGAAGAGAGCCTGTGGCCTAGAGGTTAAGCTGCTGCCTTACAAGGCAAGCTGCCCAGGTTCAAATCCTGGTGAGGGTATGGCTATCTGATGAGAGCAAAATAGCTCGAAATAGATCTATAATAGTCTCTCTTCATTTTCATTTATCAGCAAAAAAAATGTTACACATACAGAAAAATAGTTTGTCAGCTATAGAAACTGCCTGGATGGTTCCTACAGGAGCCAAAAGGCAAAAAGGAAGCTGTGATGTTTCCTCCCATATTTGGGCTCACCAGGATGATTCGACAGGAATATCCTGTCGAATATTACTACAAGCATGAATAAGAGTATAAGAGATATGAATATATGGGTACATTAGGACAGGAACGGTAGGCACGAATGTGCGCTTATGCACGCCCCTTATTCCCCTCTTAGGAATGGGGTGAGGTCGATGGTAGATAATCTGAGGTTGAAGTTTTTGGGGTTTGGGGAAGAAATTGTGGTGTTCTCCCTAACGATGAGGTGGGTTCTTTATTGATTATGGATGGATTAGACCGGAGGGCAGGTCAAGGAGTAATGGGTGGAAGCTTGTTAAAAAGAAGATCCAATCTAGAATTAAGAAGGATTTTTCGGTTGGTGAGAATAGAGTGGTGTGTGCTCCATCACTGGAGGTTTTACTGAAGGAAAGAAGGAAAAAAGAGAAGGAAGGAAGGAAGGAAAGAAAGAAAGAAAGAAGAAAAGAAGAGGGAAGGTGGAAGGAAGGATCAAGACAAAGAAGACAAGGAAGGAAGGAAGGATGGATGGATGGAAGGAAGGAAGGAAGGAAAGAAGGAAGGAAGGAGAAAGTTGGAGAGAGAAACAGAAGAAGGGATGGATAGAGGAATTTTCTCCTTAGTTCTAGGTTGCTTCTCTCCTGGATCAGTTTCCATCCGTTGCTTCTTGTCCTGCCCTCTGGTTCTTTGGAGAATAGCTTGACTCCCTCTTCTTTGTGGCATCCCCTCAAGTATTGGAAGACTGCTATCATGTCACTGTAAGCCCTTGTTTTCATTAAACGAAACATGCCCAATTCCTGCCGTCGTCCTTCGTTACGTTCTAGCTTCCAGGCCCCTAATCGTCTTCGTTGCTCTTCTCTCAACTCTTTCCAAAACCTCACCATCTTTTTTGGGTATTGGAGTAAATACAAAATAATTGCAATCACTTATTACCACCCAGAAACGGTGGCCTATGTTATTCCATTTGGGGAGGCGGGGTGGGTGGGTGGGTGCGACTCTGGCTGTAGAGCCAACTTCCGGGCCTTTCAGGGAAATGCTCTCTAGAATGAGTGTACCAGCTGAAAAAGCTCTTGAAATGGACTGCAGTTTCCTGTTTAGCAGGAATTGACAAGAATGTGCGACTTCAGCCGCTGCTGTTTGTTGCCTGGGAAGAGGGAAGAATGGGAGATAAGAGACAGCCGCTCCTGGGGCCAGATAAGCATCACGCCTGCAGACATCTTGACCACGGATCTCAACCCTGTATCTCTTCCTCCTTTCTTTATGTCCACACGGCCTGCGTCATCCTGGGGCCGAGTTAGCGCCAGCCATCCGCTTGATAACAGGAGAGATTGGGGCAGAGGGGCAAAGGCAGGGAGGGGGAGTGAGCTTTCACAGCCCAGAGAACACCTGTCTTATCAGAAGACAACAATGCGGATGAGATAAGTGTGACCTGGAGAAAAAAGGTGGAGGGAGAGAGACAGGTGCCTATCAGTTTGCAGGAGTCACCCGGGTGCCTCACGGAGTCTGCCAGTCTGCCTGGAATTCGGCAGAAGGATCTCAAGTGGGTAGAAGTCCAGTGATAAGTGGTGACATGTGCTTTGGCACTGAACGGGCATGACTCAGACGAGAAGGGTTTTACCTGGCGCGCCCATTTCAGTGGGAGGCAGATCAAACAGTTTCTCTCCCCCCCCCAAAAAAACCGAGCTGGTGAAAATCAATCTATGGATGGATCGATTTAATTTATTAATCAAATTTAGGCACCAGCCATCGTCCTCTCTTAATCACTAAGTCATTTTGGTTACCCCTTCCTGTCTAGGTGTTGACCTGGCACAACCAGTTTCTCTTTTTTCCTGAACGGGTTGGTGAAAATCAATGTATGGGTGGATAGATTTAATTTATTATTTAAATTTAATAATAATAATAATAATAATAATAATAATAATAATAATAATAATAATAATAATAATAATAATAATAATAATAATAATAATAATAATAATAACAACAACAACAACAGAGTTGGAAGGGACCTTGGAGGTCTTCTAGTCCAACCCCCCGCTCAGGCAGGAAACCCTACACCACTTCAGACAAATGGTTATCCAACATCTTCTTAAAAACTTCCAGTGTTGGAGCATTCACAACTTCTGGAGGCATGTACACAACGGAACCCAGATGGTTGCCACGATGTAAAAAGGATGTTGAGACTCTAGAAAGAGTGCAGAGAAGAGCAACAAAGATGATTAGGGGACTGGAGGCTAAAACATATGAAGAACGGTTGCAGGAACTGGGTATGTCTAGTTTAATGAAAAGAAAGATCAGGGGAGACATGATAACAGCCTTCCAATATCTCAGGGGTTGCCACAGAGAAGAGGGAGTCAAGCTATTCTCCAAGGCACCTGGGGGTAGAACAAGAAGCAACGGGTGGAAACTAATCAAGCAGAGAAGCAACTTAGAACTAAGGAGATTTTTCCTGACAGTTAGAACAATTAATCAGTGGAACAGCCTGCCTCCAGAAGTTGTGAATGCTCCAACACTAGAAGTTTTTAAGAAGAAGTTGGATAACCATTTGTCTGAAGTAGTTAGGGTTTCCTGCCTAGGCAGGGGGTTGGACTAGAAGACCTCCAAGGTCCCTTCCAACTCTGTTGTTGTTATTATTATTGTTATTAGAAGAGCAGCTGGCAATGGCGTGCGTGCCACAGAGAGGGCTCTGCGTGCCACCTCTGGCATGTGTGCCATAGGTTCGCCATCACGGAGCTATGGAGTCCTTGGCACTCTCTGTGTCATGGTTCCAAATAATGCTCCCAACCAATTCAAGACTCTGAAGCCTCGGCTTTTTCAAAAATCCAGTTTATTGGGTACATCATATCGGCACGGTCAAAATTGAAACCAACACTGAATAATTCCCACCTTTTTGGTATAATTAAAGGATAGATACTGTCCACCTCAAGGGTGGGTTTTAACTTACCTCACTGCCGGTTTGCTTCCTCCCGCGCCACGTGGCTGCGCCTCATGGGCGCGCACAGGTAGTGGCAAAAAATCCCATTAAATTACCCCCCCAAAGCCGAAAACAAGATGGTGACCACATGCACAGTGCTGGAAACTCGGCTTCTGTGCACGTGCAGAAGAAAAAAAACCGGGAAAAAATAAAAAATAAAAATAAAAAATACCCCCCTCCCCAAAGCCAAAAACAAGATGGCAACCGCATGCACAGTGCCAGAAACTTGGCTTCTGTGCATGTGCAGAAGAAAAAAAACCCAGGAAAAAATAAAAAAAAATTCTTTAAAAAAATCTGAAAAAATTCAAAGAAATATATGGCGGCGCCCATGGACCGGCACCGACCGAACCGGTCCTTTGACATCATTGTGATGTCACCAGCGGGTTGCTACTGGTTCAGGAGAAC
>JALIGW010000156.1:25000-62500 GCA_023053685.1 Diadophis punctatus similis
AGAGAGGTGATAGAGAGATAGAGAGATATAGATAGATGATATTGATAGATGGATAGAGAGAGAGAAATAGGGAGATAGGGAGAGAGAGAGATGATAGAGAGAGAGAGAGAGATAGGGCGATAGGGAGAGAGAGAGGGGCGAGAGAGACAGAGGGAGAGAGAGAGGGAGAGAGAGAGAGAGAGAGAGAGAGATGGATGGATGATATAGATAGATGGAGAGAGAGAGAGAGAGAGAGAGAGAGGTGATAGAGAGATAGAGAGATATAGATAGATGATATTGATAGATGGATAGAGAGAGAGAGATAGGGCGATAGGGAGAGAGAGAGGGGCGAGAGAGACAGAGGGAGAGAGAGAGGGAGAGAGAGAGAGAGAGAGAGAGAGAGATATGGATGGATGATATAGATAGATGGAGAGAGAGAGAGAGAGAGAGAGAGGTGATAGAGAGATAGAGAGATATAGATAGATGATATTGATAGATGGATAGAGAGAGAGAAATAGGGAGATAGGGAGAGAGAGAGATGATAGAGAGAGAGAGAGAGATAGGGCGATAGGGAGAGAGAGAGGGGCGAGAGAGACAGAGGGAGAGAGAGAGGGAGAGAGAGAGAGAGAGAGAGAGACAGAGAGAGAGAGAGAGAGAGAATGATTAGGGGCTGGAGGCTAAAACATAAGAACAGTCTAGTGAAAAGAAGCACCTGTGGTGACGTGATGGCAGTGTTCCAATATTTGAAGGGCTGTCACAAAGAAGGGGGGGTCAACCTATTCTCCAAAGCACCTGAGAAACCATGGATGGAAATTATTCAAGGAGAGAAACAACCTGGAATTAAGGAGAAACTTCCTAACGCATTCGCTGGCTGGGGAATTCTGGGAGTTGAAGTCCAGATATCTTCAAGTTGCCAAGGTTGGGAAACACTGGACTAGAGGATCATCTATCTATCTCAAGTCTAATCTTGTATGTTCTCTTCTTCTCATTGCAAAGAGATCCCATTCCCTGTGTGAGCAGCTGATCAGAATTCTCTTCTTCTCTGAAACGAGAATCGGAAGCAAAATTCTCCTTCGCTGAATTGGATGAACTGGACTTTTCTTCCAGGGTGGTGTTTTTTCCCCCGGGGTGTGTGTGTGGGAATTGGGGAAATGCTGAAATAGGAAATACTTTTGGCATACTCTCTAACTCTCAATCTACCTGCGCTGCGGAGCTTTTATCCTCTCCATCCAGTTGCCAAAGATCTTGGCATTGCTTGTGTATCATGACTTACCCTTCCTCTCTGGAGGCCGATATTAGTATTGCTTGACTGGCAGTGAAAAGAAAAGAGAGAGAGAAAAAGATATAATTGGCACGGTGCGTTTTTTAGCTCTGGCAAAGCCATAGATAATGCATTTGTTAGGGCTAATTGGAGGGAATTTTGCATCCTCCGAGACCCAAGAACACAGGGGCATTAACCACGGAAGACGAAGGCGGCAGCTTTGTCCTGGCTCCAGAGAGGCGATGCAGCATTGAGGAGAGTGGTTGAAATCCTAAGGCATTTACTGCTTGCATTAAACGAGCGCTCATTTTCCCTCTGCACTTCAAAGGAGAGAGGGGGGAGGGAGGGGAGAGAGAGAGAGGGAGAGAGAAAGAGAAGGAGAAAGAGAAGGGGAGAGACAGAGACAGAGAGAGGGAGGGAGGGAAGGAAAGAGAGAGAAAGAAAGAAATGGAAAGAGAAAGAGAGAGACAGACAGACAGACAGACAGACAGACAGAAGGAGGGAGGGAAAGAGAGAGAGACAGAGAGGGAGGGAGAGAAGGAGAGAGAGAGAGAAAAGAAAAGAGAATGAGAATGAGAGAGAGACAGACAGAGAGAAAAGGAGGGAGAGGGGGGGAGAGAAAGAGAGAGAGAGGGAGAGAGAAAGAGAAGGAGAAAGAGAAGGGGAGAGACAGAGACAGAGAGAGGGAGGGAGGGAAGGAAAGAGAGAGAAAGAAAGAAAAGGAAAGAGAAAGAGAGAGAGAGAGAGACAGACAGACAGACAGAAGGAGGGAGGGAAAGAGAGAGAGACAGAGAGAGGGAGGGAGAGAAGGAGAGAGAGAGAGAAAAGAAAAGAGAATGAGAATGAGAGAGAGACAGACAGAGAGAAAAGGAGGGAGAGAGGGGGGGAGAGAAAGAGAGAGAGAGAGAGAGAGAAAGAGAATGAGACAGACAGAGGGAAGGAGGAATATATATATATTCCTCCCTTTATATATATATATATATATATATATATATATATATATATATATATATATATATATATATATATATATATATATATATATATATATATATATATATATATATATATATATATATATATATATATATATATATATTCGAATGCAAAAAAAAAAGACTTCTAATTTCTTTCTGTCTCTAATCCTGGTGGTTTTTTTGGGCGGGGGGGGGGTGTTCGTGGGAGCCACATGATAGGGGGGGGGGATTGCTTGGGCTGTCTGATCCTAGGAAAAAGTCCAGATTCTTCAAGTCAACAGCCTAATTTATTATCTCCATGCCTCTCAGGTAAATTACATCTGAGGATTAATTTATGGCGTTTTGAAACGCTGTTGACTTATCGGGAGGGATTGCTAGCTTGCACCCAACTCCTGTTTACCTTTGAACGCCAGGAGAGTGTATCCCATGTGCAATTCAAGGGTTGGGGAGTTGGGTGTAATAATTAACAAGACATTGGAGGGGGGGTGTCATACTCCAATCTGATTGAAAGCACACAACCCAGATAGATCTGGGATGCCCCTTCATTCAACTCCAACTCTTATTCGCGTCCGATATCTAAGAAAAGCGATAAGTTCACAGTTAATAAAGATAAGAGACAACAACTCCCGTCGCAACGGCACCCCTCCTCTCTCTCCACAATTCCCGGTGCGTTTCCCATAGGCTTGCTGGCTCAGGGAAGGCACAATGATCGGATTGTTGTTTGATTAAGAAGTCAACAGATTCCTACGGGCACAACCCATGGAGGAAATCTGGTCCTCGGTGGCGGAGTTTACACAACGTGCCATCTAGCCAAAGAGAGGGGTGGGGGGGGTGTACAGGCAGGCCTCAGCTTAAAACCGTAATTGAGCCTGGAATTGTGTTTGTAAATTATGCTGGTTGTTAAGCAAGTCATCATGTGACCATGACCGATTTAACAATATTTTTTGGGGTGGTTGTTAAATGAATCGCTGTGGTCATTAAGCAAACATGGTGGACAATTTTTCTATATCTATCTATCTCTCATCTTATCTATCTTTCTATCATGTATGTATGTATGTATGTATGTATGTATGTATGTATGTATGTATGTATGTATGTATCTATCTATCTATCTATCTATCTATCTATCTATCTATCTATCTATCTATCTATCTATCTATCTATCTATCTATCTATCTATCTATCTATCTATCTATCTATCTATCTATCTATCTATCTATCTATCTTAGGACCAGGATATCCTAAGGCTTAGGACCAGGATATCCCATGGCTTAGGACCAGGATATCTCCGGGACCGCATTCTGCCTCATACTTCCCTCCGACCGGTTAGGGCCCACAGAGTTGGCCTCCTCCGGGTCCCGTCGGCCAAGCAATGCCGGCTGGCAGGCCCCAGGGGGAGGGCCTTCTCTGTGGCTGGCCCCGTGCTCTGGAACCAACTCCCCCCAGAGACCCGAACCATCCCCACTCTGCTGGCCTTCCGAAAGGCCGTTAAGACATGGCTCTTCCTGCAGGTGGGGGGGACAGCCTAACCCATTCGAGCTTACCCCCCAAGTATGTATGTTGCTGAATGGATGTTGTTGCTTTTATATTGTTTTTAAATTTTGTACTGTTTTTAAATTTTATGAAATTTTGGTTATTCTTGTATTTCTCTTTGTTGTACGCCGCCCTGAGTCCTTCGGGAGTTGGGCGGCATATAAGAATAACAAAATAAATAAAATAAATATCTATCTATCATATCTCTCTCTCATCTCTATCTATCTATCTATCTATCTATCTATCTATCTATCTATCTATCTATCTATCTATCTATCTATCTATCTATCTATCTATCATCTGTCATCTATCATCTATCTATGGCATCTATCTCTCAATCATTTTATATATACCTCCCTCCCTCCCTCCCTCCCTCCCTCCCTCCCTCCCTCCCTCCCTCCCTCCCTCTCTCTCTCTCTCTCTCTCTCTCTCTCTCTCTCTCTCTCTCTCTCTCTCTCTCTCTCTCTCTCATCTATCTATATATATAATGACTACATCTTGCGGGTGATTTGTCCCCAAAGGTAGTCACCAAACCAAACCATCAATGATTACTGATTAAACCAATTATTGAATAGAACCTTGGCATTCCAAAGATGACATGCCGGAAAACACTCGGTGTGAGTGATTGACATGTTATGCTCTACCTGCAAGCTTTGTAGAGACTTCTTGGCTGCTGTCGGCAAGCAGCATTATAGAAATATTTGCAGTGTTCTAACTTAGAGGTCAATGCATATGCACTTATGAAATATTCAACTGATATCCCTCTCATATGCAAAGAAACTCTCACTTGTGCTTTTGGAAAGAATAGAGAGATGAACACTGAGATCGAGACAATAAGGACTTCCCTGCTCATTTTATTGCTAAAAAAAATGCCTTCCCATACTGATACATTTCACTGGTTGTGAGTTTAAAACACGCAGGATTCTCAGCCACAGGGTCAGTAGCCACGGGATGTGTAGTTATCAGCACAACAATGGGCACCAGGAAGGTGAAGGGGACAAGGTAGTGTGACATCTGAAGAACAGACACATTATAGTTTCAGGATTACTTCATTTTGGGCATCTGCCTGTTTAGAAGGAGAAGCATGTGGGACCAGGAGTTGTTCCTAAGAGGTGCAATGGCCCAGTGGTCAAAGATGCTGAACTTGTCAGGTGGAAAGTCGATCGACTGGGTTTGAGACCCAACCGCCATGGGATGGGGTGAGCTCCCATTACTTGCTCCAGCTCCTGCCAAATTTTTTTAAAATCATGAACAATAAATATAACAACAACAACAACAACAACAACAACAACAACAACAACAACAACAACAGAGTTGGAAGGACCTTGGAGGTCTTCTAGTCCAACCCTCTGCTTAGGCAGGAAACCCTACACCACTTCAGACAAATGGTTATACAATCTCTTCTTAAAAACTTCCAGTGTTGGAGCATTCACAACTTCTGGAGGCAAGTTGTTCCACTGATTAATTGTTCTCACTGTCAGGAAATTTCTCCTTGGCTCTAAGTTGCTTCTCTCCTTGATTATTTATTATTTATTTATTTATTTTGGAATTCTTATATGCCGCCCAACTCCCTAAGGACTCAGGGCGGCGTACATCAGTGAAAAATACAAGAACAACCAAAATCTAAAATAGTAATTAAAACAATATAAAAATTAAAACACAATATAAGAAATCAACAACCATTCAACATCATACATACTTGGGGGGTGAGCTCGAGTGAATTAAGCTCTACCCCCCGCCTGCAGGAAGAGCCATGTCTTAACGGCTTTTCGGAAGGCCAGCAGAGTGGGGATAGTTCGGGTCTCTGGTGGAAGTTGGTTCCAGAGAGCGGGGCCAGCCACAGTTTCCATTAGTTTCCACCCATTGCTTCTTGTTCTACCTTCAGGAGCTTTGGAGAATAGTTTGACTCCCTCTTCTCTGTGGCAACCCCTGAGATATTGGAACACTGCTATCATGTCTCCCCTGGTCCTTCTTTTCATTAAACTAGACATACCCAGTTTTTGCAACCGTTCTTCATATGTTTTAGCCTCCAGTCCCCTAATCATCTTTGTTGCTCTTCTCTGCACTCTTTATCTTAAATATTCCACTGCTCTTTTTATCCCACCTGTGGTCCTTCTGTTGATCGGCCGACCTAAGTAAATATTGACTTATAATTGATGTTTGTTTGCCTCCACAGTTCTTTTTCTATTTATGATATATACTCTTCTTAGATGGTCATGGGGCTGTCCAGAATTGTGGTAAAATATATATATATATGGTGAACCTAAAATTTAAATATTCATTCTGGTCACATAAGAGGCAGTACCTTTCTTTCAAAGGATGACCCAACGAATCATAGGTTGTCTATTATTCTATCATCTTGACCACAATCTTGTAGACATGCTTATTGGCTGTTTTCTGGTCTGTGCCTTTGGCGGCTAGTACTTAGTGAATGACAGATTGCTTAATAAATAATAAAAATGTCCTTTCTACCTCAATTTCTGTGCAAACATACCCTTAAAGGTAAAGGTTCCCCTCGCACATATGTGCTAGTCGTTTCCAACTCTAGGGGGCGGTGCTCATCTCCGTTTCAAAGCCGAAGAGCCAGCGCTGTCCGAAGACGTCTCCGTGGTCATGTGGCCGGCATGACTAAACGCCGAAGGCGCATGGAACGCTATTACCTTCCCACCAAAGATGGTCCCTATTTTTCTACCTGCATTTTTACATGCTTTCGAACTGCTAGGTTGGCAGAAGCTGGGACAAGAAACGGGAGCTCACTCCGTTACGTGGCGCTAGGGATTCGAACCGCCGAACTGCCGACCTTTCTGATCCACAAGCTCAGCGTCTTAGCCACTGAGCCACCACGTCCCTTATAAACATACCCTTATATACCCTTACTGCCTCCTAAAAAGCCCTCAATCTTTTTATAAAGAAAGAGGTAATTTATTTCCCGCTTTTAGATTTCCCTAACACTAGCAGCAGAGTTGTTAAATTTCTATCTGTAGCAATTTCCTTGAGAAGAAACGAGATGTTCCATTCCTGTTGTGAGGACGCTAGGATTCCTTTTCCTGGGTTCCTATTTTACTCAAATTCCATGTTATCTTAACGTTTTATATCATCTTGCTGTTCTTCTCCCTTTTCTCGGTTTCTTTTAACCCTCAGCTTTTCAGTTATAACGGCTTTGTTATATTTGGCATAGTTTCCGAGTTGTTGTTTTGCTGATGATTGACCCTAATTACATTTGAACTTGAATTTGCTTAATATCACCCCTGAGCTAGATCAACCTAGCTGAAAGCTCGCGCCGTATCAACGCTGCACAGATTTAGGTCCGTGCTGGTAAAAACCACATTCACTTGGGATCCTCATCAAGACAAAGACTCTTAAAAGCAGTTAATGAGGATTTTAATTTCGTTTTAAATACCCCTGGTACTTGGGAGACCTTGACTGCATCAGGCTGAAAATTCTCAATTTCTTAGCAGCCTTTCTCTTAAATGTCAACAAGTGCCCCATTTTTTTTGTTGCCCTGCTAATGATTGTGTTGGGTGTGTTAACTGGAACCTTGACAGCTCGATTTCCAGATTAAGAGTTTGGGATGGAGATCCTTCCTTCCTTTATTTTATTGTAGGGGTGTATGGGGTGCTCAGGGAGGGGTAGCACCTCTGGTGTAGGGGCATGTCGTGTCCTTTTACAGCAGCTCATTTTAGGGCAGCTTTTAAGGGCAGCTCATTCACCTTTGGTCCCCACCTGTCACTCAGCTCTCACCTGTGGCTCCTAGCAGCTGTAGCATGCGCAGCGGCCACACCCCGGGCAACAGCTTCGACAGGCTGGCCAAACCAGGTTGAGAGTAGCCGTTGGGTCATCGACCTTCGGTGAGATAGGGACTTGTCTATCCCGAGCATGTGAAGACAGATTCCAGCAGACTGAGCGGATAAAATCTACTAGAATAGGTCAACGGTCATGAAGGCGGTCTCTGCAAGCGATGTGGTACGCTAAGAGCACGGCAAGACACAAAAGACGCCCTGGTCAACCACTGCACCCAGCCCATCTCCAACTGTCTCCACTCTTGTCCTGCTATTTGGAGCAAGATGGAATCTGGGAAGAGAGAGTGAAGCTGACTATGCGCACCTCTCCCTCACTTTAATCCAATTCACGCGCAAGTCTTGACATCCCCCGCAAGTCCTGTGAAAAGTCCTGTGGCGATAGGCGAGCGACAAAGCAGCAGGTGTGGATACACTGGGAGCTGTAGCTGCGGACCTGCACACAGGCGACTCAGGTCTATGATAGATGTCAAGGTCCTCTTCGAATACGATGGACGAACATCATCATCGTTTTATTGTACGATCTTCTAACATAGTGGAACTTGATCACAACTGATGTTTTTCCCCCGGGGGAGCAGACTTGCAACTAGCACAAAAGAACCTGGGTTGAGCAACTGAAGAAGAGGAAGGGGTGGGGTGGGGAATGCTTGTTGGAAACAGCCAGGGCCATACCATTTAACCAGAAGAAAAGGGGGAAGGTTGGCGGAAAGAGATCCAGAGAGTGGCCATCTGCCAGATTCCCCACCACTTACCCACCAAGTTAAAGTCGAGAGGGAATGAAAGGAGTCCAAATGTTCTCAAAAGCTTGGGCTTAGCTCTCAACTTCAGACCATGGCTTGGGTGAAGAAAGTCCTTCTCAGGGATCAGAGGTCAGCCATTTGGCAGGAAGGAAGAGCAAACCTTGAACTGGTTTTGACACAGTTCAGGACTAAAGAGGTAGAAGGAAGGGAGGAGGAGGAGGAGAGACCGGTGTCTCTCGTAGGCGGCCTGATGTTTATAGCCGAGCCTGTCCTTATCAAGTGAGCAATAAGGAGGAGTGTGAAATGAGATAGAAGCTGGGATGGGCTTGTGGAACTCAATGGCCATAAGCAAATTATTACAGGTTGGCTGGCGCCACTGTGTCTGTATCAGCTCCTTTCAATGACCGAGAGAGAGAGAGGGAGGGAGGTGGGCTACCAGGAAAATCTTGGTCAAAAATCAGGTGGCCAGTTGTCTGCATGCAAAGACAAGTAAACAACTGTTCATGTTGGGTACTCTACTTTCAAAAGGGGGCCATTGCCTGTTCTTCCTTGATTCTGCAGAGGTATATAAGCCACCATCTGTTGATTTATGATCTGCTGCATCCTTCTGAGTCCCTTCAAGGACAAGGGAGGAGGAGGAGGAGGAGAAGGAGGAGGAGTAGTGGTGGCAGGGGCAGGAAGAAGAGGAAGAAGAGGAAGAGGAAAAAGAAGAAGAGGGGGGGAGAATGAGGAGGAGAGGGAGGAGGAGGGAGGGAGGAGGAGAAGGAGGAGGAAGAAGAAGAAGAAGAAGAAGAAGAAGAAGAAGAAGAAGAAGAAGAAGAAGAAGAAGAAGAAGAAGAAGAAGAAGAAGAAGAAGAAGAAGAAGAAGAAGAAGAAGAAGAAGAAGAAGAAAGTAACAATAGTAATTGCACCTTGGGTCCAATCCCAAAACAACTGGAGCACTACTTGAATATCATCAGCTTTGACAAATTCACCAACAACCAATTGCAAAAGGCAGTTTTGCTTGAAACTGCTTACATCCTGTGATAATCCCATCAAAAACACGTCTGCATATCCCAGGTTCTTGGGAAGGACTCAATAGACGGGTAAAAATGTCAGATCTGGCCTAAAACATCCGACTGACTGTGAGACCAGCCATAATAATATATTAAACTTGTATGCTGCCGAACTCCGACAACTCTCAGTGACTCACAACAATTAAACAAAGAAATTACAGTGAAATCGATAAAAGATAAAAGATGACAAGAGTGACAGACTGGCTGGAATGAAGCACAGACTTCGTGGAGCCAAACCTTCACCGTTCTTCTGAACAACAGCAGGAATCATTATGACAATGTAGATTTTTTTACCTTCTTGAATGGTCCTGGATTTGCTGGGGTACAAAACCTAAAAGCCCATTAGTTTTTATTTAGTTGCCCAATTTAATAATTGGCCTTTCAGTCCAGAGGTTGACATACTTTTCCGCCTTCATTTCCCCCTCCATACTGTAGTAATTCTGTAGGATACAACAGTAAGGACTTTGATGGTTGATGAGCCAAGGTGGCGCAGCGGTTAGAGCCAGTACTGCAGGTCATTTTAGCTGACTGTGATCCGCAGGTCAGTGGTTCAAATCTCACCGGCTCAAGGTTGACTCAGCCTTCCATCCTTCCGAAGTAGGTAAAATGAGGACCCAGATTGTTGGGGGCAATATAAATATACATTGCTTACTGGTGTAAACCGCTTAGAATGTGCTTCCACTGTGAGGCGGTATATAAATCTCACAAAATAATAATAATAAACTGTCTTAGCTTTAGTCTTCCCAAGTCAGAACAGAATAACAGAGGTGGAAGGAAGGGACCTTGGAGGTCTTCTAGTCCAACCACCTGCTAGAGCAGAAAACCCCATACCATTCCAGACAAATGGTTGTCCAATCTATTCTTAAAAACCCCCAGTGATGGAGCACCCACAACTTCTGAAGGAAAGCCGTTCCACTGGTTAGGAAATTTTCCTCACTGTTAGGAAATTCCTCCTTACTTCTAGGTTGCTTCCCTCCTTGATTAGTTTCCACCCGTTGATTCTTGCCTTGCCTTCTGGTACTTTGGAAAAATAGGTTGACCAATTCTTTGCGGCAGCCCTTCAAATGTTGGAAATATTCTTTTCACTAGGCTGGACATACCCAGTTCCTGCAACCGTTCTTTATATGTTTTACCTCCAGCCCCTTAATCACTTTTTATTGCTCTTCTCGGCATTCTTTCCAGAGTCTCATCACCTTTTGTCCATGGCCTTCATCACCAAGTCACTTTGGCTTGGAAAGATCTCCCTGTCAGAAAGAGGCTCCTGTGTGTTTTCTTAAATCTTATTTCATTGTCATCAAGTAATTCTTTTGACTTACTCTTGGTGGTGTTTTTGAGCTTGTTTTATTCTTAGTGGAGGCAGAGAGTGGAGGCTAATGATACAATTATTTCCATCAGTCTGACACAGCGCTGAGTCTGACGCAACCATGGCTACCTGCACACCCAACCTGAAGAGTTCCCATGGAAGGAGCTTGAAAAGTTAGAGAAACTGATGGAGTGGGGATGACAGAATGAAAAAGGGCACTTAATGCATCCCATGGCTTCTCGGAATTAAATAAACACAAGAATGCAACACACACACACCCAAGTTTGTCATTCGAATTCCTTTCCTCTATTTGAAGGAGAACCCCAGATGTGCTTTTCCCAAAAGGCAACTGAGCTTTCTTTGTTTGTCCTTGAAGACATTTCACTTCTCATCCCAGAAGCTTCTTCAGCTTCTTCAGTTGCGTTTCAGTGAGAAGGGAAGATGCTTCTGGGATGGGAAGTGAAACGGCTTCAAGGAAGAACAAAGGAAGTTCCGTTGCCTTTGGAAGAAGCACCTTTGGGACAACCATGACCTGGATGACTGAGAATCTCCACAGACATTTGAATGAGAAATTAAAAAATTGTAAAAACATCAGATGAAGACTTGGATTCTACCATATTTAGAGAACATGTCGCGTTTGGTTAATTCTGAGGATTATTTTTCATTCATGATGGATTTTTCCCCCTCCTAACCTGAGCTAAAAATGGAGGCTTCCATCAAAGGTCTGCCCCTAAAAATTACCCATTGTCTGTTTCATCTTCCCATCAATCACGCAGGTCCATTAGAATGTAGACATGTGAGTTCTTTTAAAAAAAACACCACACAAAACAAAACGTAATCACCCAGCAGGGAAAGAGAATGTTTAAAACCAGATTCTGGCTGGTTGTTGTTGTTGTGGTTGTGGTTGTTTTGCAGAGTTTCATTGCCGAGACAACATCTTTTCTAACTGGAGCTGTCCCTGGTCCTGATTGCTGTTTGTCTGAGCTTGGTTAAGTAAGACTGAGCCAGCAGTGAACTGTTTATGTTGACCTTTCCTATCTTAGTGTGACATAACAAACCTTCACTTGATGGATTTGACTGGACTTGTCTTGATCAGAATGATTTGATTTTCTTTAATTAGATCTGCCCAATTTATCCCTCTCTCTCCCATGAGTTTGAAGCCCTGATAATGAATGGAGGGATCAACAGACCTAGCAAAAATAGGTTCTCTGAAAATTTCTTTTTCAGAAAAGATTTTTTTTGTTAATTTTTTTTTAGAAATATTCTTTTTGAGCATCTCCCACAAACTGCAGGAAAATTTTGGTTCTGGATACTATTGAGTCAAATGCCTTCTCCACCTGCACTCTCTGTGAATAATTGGAGAACAAGATGAATTAAATCTATGTATATTTGAACTGGACCATTCTCAGTTTTTTGATTAGCATTTTGTTATATAAATATTTGGAATAAGGAGAGATATAAATGTCTCCTTGATACAGCAAGGAATTGAATTCTTGTGCTCTCCCCAGATTCAATTATCTGCTTAAAGTAGAATCCAATCTCCCAATGGATTTTATTGTACTTAGAGTTATGACTAAAGAACTCTCAACCACACTCACTCTTCTGACAGGCAGTTATTGAGTAAGTGATGTATCTTAGTTACAGTTTCTTTGGTGAGAGAGGGCTGGTGAAAAGGAACTAATGGCAAGCTACCTCCATTCAGGTGTGACTTCCCCATGCAGTATTAGTATATCATGTGAACAAAACACTAAAAAAAGAGAGAGTACATTATTCGTTTTCCTTCAAGCATTAATTGATCACAAGTAGTTGACAAGATGGATATTGAACAGCCTTTCCAACTGAATGACTAGGTTCACAAAAACATACCAGACCAGGTCAGTTAAAGACATGGATGGTGCATTCACACAATGACATAATAACCTGAGTTTATTTTAATCCCAGTTAGATATTTTTGTGAATTAGCACATTGTATTGTGAGAAGCCAAGCCTGTTTAGTGTAGGTTATTGTACACTGTAATGTGCAAATCTAGAAGATTGCCAGTTTAATAGAATAGAATAGAATGGAATGGAATGGAATGGAATGGAATAGAATTCTTTATTGGCTAAGTGTGATTGGACACAAGGAATTTGGTGCGTATGTTCTCAGTGTACATAAAAGAAAAGATACATTTGTCAAGAATGATTGTCATAGGGTTCAAGTAAGCAATCAGGAAACAATCAATATTAATATAAATCATAAGGATACAAGCAACAAGTTACAGTCATAGAGTCATAAGTGGGAGGAGATGGGTGATAGGATAATAGGTAATAGCTGGGCTAGAAGTGTGTTTTGAGAATACAACCTATGATCCAGCGGTGAAATCTACTTACCTTTCCTACCGGTTCGGAAGCGCACGATTTGCGCACACGTGCTCGCTTCCCTCATGTGTGCCTCCCCGTCACGCGTGCTTTTTCACCCCCTGCGCATGAGCAGAAGGCTTTGCACATGCGCAGAGGGTTAAAAAAAGAAAAGGCGGCATCCTGGTGGGTGGGCGGAGCCTCACGCTGCCGCTGCTACTAGTTCTCCGAATCACCGGCAGCTGCCGCTACCCGTACACCCAAACTGGGCCGAACCGGTAGCATTTCACCCCTGCTATGATCCTAGTTAAACAAAGATTCAGAAGGAATGGTTGGAAGAACGGAACAATCAAAGATGGAGAAAACTGGTCAATTCACTCTTAATGACATTTGATTTCAGGCTGACTTTTAGTCTTAGTATAGTTTACCAATAATTCTTTCTTTTCGAGAATTGGAAGCCAAAGATTAGCTGCCGACTTTTGACATTCTTCCGCAAGCCAGAATGGTCCATTAGTTAATTACTTACTGGTGGTGACCTTTTCTAAGAAGTCTTTATGACCGATGCATTAATAACCTCTTCTTTGTGCAGCAATTAACATTATAAGGCCTTCATTCTTCATTATAAACTGGGTTGGTGGAGGAGGGAGGCTGCTAGGGTTCATGAGCTGGATCTAGAAGCCATGAGATCTTCCTTCAACACCAGGAATGGAACACAATTTCTAGCATACATGAAAACAGCAAGCTAGCTTGGGGATAACCGCAAGCAACCACTGATACTATCTCCTGGTCGCTAGTTTCTACTAGAGTGGTCTCAACAACAACACCAGGAGGGTATGTTCAATTCATTGGGTTGAGCTGCAAAGGACAAAACTGAAATTTAATTTAATTTAATAAACGTTCTTATAAGCCGCCCAATCCCGTAGGACTCAGGGCGGCGTACAGCATAGATTTATTTATTTATTTATTTATTTATTTATTTATTTATTTATTTATTTATTTATTTATTTATTTATTTATTTATTTATTTATTTATTTATTTATTTATTTATTTATTTATTTATTTATTATTTGTTCTTCTATGCCACCCTACTCCCAAGGGACTCAGGGCGGCGTACATCACTTTTAGGAGAACATCAATAATAAGCAGTAATTTAAAAACAACAATAAAAATATACAAAAATTAAGAAATAGATAAGAACAATAACATAAAAGCATCATAATTTTAAAAACAATACATTATTTTAAAAAAGACCACTCATTCATGGGGGAATCTGATCTTCTTTTTCACCCCGCCTGCCGGAAGAGCCATGTTTTTACGGCTTTATGGAAGGCCAGTAGAGTGGGGATAGTCCAGATCTCTGGTGGGAGTTGGTTCCAGAGGGATGGGGCTCCCACAGAGAAGGCTCTCCCCCTTGGCCCCACCAACCGACATTGTTTGGCCGATGGGACCCGGAGGAGGCCCACTCTGTGGGACCTAACTGGTCGTAGGGAGGTGTGTGGTAGGATGCGGTCCCGAAGGTAGCCTGGTCCAGAGCCATGTAGGGCTTTAAAGGTCAAAACCAACACCTTAAATTGCGACCGGAGACTAATAGGCAACCAATGCAGCTGGCGGAGAATGGGTGTCACGTGGGTATATCTCGGCACACCCACCACAGCTCACGCAGAGTCAATTATTGACTCTTTTTTAAAAAGTTTTTTATTTATAACACAAAAAGACAAAACATACATAAAACGTAGCGACACGACGGATCTTTATCTAGTATAGATATTTACATTCCCTTAATTTTACATCATTGTTTATCTTAAACTACAAAATCAAAAACAAGTCACAATTTCAATTTTGCTTTGCATCTGCACCAATTTAGTTCGTTATCTTGGATCTCCTTTTCCCTAACCAACAATATAATTTATTCCAGGTTTCAAAATATTCAGTTTGATCTTTCCCTTTTATTTCTGACGTTAGTCTGTCCATCTCCGCGCATGTTAGTATTTTCCGTAGAATTTCCTCCTCCGTGGGTGTATCTTTGTTTTTCCAATTCTGAGCAAAGGTTATCCTTGCCGCAGTCAAAATATGTAGCATTAAATACAATTTATTTTTATCATATTTGTCTATTGTTATTCCTAATAAAAACAGTTCTGGTTTGAGATCCAACTTCATATCTAGAATTTCCTCCATCCATTGTTTAAGTATTATCCAGAATTTTCGTGTGTTTTTTTTTGGCATTCCCACCACATATGATAGTATGTACCAGGTAGTGTTTTACATTTCCAACAAATTGGTGAAAGATGTGCACCCATTTTGGCTAGCTTTGTTGGTGGGAAATGCCACCTGTAAAACATCTTGTGGAGGTTTTCTTTATAGGAAGTTGCTAAAGTCAGTTTTCGATTATTGACTCTTAGCGTGGTGATGGTAGCCTACAATAAGAAATACAATGTGCTTCCTAAAAATCAGTTTAAATTATTGCTGTCCTATCAAGTAAGGGGTTTGGGTCATTGCTGTTTTGAATCAATCAACCAAGCAGGGTTCGGGAGAACCAATCTTAAAATCAAATCAGATGACCTTTGAAATCAGCCGGGGGGACAAATGCTTGAATTCTTTGAAGGTTAAAACTGACACCATCAATTATGGCAGGAAATAAATAGGAGTTTGGCAGCCTGTTGAGCCCTTCTAAGATCAGCGCAACTTGTTCTGAACGTTGAATTGATGTTGTCTTGTGTTAGCTATCACCCTTTTGGAGCTGTTTCTTAAAAAAAAAGAAGAAAAAAGAAAAAAAAGAAAAAAAAAGAAAAAAAAAGAAAATGACTTTCTCCAGGGTTTTTTTTTTTAACCTAGATTGGAAGTAGCCAAACTGGAAGTAAAAAACCCCCCAACAACTTGTAAAAGAAAGAATTCAATGAGGTCAATGCCCTCGCAGCTTCATTAAAGACCTCGAGCAATGTTTCTCGGAGTCATGGCTTAATCCATGATTGAGCTCTGGGTGGGAATGTCACCCTCCTCGCCCTGTTGCTACTGATCTACAGATAGCTGGAAGCATAACCTGGGAGTAACAGACACTGATAGGCATCGGAGACTGTCGCTAGTGAAGGGTTTGTAGAACTATAAACCTTTATGGCAATCCCTTCCAGGGCCTTTTCAAAGTTGGAGGCTATCTTGTCCCAGATCTTCTGAAGAGTCCGTAGGGGGGGGGGAATATAATCAGAGAGAGAAAAAGTCAAGTTTCAGGCATTGTAATGAAAGGTAGGCTCACAACAAAGAGCTTGTAATCCTCTATTTTATCCCGAGGAATTACACTGGCTTGACTTCTTTGGTCTTTTCATCTCCAGGGTTGTGGTGGCTGTAGGCAGCAGCCAGAAAGAGGCAAGAGGTGACATAATTCTCACTAAGTTTGCTTGGGGACTCCCACTTGTCACATTCATCCCGAAGGGTCCCCTTTTTCTTGCCAGCTGTCAATTCCCTGGGGAGGGAACAAGGTGCCCATTTCACATCTCCTGGGTGAATTTTCTCTAACTGAAACTTGGAAATTGTTTAATGAGAAAGGTTTAAGATCTTCTCCTTCTCCTCCTCCTCCTCCTTCTCCTTCTTCTACCTCGTCCTTCTTCTCCTCCTCCTCCTTCCTTGTCCTTCCTCCTCTTCCTCTTCCTCTTCCTCTTCCTCTTCCTCTTCCTCCTCCTCCTCCTCCAACTCCTCCACCTCCTCCTCCTCCTCCTCCTCTTCTTCTTTTTCTTTTCTTCTTCTTCTTCTTCTTCTTCTTCTTCTTCTTCTTCTTCTTCTTCTTCTTCTTCTTCTTCTTCTTCTTCTTCTTCTTCTTCTTCTTCTTCTTCTTCTTCTTCTTCTTCTTCTTCTTCTTCTTCTTCTTCTTCTTCTTCTTCTTCTTCTTCCTCCTCCTCCTCCTCCTCCCTCCTCCTCCTCCCCCCTCCTCCCCCCTCCTCCTCCAACTCCTCCTCCAACTCCTCCTCCTCCTCCTCCTCCTCCTCCTCCTCTTCTTCTTCTTCTTCTCCTCCTCCTCCTCCTCCTCCTCCTCCTCCTCCTCCTCCTCCTCCTCCTCCTCCTCCTCCTCTTCCCACACAAACTCAAACAACACCCCAAAGTTATAATCAGCTCCTTTTGTTCTGAAAAATAGTGTTATCGCAGATTCTACAGATATATGTAGGTTGGATAAGCAGAAAATAATACCCGGCTGGATCCCCAAGGGACGGTTTTTCATGCTCTTTTCTGGGAAGCTGATAAGCCCCCCTCCTTTAGATTTATGACTTCCCTCCTCCTGTTTACTGCCTTGTTTCTTTTCTTCAGCACAAAGCATCAACATCAGATTAGAAGTACGCCAGGGGAGCTAAACAACCTATTCATAACATCATACAGCCATGTAAGGCTGACACCCCTCCCTCCAAAAGATGGAAGTATTTTTAGCGGTTGTGAAAAGACCACCCTGGTGTCAACCGGGTTTCACTGTTGTCTTTGCTTGCCAGTTGCGTTCCATGGCCTCCGTCTTGTTTTAAATCAAGCTATGATTGAGTCGGTAGCACGATGGGCTACGTGGCTGGATGAGATCAGGCAGATCTGAATCCAGGATGGATGCAAAGAACAGGAAGCAAAAATATGGGTGGGGTATCATATTGACATGACACGATATGATATGATATCATATCATATCATGTCATATCACAGAGTGATCAATGCCTGGAATGCACTACCTGACTCTGTGGTTTCTTCCCCAAACCCCAAAAACTTTAACCTTAGACCAGTGTTGGCGAACCTTTTTTTCCTCGGGTGCCGAAAGCGTGTGTGCGCACGCTATCGCACATGCGCGAGTGCCCACACCCATAATTCAATGTCTGGGGAGGGCAAAAACGGCCTCCCCCGCCCCCCGGAAGCCCTCTGGTGGCCGGAAATGGCCCATTTCCCTACTTCTGGTGGCTCCAGTAGGCTTCCCTGGAACCTGGGGAGGGCGAAAATGCCCTCTCCCGCCCCCCGGAGGCCCTCCAGAAGCCAAAAACTGCGCGTTGGAGCTAAGCTAGGGCAACGGCTCGCGTGCCGGCAGATATGGCTCCGCGTGCCACCTGTGGCACACGTGCCATAGGTTCGCCATCTCTGCCTTAGACTGTCTACAGTCGACCTCTCCCCATTCCTAAGAGGTCTGTAAGGGGCGTGCATAAGCGCACCATTGTGCCTACCGTCCCTGTCCTACTGTCCTATTGCCTAATTTACCTGTACCTACTTTGCTTTTGTTTATGTTTATACCAATACCTTCTATCTTGTACAGGTCTGACAAACAAATAAATAAATAAATAAAATAAAATAAATCATCTTAAGAAAACCCAAAAGGGCATTTAACTGTAGAATTTAGCTGGAAGTGATGCTTAATTTCCAGGTAGTTGCCACGTAATGCACCTTACCTTCAAAAGGAGATAGCTGTGCGTCAATTAAATCCAGAGTTTAAAATGGCAGAGTTTAAAATTAAGAAGGCAATCTTAAACTGTGGATTTAGAGCCAGTTTAGTCTAGGGGTGAAGGCTGACCAGGCTGGAGACTAGGAGAGTGTAAGTTCTAGTCCCGCCTTAGCCATGAAAGCCAGCTGTGGATGGCTTTAGGCCAGTTACTCTTTTTCAGCCTAACTCACCTCAAAGGGTTGCTGTTGTGTGGAAAACAGGAGGGGGAAAGTGTGTTAGGCATCTGTCTCGCCTTGTGTTGCTTGTAAAAAAAATTAATTTAATAGATTTGTATGCCGCCCAACTCCCGAGGGACTCTGGGCGGCTGACAACATAAAGCAATAAAGGCGGGAAACAAGCAGAACAAATAAATACATAAAATGGGTTGGCCTTTTTCTTTAGATGGGAAGATGCATTGCATCACAAATGGTTCAAAGGATATTATTTACAGTATTTAGATAGTTTAAAGCAGAGCTCTTCAAACTTGGCAACTTTAAGACTTGTGGACTTCAACTCCCAGAATTCTGGGAGTTGCTGAAGTCCACAAGTCTTAAAGTTGCCAAGTTTGGGGACCCCTGGTTTAAAGAATCCACTCTCTTCCTTGCCAAACTCAGCATCCTTCCATTCTGTACATCAGAGGCAGCCTAAATTAGCACATTGACTCTAGATTGACTCTTCGAATAGATGACAAGATCTGTGATTCACAGTTGAAATGTAGAGCCCATTGCTTGGCTGTTTGTTTGGGGATGTTTCACTGTCTGACAAAGTAACATCTGGTGATGTTATCTAGTCACGTGGTCTACAAGCAGGCAACCAAGCTCAAAGAGCAATAAGGACTCCTCCATCTCATATTGACTGTGGATTTTATCTCGGTTTGTTTCCTCCTGTGAGCTACCCAAAGTCATCTTGGGTAGATGGGTTGGGTGGTCATTGAAAGTATTATTAAAGTAAAAATGATTGCTTCATCTTGCTCAGCTAGGCAGGGCAGTTGAGATGGACAAAGCTTCAGGTGATGACAGTGGCACTATGGGTTGCAACCCAAGGCAGAGTGAACAGCATTTATTTATTTATTTATTTGTTTGTTTGTTTGTTTGTTTGTTTATTTATTTATTTATTTATTTATTTATTTATTTATTTATTTATTTATTTTTGTCAAGTATGTGTTGGTAATATACATAGATATAACATTGTTTATATACATAAAATGAGTACTGATAAGAGGGAACATTAGGACAGGGATGGTAGGCACGCTGGTGCGCTTATGCACGCCCCTTACTGACCTCTTAGGAATCGGGTGAGGTCAACAGTGGACAGTCTAAGGGTAAAGTTTTGGGGATTTGGGGAAGAAACCACAGAGTCAGGTAGTGAGTTCCAGGCATTTACCACTCTGCTGCTAAAGTCGTATTTTCTACAGTCAAGTTTGGAGCGGTTCACTTTGAGTTTGTATCTGTTGTGTGCGCGTGTATTGTTGTGGTTGAAGCTGAAGTAGTCGTTGACAGGAAGGACGTTGTAGCAGATAATTTTATGAGCTATGCTTAGGTCGTGCCGAAGGCGACGTAGTTCTAAGCTTTCTAAGCCCAGGATTTCAAGTCTGGTTGCGTAAGGTATTCTGTTGCGAGTAGAGGAGTGGAGGACTCTTCTCGTAAAGTATCTCTGGACACTTTCTAATGTATTCTAATGTATTCTAATGTATTTGTGTCTGATATGATATCAAGAGGACCACAAATGTGTGATGATCTTATTGTGCACATACTTACATTTCAATGCACACAAATAGAAGAGAAGAGAAGAGAAGAGAAGAGAAGAGAAGAGAAGAGAAGAGAAGAGAAGAGAAGAGAAGAGAAGAGAAGAGAAGAACAGAGTTGGAAGAGACCTTGGAGGTCTTCTAGTCCAACCCCCTGCTCAGGCCTATACCATTTCAGACAAATGGCTGTCCAATCTCTTTTTAAAGACTTCCAGTATTGGAGAAAACAAATTTGCTTCTTAGTTCTAGGTTGCTTCTCTCCTTGATTAGTTTCCACCCACTGCTTCTTGTCTTGCCTTCAGGTGCTTTGGAGAATAGTTTGACTCCTTCTACGTGGGAGAAAACAGATTCCTGAACCTATTGTCTGTGTGGTCATCACAGGTGGCCAAAGGCATAGACCTCTGGCTCTTATTTTGCACCAATTTTCCCCAAGTCTTCACTAAACCTTGATGATCAAGTGCATCAATTCCCAAACACCAAGCTTGGATTTGCTAGTGCTCCAGGCAAGGCCAAATAACATCTCTCAGCATTGCTTACTATTGGCCATGTTGCCTGGAAGCTGTGGAGAATTTTAAAAACTTGATTGATATGGATACCATTTTGGAATAAACTGAAAAGTCCTGGCGAGTGCATGTTTCAGATATCCAAGCTAGCTTCTTAAAAACAGAGAGACTGAGTAAAGAAAATGACTTATGTTCGTGTGCTCCCATTGTGTATGCAAGCGGGACTAAATCTTGTTTTCTCTTGTATTAGTCTAATTAAGCAAGCAGGCAGAAGCCTTTTGCCCAATTAAGATTTACAACAAAAAGCCGAGTGTCTCTCTCTCGAGTCCCATTTGGTCTCTAGGAGATGACAATGGCAGGAAATGAAATGAAGAGCTTTTCTCTTGCCGGCCTTAGTGGAGTCTGGTTTCTTGAAATTAATGATTTCCACCATTCTCTTCTGTTAGTGTTCGTTTAAGAGAATAACAGAATAATGGAGTTGGAAGGGACCTTGGAGGTCTTCTAGCCCAACCCCCTGCTCAAGCGGGAGACCATCTGCTATTCTGGACAAACGGCTGTCCAGTCTCTTCTTAAAAGCCTCCGGTGATGGAGTACCCACAACTTCTGGAGGCAAGTTGTTCCACTGGTTTGCTGTTCTCACTGTTAGGAAATTTATCCTTAGTTCTAAGTTGCTTCTCTCCTTGATTAGTTTCCATGCATTGCTTTTTGTTTTGTTTTCTGGTGCTTTGGAAAATAGGATGAGCCCCTCTTCTTTGTGGCAGCCCCTGAGATATTGGAAGACTGCTATCATGTCACCCTATCTATCTATCTATCTATCTATCTATCTATCTATCTATCTATCTATCTATCTATCTATCTATCTATCTATCTATCTATCTATCTATCTATCTATCTATCTATCTATCTATCTATCTATCTATCTATCTATCTATCTATCTCTCTATCTCTCTATCTATCATCTATCATCTACCTACCTACCTACCTACCTACCTATCTCTAGCTTCTAGCCCCTTAATCATCTTTCATCTATCTCTCTATCTCTCTATGTCTGTCTGTCTGTCTGTCTGTCTGTCTGTCTGTCTGTCTGTCTCTCTGTCTCTATCTGTCTGTCTCTGTCTCTGTCTCTGTCTCTCTGTCTCTGTCTCTGTCTCTGTCTCTGTCTCTGTCTCTCTCTCTCTCTCTCTCTCTCTCTCTCTCTCTCTCTCTCTCTCTCTCTCTCTCTGACTGACTGTCTATCATCTATCATATTTCTTAATCACCCATCTCTGCCAGACAGGAGCTTTGTGCAGTATCACTAATTAAGACCGAAGAAGACCAAAGAACATGATGTTCATTGTAATTTGCTATTAAATTGGGGGGGGGGGAAATTGAGACATTTTTACATCTGAGGTCTCCCCCATGTATGTATGGTGTTGTATGTGTTTCTCTTTTAATTTTTTTAAAATTGTTTTTAAGCGTTTTTATTCTCTGGTTGTTCTTTAAAATGCTGTACGCCGCCCTGAGTCCTTAGGGAGTAGGGCGGCATAGAGGAACTCCAAAATAAGATAAATAAAATAAATAAATGTAAGTTGCACACACCCGAAGAATGTGAGATGTCCCACAGGAGTCCAACTGGATTCATCGATCAGCCCTTTAACTCCTCTATCGCTTTTGTTCCTGCGATATGATAAGGCTGCAGTGAGGTTAAAACTTGTGTGAAAATGAATAAAGGAGGTGCCTGACCTAGTTCTTAATTTGGGATAAACCGCTGCCTCCTGGCACCAGTTTAATACCATTAAACCTCAACCAGAGTCTTTCAATGCCTAATTAGTTTGTCTTTGAGTTTTTGTTCTGCTGGTTGAGTCTTATATTCTTCTTTCTTTGCTCTGGTCTCCTGGAGGATTGTTGCTAGCTATAAAGATAAACAAAATAAGCTTTGCATGATAGGGCTTTCAGATCAAAGCAAGGCTCCTGGCAAGGACCCTATTCTTCTGCCAATTTATGAGGTCAGATAAGGTTCTCCAGAGATTGCCTACAGGGTGGTTAAGACTTGAGGCGGGAAACATACAGAAATGACCTACTTCTAAGCATTGCTTGCCCCATGTGATAAATCCTCCTGCATTTGATGAGGCTCAGACCATGGCCTGATATTCTGGAAAAGGCCCTGGTGATCCTCCCTTCACTGGATCATGCTTTTACTCATAGCTGCTTGCTCAGGATCTCATTTGCGCAAGGAAATCTCTTGGAATGAAGGGGAGAGGCAAGACAGTCCAAGGCGTTCATTTCATTGTCATCTCCTAGACCAGGGGTCAGCAACCTGCGGCTCTGGAGCCGCATGTGGCTCTTTCATCCCTCTGCTGTGGCTCCCTGTCGCTGGTCGGCTCCACAATTGATAGGGCTTTCGGTTAGGACAAGTAGAGGAAAAAAGATGCCGTGCTAGGAGGAGACTCTATGGTGGGGGAACTGGATTTCCGGTCAGCTCCAGAATTGAATGGGGGGCTTCCGGTTAGGATCTCTGTGGTTCTTTGAGTGTTTAAGGTTGCCGACCCCTGTCCTAGACCAAGTGGGACTCATGCAGATGGGAGAACTGTAGATGGAGAAATGGGCTGGCACAAGAAAAGTTCACCAGCCCAAGAAGGCAGCACTGTGGGTTCAGAGTTGATGAGACAAATCTCATGTTATATTGAACTTGCCAATGTTTGTGAAAGCCAACCTTAATGAAATGAAGATTCTCTGATAGAACAGAATAACAGAGTTGGAAGAGACCTTGGAAGACCTTTTAGTCCAACCCCCTTCTCAGGCAGGAGACCCATTTCAGACAAAGGGTTGTCCAATTTCTTCTTAAAAACTTCCAGTGTTGGAGCACCCACAACTTCTGGAGGCAAGTCGTTCCATTGATAGTTTTCACTGTTAGGGAATTCTTCCTTAGTTCTAGGTTGCTTCTCTCCTTGATTAGTTTCTTGTCTCGCCTTCTGGTGCTTTGGAAAATAGGTTGACCACCTCTTCTTTGTGGCAGCCCTTCAAGGAAGTCCGCTCTCATGTTACCCCTAGTCCTTCTTTTTACTAGACTAGACATACCCAATTCCTGCAACCGTTCTTCATGTTTTAGGCTCCAAGCCTTTAATCATCTTAGTTGCACTTCTCTGAACTATACCTTTTCAAATGAATAATTGTCCGGTCTCTTCTTGAAAGCCTCCAGTGATGGAGCACCCCCAGCTTCTGGAGGCGATCCATTCCACTGATTAACAGTTCTCACTGTCAGGAAATTTCTCCTTAGTTCATGTTTTGCTTCTCTCCTTGATTAGTTTCCACCCATTGCTTCTTGTCCTGCCCTCAGGTGTTTTGGAGAATAGCTTGACTCCCTCTTCTTTGGGGCAACCCCTGAGATATTGGAACACTGCTATCATGTCTCCCCTAGTCCTTCTTTTCATTAAACTAGACATAACCAGTTCCTGCAACCGTTCTTCATATGTTTTAGCCTGTAGTCCCCTAATCATCTTTGCTGCTCTTCCCTGCACTCTTTCTAGAGCATCAACATCCTTTTTATATCATGGTGAACAAAACTGGATGCAGTGTTCCATGTGTGGTCTTACCGAGGCATTACAAAGTGGTACTAACACCTTACATGATCTTGAGTCTATCGCTCTGTCAATGCAACCAAATGTATCTGTTCTTGCAGGTGGGGGTTGGGAGGGGTAACTTGATTCTCCAAAACCTGGTTTTGGATCAGCTGTATCTGTAATCCTCAATGGAGGTTACTGTTGGAAGTTTTAGAAGGGTAACTGGGTCCCTCAAAGTCCTTTCTGTGCTGGGATTGGCTGGCCTACCTGGAATTAGCCTAGACCAGGGGTAGGCAAAGTTGGCTCTTCTATGACTCGTGGACTTCAACTCCCAGAATTCCTGAGCTAGCATGATTGGCTCAGAAAGTCTGGGAGTTGAAGTCCATGAGTCATAGAAGAGCCAACTTTGCCTACCCCTGGCCTAGACAGTTGAGTCTAAAAAATGCATTTCCTTTGAGAAGAACACGGAGAAGTGGGGGTTGGAAAACCTGTCAAAATGGCATCTTCCAGCACAGGCTAAAGGCTGCCTTAGTGACATGCCTTGGTTTGTCCAAACTGGTTTTCTTGTCCAATTAAGTCAGAACAGCCTTATGCACTTAAAGCTCCTTCTGATTCCCCGAAGGGAAATGCCAAACCTGTCAGAGAAAACAAACAGGGGTTTTTCTTAGCCTGTGTGTGTTCTGATTAACAAACCTATTAGGCTATAAAACCTGGGACCTCTGCTTTCTGGATAAGAGGGTACATTAGAAAGCTGTTGACAGCTTCTAAGGTTGACCCTTTACACAGGAGCTGGAAAGCTATCAGCAAGTCTGGGGACAAGCACCAGGACTGAAATAACAACAACAACAACAACAACAACAACAACAACAACAGAAAGTCATAGAAAATGAAGAAGTTAAATTGCTCTGGGACTTCAGAATTAAAACAGACAGGCACCTGCCAGGTAACACCCCAGACTTAACAATTGTCGATAAGAAAGACAAAAAAGTCTGATGTGGTAGTGCCTGGAGACAGCAGAATAGATATAGGGCAGCGGTGGGTTGTTGCCGGCTCGGACCGGTTCTTTAGAACCAGTAGCGGAAATTTACTGTCGCTCGCCGAACCGGCAGCGATGACCGGCGGTCCACGCTCCCGAACCGGTCCTCCGGTCGCCGCGGCTTGCAAAAAAAACCCTCTGCGCATGCGCAAAGGCTTCTGCGCATGCGCAGAGGGTCATTTTCGAGTGTTTTGCGTGACGTGATGGAGGCACGTGCGTGAGCAAAGCTAGCGCGTGCGCGCAACACACACACTTCCGCCGCGATGCGAAGCGGTAGGGAAGGTAAGTGGAACCCACCCCTGATATAGGGTATAGAGTTTCCTGCTTGGGCAGGGGGTTGGACTAGAAGACCTCCAAGGTCCCTTCCCTCTCTGTTGTTCTGCTATTCTGAAATCTATTTTTTGTGGAGAACATTACTTGGATGTCTATGGAGCCCATGAGGACACGATCTAAACTGGACTATTTCAGTCCCTGGAAAGTTCCAGCAATGGAAACCTTGAAGCACGTGCTCCAGAATGAGCCGATGCTATTGACATATTTCTATTTTAAGAATGGTAGCTATTTATAGTGACTCATGATGGGGATGATGATGTTCCCCATCCAGTAGTGCCCAGCTCTTGGTGATGCTATGATCCAGATCTCTCCACATCTTCCATTCGTGCACTACTTCTTTGAGTTGCTCTAAGCTCTGGCTGGGTGTCAGCTTTGGTGGTATTCAGCCACAATCTTGGGGGAAATTGGAACATAGAACATGGAATCACAGGGATGGGAGGGGACCTTGGGAGGTCTTCTAGTCCAACCTCCTGCTCAAGGCAGGAGAACTTATACCATCCTGATCAAATGATTCTCCAGTCTATTTCTGAAAGTCTCCAGTGATGGAGTACCCACCACTCCTGGAAGTGAGCTGTTCCACTGAGTAATCATTCTCACTGTCAGGAAATTCCTCCTTACTTGCAGGTTGGATGTCCTGAAGGTGGTTTTTCAAAAGGCAACTGTCGAGCCGATGCAGCAGTTTGGGGAAAACATCGGCTCGCCACATATACTCTTAGAAGGCCTGCTGACTATGGGAATCTGGGAGGGGTGATTGCATGAGGGAGTAGATGTAGCCATAACACATTCTTACTAGATTCTCAAGGTCATCCTTTGTCCAACACCTGTCCGGAAGCTGGGAGGAGGAACAGCCACGCCGGCAGAAGATGAGTGGCCAACGTGACCCATTTGGGAGTGTGGGACAAGGGTGCGAACTTTCAACTGGGTGGGAAACTTTGGGAGTGTCAGATTCGGGTTTCCCACAGTGGTGCCAACATGGCTTCATCAATAAATTGGAACTTTGAGGAATACTTTGCCTTGGACTCTAATTTAAGTTTGAATGCTATTTGGAACCCTGACAGCAACTTCTTCAGTTGGCGAAGAAGCTTCTTGGATGAGAAGTGAAACATCTTCAAGGGAAAAAACAAAAACAAGCAAGTCCAGTTGCCTTTTGAAAAAAAGCACCTTTGAGACAACCATGACCTGGATGACTGAAAATCTCCATAGACTTCCAGGTTGGATTTTCCTCTGAGGAGCTTCTGCCCTTCTGCCCTTTGGTGCTTTGGAGAATAATTAAATCCTCTCTTCTTTGTCACAGCCCCACAACAGGGGTGGGTTCCTCCCGGTTTGGACCAGATCGCCCGAACCGTTAGCGACCCACTGGTGATGTAATTTTGCTGTCACGGATCCGGTTCTGTCTGTGCCAGTCCGTGCCTGGCACCATCTTTTTTTGTGAATTTTCGGCCGATTTTTCTGTGTTTTGATGCCTTCACAGCATTCTGTGCTTTGAAAAAAACCCTCCCGCCCGCCCTCAGGTTAATACTGACCTTTATTTCTTCACCCGAAGCACAGCTGATAAGCTCCTCGGCTGTGTTTCGGTCAATCCACCTTCTGAGCATGCGCGGAAGTGAAATCACGTGCGGTGGATGTGCGTGCATGAGCAGAGAGAGCAATCACGCGCGAAACATCGTGACGCAAACCAGTGGCGAAGATAAGTGGATCCCACCCCTGCCCCACAAGTACCTGGAAGACAGTTATCACGTCCTTGCTAAACCTTCTTTTCGATAGGCTAGACCCGTGATGGCGAACCTATGGCACATGCGCCAGAGGTGGCACGCAGAGCCCTCTATGTAGGCACATGCGCCATCACCCCAGCTCAGCCAGCTGGTCGTCGGGTTTCCGGAGCTCTGGCGCAGATGTGCACGTGCCTTCCAGTTTCGGAACTCTGTGCCTAAATGGTTCGCCTCACAGGGCTACACATATCTACTAGTTCCCTCAACTGTTCACCATACGATTCAGCCTTCTGAACCCTTATCATCCTTGTTGCTCTTCTCTGCACACTTTCCAGGGTACAGGTAGTCCTTGACTTATGGCCACAATTGAGCCCAAAATGTTTTCCCCCATTTTACAACCTTTCTTGCCACAGTTGTTAAGTGAATCACTGCAGTGGATAAGTTAGCAACCCGGTTGTTAAGTGAATTTGGCTTCCCCATTGACTTTGCTTGTTAGAGTGGTGTGGTGGTCTAGAGGTGGAGCAGGAGCCTGTGGTGGCGCAGTGGTTAAAAGCAGCACTGCAATCTGAACTGCAGTTCAGCAGTTCAGCTGTTCAAATCTCACCAGGCTCAAGGTTGACTCAGCCGTCCATCCTTCCGAGGTCGGTAAAATGAGGACCCAGATTGTTGGGGGCAATATGCTGAACTCTGTAAACCGCTTAGAGAGGGCTGTAAAGCACTATGAAGCGGTATATAAGTAAGTGCTATTGCTATTGCCTCACAATCGGGAGGCTGTGAGTTCGATCCTAGGTAGAGGCAGATATTTCTCTCTCTGGGCAGACTGAGAATATATCTGCTGGAAAAAAAACTCCGCATTGGCGACAGGAAGGGCATCCGGCCAGTAAATACTCAGCTCCATTCAGTTGCCCAGACTCCACCCCGCAAGGGATTATGGGGTCGTTAACAGAGGATGATTGACATTGCTTGTTAGAAGGTCAGAAAAGGGGATCACATGACCCCAGGACACTGCAACCGTCATAAATTACACACCAGTTGCCAACCATCTGAATTTTGGTCACAGGATCATGTGGATATTGCAGAGGTCGTAACTTTGGAAAAATGGTCGTAACTCACATTTGTCATTGCCGTTGTAACTTCGAACAGACACGAAATAAACTGTTGTAAATTGACGATTCCCTGTATTTATAAGCAGGCAAGGTTTCACAAAGAGAAAGAACAGCTCTTCCTTTCCTTTCCATTCCTGTTTGCTATGTGGGACAACGTCTTCATCAACTGGCAAGATAATGTTTGATCTACATCATTGGCAGGGAAGCAGGGACGGCTGTGGCTCAAAGGAAGCGTGTTTATTTGCTGCAGGAAAGGAGACGCACGGCTGCCATTTGGAACGGCAAGCAGGCCATTTCAGATCAATGTCTAATTTCCTCACAATCGCCGCCAACTTCCTCCTTTTCTCTCTTAAATGCCTTGCTCAAAAAGGCGATCCCTTTGTTAATTTCATTTCTGCGACTCCCTCAACGGTTCAAAGCAATTTGCCTCACGCAATTTTAAATCATCTCAATACATTAAGAAAACGGGGATTAAAATCAACCAAAGGCTTTTCTTAAAACATTGAGAATGTCCAGCTATACTTCACCAGAAGAGTATTACATTCCTCTGTTCACAACAGAATTCCTTATGAAACCAGACTAGAAATTTTGGGACTTCAAAATTTAGAACTCCGCCGCCTTCGATCTGACCTAAGTGTAGCTCACAAAATTATCCGCCTCAATGTCCTACCCGTTAACGACTATTTCAGCTTCAACCACAATAATACAGGAACTCATAATAGATACAAACTTAATGTAAACCGCTCCAGACTTGATTGCAAAAAATTCGACTTCAACAACAGAGTTGTCAACGCCTGGAACACTTTACCTGACTCAGTAGTTTCTTCCCCAAACCCCAAAAACTTCAACCTCTTATTATCTACCATCGACCTCACCCCATTCCTAAGAGGTCAGTAAGGGGCGTGCATAAGCGCACAATCGTGCCTACCGTTCCTGTCCTAATGTACCCATATATTCATACCTCTTCTACTCTTATTCATGCTTGTAATATTATATATATATTCAATCATGTTTTACTGTTTGTACTTTGCTTATATTCATTTATGCTTGACAAAATAAACAAATACAAATCAAAAATACGAAATACAAAACCATTTTAAATGGGATTTTTACATCGAAAGCCCGGGCTGAAAATAATAAATCAGTCTCTCAACCATAGCAGCTTTAAGATTTGTGGATGTCAACTCCTAGAATTCTGGGAGTTGGAGTCCGCACGTCATAAAGTTGTCAAGGTTGAGAAATGCTAAGATCTTTAAAGTTGTCTTGAACAAGATAGACCTTTGATAGCCACAAAGACTCATTCTACAACTTAGGGGAAGTAAGAAGGACAATCCCAAGTCATACCAGAACAGGTAGAATTCATGCATGGACTTTTCCCGATGACCTCCGTTCATAAGTCCTAAAATCATAGAATCATAGGATTGGAAGCAGTTGTGAAATTCAAAAATTTTCCCTATCGGTTCTGTGGGCGTGGCTTGGTGGGCGTGGCAGGGGAAGGATACTGCAAAATCCCCATTCCTACCCCACTCCAGGGGAAGGATACTGCAAAATCCCCATTTCCTCCCCATTCCTGGGGAAGGATACTGCAAAATCCCCATCCCCACCCCACTCCTGGGGGAAGGATTATGCAAAATCTCCATTCCCACCCCACTCGGGGGCCAGCGAGAGGTGGCATTTGCCAGTTCTCCGAACTACTTAAAATTTCCGCTACCGGTTCTCCAGAACCTGCTGAATTTCACCCCTGACTGGAAGGGACCTTGGAGGTCTTCTAGTCCAGGGGTCTCCAACCTCTGGCAACTTTAAGACTTGTGGACTTCAACTCCCAGAATTCCTCAGCCAACTGGCCGAGGAACTCTGGGAGTTGAAGTCCACAAGTCTTAAAGTTGCCAAGGTTGGAGACCTCTGTTCTAGTCCAACTCATTATCCAAGGCTTTATTTTTGGACAAATAGATGTCCAATCTTGTCTTGTGGCTGTCTCAGTAACTAGTTAAAAGCTGACCACTATTTTGTAAAGCTTGAGTTGGTTGAACGCAGTCAATTGCCTCAAAATGAATTTGGAATAATTGTGTTTGGAATTTGGAATAATTGTGACTTGAAAAGAGAGCCGGTATCCATTTTCTGCTGTTGACTGGTGGATAACAAAAGACTTTATTTTAATCCACACCAAGCAGGCTTTTTCTTCGTAACCCATTCCCCACGTTCTGAATTTCAATTGCTCCTAGGAGTACAGATGCTAAGTAGGACAACGGATATGGCTATCCACCCTGCTAAATCAAGCAATGGCGTTACCCAAGGAAAGCAAGTGATTTCGACCCAGGAAAATCCGACTGGCAGATAAATTAAGAGAGACACAACAGACAGGAGTAGGTGCCTGCCTGTGAGTTGGGGGTCAGTGGATCAAAAGGTAGCAGGCCATAAATCTCCTCATAAACAAATAATGATTTAGGAGAACTGCACCTCAGGCAAGGCAAGGGGTAGCTTTTAATTGCTTTGCCCACAGAAGGCGAAGGGATAGAAAGGAATCTACCAAGCTATCCATCAAAATCTAACCTCTGGGTAGAACAGAGGCTGAATGTGGATTAATGATAACCGTTTAGGGTTATTCGTTTATTGGGTTTAGATCTAACCTCCTCTCTGAAAGTTCAAGGTGATGCATTTCTGTCATTCCATTCTCCCCACCCCCCACCCCAGCAAAAATGCTATGGGGAAGGTGGGTCAAAGAGAAAGGAACTGGTCCAATCAACCAAGAAACTGTGTGGTCAAGTAAGACCTTGCTCCTGGGTTTCCTTGGTCTCTGGCCTTCATCACAGTAGTTAAATGGTTGACGGAACACCAATTAAGTTGTCCTGAAAGTAAATCCCTTGTTTGACTTGAAAAGAAGTCTAATGAAAAAAAGAAGTACAGGTGACATTTTATTTTATTTTATTTTATTTTATTTTATTTATTTTTGTCAAGTACGTGTTGGTAATATACATAGATATAACATTGTTTATATACATAAGATGGGTACTGATAAGAGGGACCATTAGGACAGGGACGGTAGACACGCTGGTGCACTTATGCACGCCCCTTACTGACCTCTTAGGAATCGGGTGAGGTCAACAGTGGACAGTCTAAGGGTAAAGTTTTGGGGGTTTGGTGACGAAACCACAGAGTCAGGTAGTGAGTTCCAGGCATTTGCCACTCTGTTGCTAAAGTCGTATTTTCTACAGTCAAGTTTGGAGCAGTTCACTTTGAGTTTGTATCTGTTATGTGCTCGTGTATTGTTGTGGTTGAAGCTGAAGTAGTCATTGACAGGAAGGACGTTGTAGCAGATAATTTTATGAGTTATGCTTAGGTCGTGCCGAAGGCGACGTAGTTCTAAGCTTTCTAAGCCCAGAATTTCAAGTCTGGTAGCAGTGTTCCAATATTTGAGGACCGCCACAAAAAAAAACGAGCGGGTCAACCTATTCTCCACCAGAAGGCAGGACAAGAAGCAATGGATGGAAACTAATCCAGGACAAAAGCAACCTAGAACTAAAGAGAAATTTGCTAACAGCAAGAAAAATTAACCAGTGGAAGAAGCTTGCCTTCAGAAGTTGTGGGTGTTCCACCACTGGAGGTTTTCAAGAAAAGCTTGGACAATCATTTGTCTGAAATGGTATAGGGTCTCCTGCTTTAGCAGGGGGTTGGATTAGAAGACCTCCAAGCTCCAGCGCACCCACCTCCGGAGGCAAGCCATTCCACTGATTAATTGTCCTTGCTGTCAGGAAATTTCCCCCTTAGTTCTATATTACTTCTCTCCTTGATAAGTTTCCAGCCATTGCTGCTTGTCCTGCCTTCAGGTGCTTTGGAGAATAGCTTGACCCAGTGGTGAAATCCAATTTTTTTTACTACCGGTTCTGTGGGTGTGGCTTGGTGGGCGTGGTGTGGCTTGGTGGGTGTGGCTTGGTAGGCATGGCAGGGGAAGGATATTGCAAAATCCCCATTCCCACCCCACTCTGGGGCCAGCCAGAGGTGGTGTTTGCCAGTTCCCCAAACTACTCAAAATTTCCGCTACGGGTTCTCCGAACTACTCAAAATTTCCGCTACCGGTTCTCCAGAACCTGTCAGAACCTGCTGGATTTCACCCCTGGCTTGACCCCCTCTTCTTTGTGGCATCTCCTCAAACATTGGAAGACCGCTATCATGTCCCCCCTAGTCCTTCTTTTCATATACGTTTAACTCTTCCACAATTTGTTTCTCCACTTGCTATTCTTCTTTTGGGGTTAGAGGGTCTCTGCTTTGTTCGGTTTCTTTCCTTTTTAGTTACCTCCTTCTGCCCAAAGCTGTGATCCAGCTGTATTTATCTCTCTGGGCTTTAAGTGATCTCTCAGGAGCCCTGCAGGTGGCACAGTGAGTCCTCTGGAAATTGACAGTCTGTCTGTTCTTCGGTCTGAGCAAGCAACTGGGATAAGCACTGAAACATTTTCGAACTAACAAGAAAAGAAGCCCAGTTGCCATGACTCAACTTCTATCTGGATATTTGAGAATCTTCATTCCCAGGGAATCCACTGTTTCCCAAGCAAACAAGGAACCCAACCAGCAGCAGTCACCCCAAAGGTGCTTTTTCAAGCGGCAACTGGACTTCTTGCCATTTTATAAGGTAGGGTCTCATGCCTGCTGCTTGTCTATGGAGCAATGTTCCCTCTGACATTAGAAACTGCAGCGTGGCAGTTGGAAACTGCTGCGCGGCGTTTTCTTATCACGTGCGCAGCTTAGAGGGAACATTGCTATGGAGGCTCTCGGTCATCCAGAACATGGTTGTCCCAAAGATGCATTTTTTCAAGAGGCAACTGGACTTTCTGTTTTTTCTTTGAAGGCATTTCGCTTCTCATCCAAGAAGCTTCTGGATGAGACTCTGAAGAGCTGAAGAAGCTTCTTGGATGAGAAGCGAAACGCCTTCAAAGAAAAAAAACAGAAAGTCCAGTTGCCTCTTGAAAAAAAGCATCTTTGGGACAACCATGTTCTGGATGACAGAGAGCCTCCACAGACAAGCAGCAGGCATGAGACCCTACCTTATTAAATGGCAAGAATTTGAAGGTCTCCCCAAGTGTTCCACTGGATCCCTGCTAGGAAATTCACAGGATCCATTCCGTGTCACTATGTCGATCTACTATCTCTTTGCATCTTCACCCCCAACTCTGTTGTCAAACTGTCAAGAAATATGTGGACAGTTGTGGATGTTTCTGCCTGTGCCTCTGAAATAGGTATCTGGAGGAAATCGGTATCTGGAAGCTGTAAACATATGCCATCAATTACGGTTCATTGCACAATCATCCAGGCATGCAGACTGGATTTGGCATTTTTGCCTATCTATGGAGTCCTTCCCAAGAACAGACAGAGGTGGATAGACAGCCATTTCATTTGATGGTGTTAAAGGTCTCATCGCAGGATGTAAGCTGTTCCAAGTAAAGCTGCCTTTTGTAATTGACTGTTGGTGATTTTGTCAATGCCGATGGGGTTCAAGTGGTAATTATTATTATTAATAATAATAATAAGAGAAGGAGAAGGAAGAAGGGAGAAGGGAGAAGGAGAAAGAGGGGAAGGATGAAGAGCAGAGGAGGAGGAAGAGAATGAGAAGGAAGAAGGGAAAAGGGAAAAGGAAAATAAAGATTTAGGAAGGAGGAAGGAATGAGGAGAAGGGGAAGGGGAAAGGGAAGGACGAGAGGGAGAAGGAGGAAGGAAGTAGAAAAAAGGCAGAAGAAGGAAGGAAGAAGGAGGAGAAGGAGGAAATGGAAAGAGAAGGAGGAGGAGAGAAGGAGGAAGGAAGAAGGAAAAAGGCAGAAGGAGGAAAGAAGAAGGAGAAGAAGAGAATGAGGAAATGAGTCCTTCCCAAGAATAGACAGAGGTGGATAGACAGACATTTCATTTGCTGGTGTTAAAGGTCTCATCGCAGGATGTAAGCTGTTCCAAGTAAAGCTGCCTTTTGCAATTGACTGTTGGTGATTTTGTCAATGCCGATGGGGTTCAAGTGGTTGTTGTTGTTATCGTTATTGTTATTAATAATAATAATAGAAGGAGAAGGGAGAAGGGAGAAGGGAGAAGGGAGAAGGGAGAAGGAGAAAGAGGGGAAGGATAAAGGGCAGAGAAAGAGGAGGAGGAGGAGGAGAATGAGAAGGAAGAAAGAAAAATAAAAAATGAAGGGTGTCTCAATGCAAAACCTCAAAGTGAGAATTCACCCTAGCTCTTAAAGGCTGATAAAAGCCAGCTGGCCTCTTGCAGTGGGCAAACCATTAGAAAAACAGCTGTCCTCAGTGACCGAAGGGGTATCTCCTGTCCAATCTACACACACCAGACTGTCCACCCATGTCTGGGTAGGCAAGCGGTGGCCTGCCTTTTCTTTACTCCTGGTCACTGCCCTGTCTTCTGTCTCCAGCCTTGTTGACATGTCTGTGAGAAGCAGGAAGTCCTTCCTCTGTGGTTTGTTCCCATTACAAACAATTCTGGTTCGAGACCTGCAGCCAACCACGGAGTGTTACTACTCTTCCTTTTCAACCTGTTTCTGCGCACTTGATCTTATCCCAAAGGTCTTTGGTTTATTCTGAATCAGGCTCCCCGTAGTAAAATCTGTAGTATGTACAGAATACAGAGTTGGAAGGGAGCTTGGAGGTCTTCTTGTTCAACTCCCTGCTCAAACAGGAGACCCTATACCATTCCAGACAAATGGCTGTCCAGTCTCTTCTTGAAAGCCTCCAGTGTTGGAGCACTGACAACTTCTGGAAGGAAGATGTTCCACTGGTTTATTGTTCTCACTGTTAGGAAATTTCTCCTTAGTTCTACATTGCTTCTCTCCTTCATTAGTTTCCATCCATTGTTTCTGGTCTTGCCTTCTGGTGGAAAATAGGTTGACCCCTTCTTCGTTGTGGCAGCCCTTCAAATATTGGAGCACTGCTATCATGTCACCCCTAGTCTTTCTTTTCACTACTTTTTTTCAAAGTCAGGAAATTTCTCCTTCAAGGTTGGATTTCTGATCGAGAAGACTCTACTTCTTGTTCTGCCTTCAGGTTCTTTGGAGAATGGGTTAACCCACTCTTCTCTGTGGCACCCCTCAAATACAGGAAGACAGCTATCATACACCCCTAGTCTGCTTTCTTAGACTAGACACTCTTGTGTGTTTTGAGCCTACCTTACTCTTACTCTCCTTCCTTCCTTCCTTCCTTCCTTCCTTCCTTCCTTCCTTCCTTCCTTCCTTCCTTCCTTCCTTCCTTCCTTCCTCTTTCCCTCACTCTTTTTTCCCTTTCTCTTTCCTTGCTTCCTTGCTTGCTTCCTTCCTTTCTTCCTCCCTCTTTCCCTCACTCCTCTTTTTTCCCTTTCTCTCCTTCCTTCCTTCCTTCCTTCCTTCCTTCCTTCCTTCCTTCCTTCCTTCCTTCCTTCCTTTCTCCCTCCCTCCCTCCCTCCCTCCCTCCCTCTTCTTTCTTTCTTTCTTTCTTTCTTTCTTTCTTTCTTTCTTTCTTTCTTTCTTTCTTTCTTTCTTTCTTTCTTTCTTTCTTTCTTTCTTTCTTCCTCTATCTCTACCTCTACCTCTACCTCTACCTCTACCTCTACCTCTACCTCTACCTTCTCTCTCTACCTCCCCCCTCTCTTTTTTCTTTCCCCTCGCTGAACACATTACTGCTTCTCTTGCTTTTCTTTCCGTTGGGGAGGAAGGAAAAAAAAAGAAAGTAAACAAACCCTAATCAATTGTCCCAACATTAGGCCGTCATAATTCATCTCTTCCACATTAAGAAGCGATCATCCATCAACATGACACGAGAACAGAGAATGGATGCTTGGGACCCAGGAAAGCTCCTGGTGTAAAGCCGAATAACTTGGTAGTGGTCTCTGTCCAGTTGCACCCGATGAAGATTTGCCTCCCTGCCCTCCCCCCTCCCTTCCCCGAATTTTGTTTTCTTTGCAATATGTAATTGAATTCAATACTCTTCGAAATGGATGAGCTGGCTACTTTGTGGAGAGGGTATTGCAATGCAAGGGGAGGCTACCTAGAACCACTTCCTCCCCGGCCTGCTGGCGGTGCAGTTTTGCAATCCTTTGGACATAAATCCAGGGTCACTTGGCCTTTTCCCTCCCCCCACCAGGTACTGATCGGGATGCCTGAAAGCTGCAGTACAGGTAGTCCTCAGCCACCACGGAGCCCAACATTTCTCTTGCTCAGTGAGACGCTCGCCGAGTGAATCTTGCTCCATTTTGCGGCCTTTCTCGCCACGGTTGTTAAGCGAATCGCTCCGGCTGCGAATTTAGCAACGGGGTTGGTGAGTGAATCTGAATTCCCCATTGACTTGGCTGGCCAGAAGGTCACTTAAAAGGGGATCTCGTGACCCCCCTGCAACGGTCATAAGCATGAGTCGGTGGCCAAGCATCGGAATTTTGACTCACATAGACGATTGTATTGGGGTAACCTTCGTTGACTAGTAGCACTGATGATGTTACCTACTTAGGGTAATGAAACGTCTGCAAGAAAACAAGTAAGTTCGGAGAGCACCAAGGACTCCACAGTTCTCCTCCTCCTCCTCCTCCTCCTCCTCCTCCTCCTCCTCCTCCTCCTCCTCCTCCTCCTCCTCCTCCTCCTCCTCTCTACAAACCTCCCTCCCTTCTAGCACTGATGATGTTACCTAGTTTGGGTAATGAAACGTCTGCAAGAAAACAAGCAAGCTCAGAGAGCACCAAGGACTCCATAGTCCTCCTCCTCCCACTCACAAACCCAACTCCCTTCTAACACTGATGACGTTACCTGGTTGGGTAATGAAACATCTGCAAGAAGACAAGCAAGCTCAGAGAGCACCAAGGACCTCACAGTTGTTCCTCCTCCTCCTCCTCCTCCTCCTCCTCCTCCTCCTCCTCCTCCTACTCCTACTCCTCTCTCCTTCCTCCACCTCCTTTTCATACCCTTCTAGAACTGAAGATATTATCTAGTTGGGTAATTAAACATCTGCAAGAAAACAACCAAGCTCAGAGAGCACCAAGGACCCCTCATGTCAACCCTGAGCTACAAGTATTCTCCTTTATTGGTGACCTCCCTTTGCTTAAGGATGTCTGCTCTAGAAGTTAAAATGCAAGCATACAGAAAAGTGCATTTCTAAATATTAAAGTCCATGAAAACTATG
>JALIGW010000156.1:67500-72500 GCA_023053685.1 Diadophis punctatus similis
CTTAGTACCTCTCTGAGTTTTTAAAAGCGCTCCAAGCCCTGAGAATATGTTTCCAATATCCTCTTTCTTCTCTCTATTAGCACGTTACCCTGCTCCATGCTGGGGGGCTCATGACCTTTATGGCGGGTGGGGAAGGGAGGGGGTGGCGGATCCAGGCTGAGTCGAGAAGCTGTAGCCTACAGCTTTTGATGGATGATGTTCCCTCAGCATCTCTTATGCTTTTAACCTACAGCTGGCTGCTGCTAAAGACGGCGATTCAATTATCCAGGTTGGCACACGGGCCTCACCAATGGACGGCGTGCCAAGGAACGGCTAATCACGGTTGACGTCGATCTATTGTGGAGCTCTTTTGGGGAAGGTGGATAGTTGAAGGCTCCGTTCAGATCGTGCAGGAGGGTTTGAGAAGGTTACCGGTGTATCTGTCTCCTTGAATCCAAGGGTTCGCCAACGACCGTGTCATGTTTAAAGGTCTTCTAGGGCTTTCTGAAGAATGATCAAAAGGTTCTACTCCCTCCAGGCTAGGAGAGGAAAAAAACGGGATATCTAGGGTTTTGGGGGTTTTTTGTTTGCAAGTTACACCGTTATGATTAGGTTAAGAAAAGTCACACAGACGACACGTGAATGGAGTGAAGAATTCAGGATGATATTACTTACTTGAAGACAATTTCAGCATATTCCATTAGCTTTCTTGGACATGGAGATAAAGAAGAGAGGAAGGTGTTCTTAATAGAATAGAATAGAATAGAATAGAATAGAATAGAATAGAATAGAATAGAATAGAATAGAATAGAATATAGAATATAGAATATAGAATGGAATGGAATGGAATGGAATGGAATGGAATGGAATGGAATGGAATGGAATGGAATGGAATAGAATTCTTTATTGGCCAAGTGTGATTGGACACCAAGGAATTTGTCTTTGGTGCATATGCTCTCAGTGTGCATAAAAGAAAAGATACATTTGTCAAAAATCGTAAGGTACAACACTTAATGATTGTCATAGGGTACAAATAAGCCATCAGGAAACAATCAAAATTAATATAAATCGTAAGGATACAAGCAACAAGTTACAGTCATACAGTTATAAGTGGGAGGAGATGGGTGATAGGAACAATGATAAGACTAATAGTAATAGTAGTGCAGCCTTAGTGAATAGTTAGACAGTGGTGAGGGAATTATTTGTTTAGCAGAGTGATGGCATTTGGGGAAAAACTGTTCTTGTGTCTAGTTGTCTTGGTGTGCAGTGCTCTATAGCATCGTTTTGAGGGTAGGAGTTGAAACAATTTATGTCCAGGATGCGAGGGGTCAGTAAATATTTTCACGGCCCTCTTTTTGACTCGTGCAGTATACAGGTCCTCAATGGAAGGCAGGTAGGCAGCAATTGTTTTTTCTTCACCCTGCCTCTCATAACTGGGGATGACGCACATGGAGTAGATGCTAAAATGGTTTGCATTGTGCCATCCTCAGAGGGCTATTGGCTCTGATAGCGCCAAAGGAGGAACAGAAGAAAAATTCATTTAGCCTGAAACTTATTACGAACTTCCTGAACTTGAGAAGAAAACTCAACAGTAATTGTTAAGCTAACATTTGCGATTTTCAGACTAGCATGATGCGGCCTGAAAATATTGTTCAGGGTTTTTTTCCAAACAAAACCCCATACCCCAAAGTACGTCTGTATGAATGAGTGTGCACAAAAATATTTGCACCTGAGAATTGCGTGAATGGAAGTCAGGATGTTATGGGAAATTGCACATTAAAAAAAAATAGGGTAGATTAATACTCCAGATAAAAATGCTTGTGTGCAAAGAAATGTGAAAAACCTAAAAGTAAAAGCACAGGGAGTTATTCAGTGAGTTACGCCTAATTTTATGACTGTTTTGGTCATGGTCGTTAAGTGATTTACTGCAGTTGTTAAGTGAATCCCATGGCTGTTAAGTGAATCTGACTTGGCCTGTCAGACGCTGCTAAAAGATGGTGAGAAATTGCAGGAGAAATTCTCCTTCCCTTTGGCCTATTTAGGGAAATGGTTGTCTGATTTGTTTTTCTACAAACTGGGTGGAGAAATTGGCAACGCCATGTATGCTGTCTTAAGAAAGCCCCCACTGAAATAGAGTGCTCCGAATAACAGAATCACAGAGTTGGAAGGGACCTTGGAGGTCTTCTAGTCCAACTCCCTGCTTAGGGAGGAAACCCTACACCACTTGAGACAAATGGTCATCCAATCTCTTCTTCAAAACCTCCAGTGTTGGAGCATTCACAACTTCTGGAGGCAAGCTGTTCGACTGATTAATTACTGTATTTTTCGGAGTATAAGACACACACACCCTAAAAGAGGGTGAAAATCTAGGTGTGTCTTATACACCAAATGTAGCCCCGCCCAGCCTCTCAAACAAAGCTTTGCAAGGCTGAAAAAGCAGCCTCTGAAACGGAGCTTTGCAAGGCTAAAAACAGCCTCTGAAACGGAGCTTTGCAAGGCTAAAAACAGCCTCTGAAACGGAGCTTTGCAAGGCTAATATACCTGTTCCAGGCTGTTTGCTAAGGACGCTAGCCAGATGGATGCTGGTAGGCAGAATTTTTGTTTTCTTATTTTCCTCCCCAAAAACTAAGGTGCGTCTTATACTCCAGTGCGTCTTATAGTCTGAAAAATACGGTATTCTAACGATCATTCATTCATTTGCCTTCCACAGCAGAATCCTGATGTATAGAAGTTGTCTGAAAAAATCAGGATTTTTGTGGCCCCTGATCAATATATAACGGGAGCAAAAACCTAAAGGGGAAGGACTGATCAGTGCTTTCTGTTCTTCCTCTTGGGTGAAGATAAACTGAGAGTCAGGGAAGAAATAATTTGCACTTGCAAACTGTGATTCAACTGTGATTCAATAATGGATGGAAGCTGACCAAGGAGAGATTCAACCTGGAAGTGAGGAGAAACTTTCTGACGGTGAGAGCGATCAACCAGTGGAACAGCTTGCCAGCGGAGGTTGTGAGAGCCCCAACACTTGCGACCTTCAAGGGGAGACTGGACTGCCATCTGTCTCAAATGGTGTAGGAACTTCTGCTTGAGCAGGGGGTTGGACTAGATGACCTCCAAGGCTCCCTTCCAACTCTGCAATTCTGTTATTCAATCCTGCAGTCCCAAACTCTGAGAATGGAAGATAACGTGGGGTGCAGTTCAGCAGAACTGTAAAACAAATATGAGTTTGGTGTAATTAGGAGTCGAACGCTGTACAAACATCACCCCCGTCATCTCTTTCTCCCAGAGTGGGTGGGAGAATTTCATCACGCTGATTTTTTCATGGTCCGGCAATCAAGTGATGAAATTATCAAACGAGGATCGTCTTTTTCTCTCCCGAAGCTACTTTGGCTAAAGCGCACCCCGTCTGAAATAATGAAGCCGATCTGATGAAATTTTCACTGGCTGAAGCCGTCATGCTAATTTGGAGATGGGCTTATTAATTTAATGACTGATCCAAATAATCAAAAGTCATTAGCATTAGTGCCATTACTGTCAGCTAAACAGGAGCCCAGGGCCTCGGTGCACAAAGATGGGGCATTCGCAAACATGGCTCGGTGGGTGCACTAGAAGCCCACATATCTATGGGAGAAAGCAAATAGCCAGCAAGGAATCTATTGGGTAGATGGGAGTTTTACATATCATAGTGAAGAAGAAGAGGAAGGGAGAGGGACAGGAGCAGGAGGAGGAGGGGGAGGAGGAGAAGGAGAGGGAGAAAGAGAAAGAGAAGGAGAGAGAGAAGGAGAGAAGGAGAAGAGGAATAGAAAAAGGAGAAGAAAGAGGAGAAAGAGGTAGATTGGCTTTTACATATCATAGTGAAGAAGAAGAGGAAGGGAGAGGGACAGGAGGAGGAGGAAGAGGAGGAGGAGGAGAGGGAGAAAGAGAAGGGGAAGGAGAAGGAGAGGGAGAAGGAGAGAAGGAAAAGAGGAGAAGGAGAAGGAAAAGGAGGAGAAGAAAGAGGAGAAAGGTAGATTGGCTTTTACATATCATAGTGAAGAAGAAGAAGAAGGGAGAGGGACAGGAGGAGGAAGAGGAGGAGGAGGAGGAGGCAAGGGAGAAAGAGAAGGGGAAGAAGGAGAGGGAGAAGGAGAGAAGGAAAAGAGGAGAAGGAAAAGGAAAAGGAGGAGAAGAAAGAGCAGAAAGAGGTAGATTGGATTTTACATATCATAGTGAAGAAGAAGAGGAAGGGGGGCAGGAGGAAGAGGACGAGGAGGAGAAGGAAAAGGTGAAAGAGCAGTAAAAGGAGAAAGAGAAGGAGGAGAAAGGGAGGAGGAGGAGGAGAGGAAGAGGAGCTATTTCATGAAACATCTGCAAGAAAATCAAGCTCAGAGAGCACCAAGGACCTCACAGTTAAAGCCTGAGCTACAAACATTTTCTTTGATCAGAAACAAGACTTTTTTTCATGAGTGAGTGGCAAGCGTGTGGGACCCCAGATGCCAGAACGAGTAAAGAATGCGATACTTTGCCAAGGAGCTAATCAAGCCAAGAGATTTCTGACCCATTCCTCATGGGATTTGCACCACCAGCCTGGATGTGGGATGTCCTCCCTTTTCCAAACATCTCTGGGTCTTTACGAAATGTTTTCGTAAATGGTAACCTGCCGATTTTTCTCTCCTTTCTTCATGGCGCTTGGCTTGAACCCCAACTGTTTGACTCTTGCCTTCATGCCATTGCGATGACCTCCTCAGCCATCCTTGTCCTTTGAGTGGTATAGAAGAACTCTCTCTCTCTCTCTCTGCCCGACCCATGGAAAACCTCTCCTCTCCAATCGCCCATGTTTGGATCTCTTATCTTTTTTTTAGATGTGCTATATTAGGGGCGTCAAACAAAAGGCCTGCAGGCTGGATCCGCAGGCCTTAAGAATGCTTAGATCTGGCCCACGGGGTAGCCCCGGAAACAGCGAAGGACCAGCCCGCGGTGCCTCTGTCATGGAGGCTTAGGGGGCTGCACACGGCCTCCCCAAGCTCAGTTTTCACTAGCAGAGG